>JAINUT010001099.1:0-467346 GCA_020205555.1 Panax stipuleanatus | reverse complement strand
AGATCGAATAATCATACAAGACTATCTAATACGGAGATGAAATTAAATGACTTAACCTCACAAAAGGAGCAGAAAAACAAAGACGCATGTTTGAATTATGAACAAAAGTAGAATTTAGAAATTTACCTGATAATCAAAGAGATTAGCATCTGAGGAGATATGAGTGAATGAATGCTAGCGGCCGTGAGGAATGAGGCAGTGAGATCTAATGGTGTGCTTTTATACTGATCAAATTAGGGTTTTTGTGCTTTTATACTGGTGAAATGAAATTAAATTCAGCACATTTAGTATCCACTTAATTACTGGCCTAACTATGATTATCCAATGAAAAATCTTTTTACCTTCTAAATGGGTCACTTAAAGGAGGTTTTGTATTTTGAGCCCAATGATTCCTTGGGGCTCTACTCCTGCAACAGATACATAGTGATTTCAATTAAAACACCCTTGTTTTTATGGGTCATATCCAATTCTCTTTGCTGCAAATTCAAAAACAACTTATTCCTTTTATTTTTCTTTAAATAAAAAACAAGAAATAAATTATAAAATAAATAAATAAAAACTTCATATGCATACTTGCGATATTTAGGATCAAATTAAAAAAAAAAAGAGGATTCCTAAAGTCTGAACTGATTTTTATGATATGGAAACCAAGATATATCTTATAGCCAAAAAAATCAATAAATTCGAACCTTTGTACATTGATTTTACAATGTTTTTATGAAAGTTCTGCATATCTCCAAATTATAGTACGTATATGAATCTTACAATGTTTACACCACAAACAAATTAACCAAGTGACAAGTGACAACTGAAGGGATTCCAAGAAGGGATTCCAAGAAGAGGCACCATAATATTAACCAAGTGAATACATGTCTACACCACAAACAAATTACAAGCAGCTATTATCTTTGAGATTGATCAATGAGTTGACTAGTTTTGATATTATAATTTACAATCAACTAATGACTGTAATACTGCTAATGGCAGCAAGCCAAGAATAAAATTAGGCAGATGAACAAATCACTAGCCAGTAAGGCAGTAACTAATTAGCAAATTAAAATAAAAGAAACCAACAAAATTAAATTGCAATTCAACAAACAAAACTAAATAAAATTAGCAAATTAACATCAATATGAGTACCATGACTTTCTTATATAACTACAATCCAAAATTAAATAAACATAACTACATAAGTCCAATTTCAAATATTAAATTAACAAACATAAACAACAAGCCTTTTAACAACTTCAAAGCTCCAATTCTTCAAGTCTCTAAACCAAGCATCACACAATAAAAGAAAATTGGGAATTTCCGACGGACAAGTTTGTTGGAAATATTTCCGTCGGTATTAAAAGTACGTTTTTAATTACTCAGGAGCAGAGAAGCAGCGACGCGATTAAAAGAAAAAGAAAACCAACGCAAAACTCCATCGCTCTCTTCCTACCATCTGCCTCTCCTTCGAGCCCTCACTCCAACCCTCTCCCTCTCCTCTCCTCTCCTCTCCTCTCCTCTCACAACCCTTTTCCTCCTCATCCCCTCTCCTCTTTCTTTCCCCTCAATCTCTTCTCTTACTTTACCCCTAATTTTGAAATAAAAAACCCTAATTTTCGAAGGTGGCATTATTTTCCCGGCGATGGCGGCGGTTGATTTGTCCACCTTCCCCTCCATTGGGATCTTACGTTACATCTAATTAAAGGTTTGTTTTCAATTTGAGTATTTAAAGCTACAATAGAGTAACAAATTATTTGGATAAGTATTTTTACTCTCTCTGTTGATTATGCAAATCATTTGGATCTCATGATACTCATCTAAACATTTCTTGATGAGGCAAATTCGTTTTTCAAAACCCTAATTTTTTATTCCATTGTGTTTTTACTTTTGTTTTCTAGGTTTTGTTATAAGTATTTATGGGCTATTAAACTTCATGTTTTTTTTGCGATTTTTTGAATTCAGTTGTTCCGTAGATATGAATATTTAGGACGGACTGCATTTTGCAAATAAATCTGTCTCAAATGACTATTTTGCGATGGCACGTTGACGGATATCATTCGTGAAGAGACCTAATGCAATGGCAGTTGCAACACATTTTATCTGTCGCAAATATCATTATTTGAGCCACAGCTTATTTGAGACAGATTTTTCCGTCGCAATTTGCCTGCTTATCTAGTAGTAAATACTTTTAAACTTCATAAAATATTTTAAGCTTTCCTAAATTCCTAAATAAAAGCTCTAATATAATATGGCTCCATTTGTCATCATTCTTTAGCTCGTCTTTGGTTTTGTTATTGGTAAGATTTTTATACATATACGGAAATGGATCTAAAGCACTCCTCTTAAATAGCAGTCTTTTATTAAAACTACGTCAGTTTGGAGATTCTTTGAATAACAAAATAATATTAAAATAGAGTGATATTAAGAGGAGTGCTTAGATCCGTTCTAATATATATATATATATATATATATATATATATATATATTAAGGAAAAAATAAATCAATTATATAAATTAAAAGTAAAAATTTGGTTTCATAAATTTTCTATTCAACTTTTTTCTTTACAATTCAAATTAGTATGAAAGCAACTTATATATCGATCTTGAAAAAATAGTGAGCAAGGAATATTTATGAATTAGCCTCACATACAATGAAAAAACACACGTATAATTCTTTCTAAACCATTTTTTTTCATTCAATTCTCTAACCAACACCCTTTTAATCTCTCCTTGATATATCAATCTTACTTTCTCTTTCCGCTATCTTTCACTTACGATAGTACATGTTCAAATGCAATATTCGATACAATAAGAGCTGCTATTAGGACAGCAATCTAATGTACGTGAGCATTAGGACCCTGGTATTCCCCTAGCTGGATGGAAAGATTGTAGCGCCCCCAAATCCGGGTCCCCAGAACCTCGGACCTGGTACGTTACGATACATCATTTCTATAACTATTGCGGAAGATATAAACATAAATTGTTTATACAATAAACTTTTGCACATAATCTCCAAGGTCGATAACCTTAACGTATTACCTGAATTCAATATTCTACTCGACATACAATGTCACTAGCATATAATACTATTACCATTTTAACCGTATAACAATTCCATCCTGGAACTTGTCTTTGACTTTTCCTGTATCCGACGTATTCATCCTAATCTGCAATGTTATCATGATATAGCAAGGGTGAGCAACAAGTTTGCCCAGCAAGTTTAAGTTCAAGGAAAGATATATCATGATTGAAAGAATGAACAATAAGCTAGCTGACTTTCAACAATATACAATTGTGAAATAACATGAATCAATTTTAGTAACTGAACGACCGAGACAATAAAAATGAATGGTCAATAATGAACATGAATTAATCAACTGGACCAAATGGTAATGAAGGTGATCAGCCTTTCATACCTGATGAACATATGCAACATGCACAACGTGCGAATTAAAAATTCATAGATGTGATGTAATCAATAATGATTAACCACTAGCATACTTAAAATAACAACTCGAGTTCGAGTTAGAAAACTTGCCTGATTGGAGATTACCGTTATAACATAATTTAGCTTCTCTCCACAAATCCTACACAATTGTGTTTACATATACACACATATTAGGTAACTATTTATGACACAAAAACATGCATGCATATACATTAACCATGATTATTAGTTTATATAACTATAATCTTTATTCTCATCTTAGAATCATCTTGGTTTCTTTGAAAACCTTGTCCGTTTCAACCTTTTATGTTTAATAAGGCTCCCTCACGGATTTAATATAAAAATACCTCACATCTTGAAGCATAAACTATGGATATCCCATAAAAAAATATCTTTTGCCTTTATTCGCAAATTCAAAATTTAAGAACTTTTACAGTAAAATACGACTTATTATATTATTTCTTTGATCCAGAATTTTTTTTTTATACCTTTTCGACAGTTCATGAGTTAATGGCCCCATTGTCTCGTACACAAATATTTTATTCTATTAGCTCATTAGCTTCACGTTTCGTTTTACGAATAACTCGCATTTTCGCTTCAAATACATATTAAGTATATATGCATCATTATATAAATCTTAGCCCAAAACCTTTGTTTTGAACCCTGGAACCCTTCTTTACGTCACCTTTATGATTATAATATTTTTTTAACGGTTCCATACTTTTCGTTTCGTTACAAAATTAATTTACATACCCTCGCCGGCTTCTGCTTGCTTAAAAATGAAATTTCATATTTTTATTATATTTTTATTGCATTATTTATGCCCGTAATAAATTTTCGTGGCATAAATTTATCAAAAACGTCAAAACTCTCATATTGGGACTTTATTAGACTTAACATTGCTTAAAATCTCGCCCGAACGCGATTCGGAACGACGAATGTCCAAACAGCTCGTGGCGGCCAAGTTCGGCGTCGCTCGACTAACTAGTCTTAACATGCTCGTTCGCCCATTTTTTTTTCAAACTACAAATTCAATCACGTTAAATTTTGAATATGTTATATTTTGAATATGTTATAGGTTGTATATCCACCTATTTTTAGAAAATACATACTTCGCCATTCGGATAAATCACGCGAACCGAGACTATGCCAAATAGGCCAGCTGCAGAGCAGCCAGCGCAGGCATGCTTGCTGCTGCTCTGTTGCTGCACCATAACGAAACAGCCACTTCGCCTATTTTTCATTCCTTGCTCGCTCAACGAATTACTCCCATTTTTAAATATGTTATTCGTGGCAAATGAGGCTATTTTTTAAAAAATACAAACCACTCAATTTGGGCCCGCTAAGCAGTCTTGACAGCGCGTCAAAAATAACCGCACGCACTAATTTTTACGTTTTTTAGTTTTTTGTTACAACGCGTCCCGGCTTGGTTTAACGCTACGAGGCGCTTAAGTTAACCTTATATAGGTTGTACAAAGCTATCTTAGGTTACGGCTTCATCAAATTTTGTGAATTTAGCCAAAATGGCTCTTTTGAGCATTTATACCCGCGCAACCTATTTGTGGACTGATTTCTATAGGTTGGGGCTACGTAATCAAACCATTTTCGCCAACCTTATTGCTCCGCACAACAACAATTATTGTCCTTGGCTCTACCTCAGTCCACAACAAGCAATATACAATATAAATCATTCATATACACAACTATTTCACAAGTTAGTTTACTAACTTATGAACTTTTAATTCATTTGCAATTATTATACAATACTTCCATTTCTATTACTGAACCATATGATCATAGCCCATATCACAGTAAAACCCATTTAACCCACATGAATTATTAACTGATTTGCACAATAAATTCCATTCAACTAACCAACTAATTATCCTCACATATAATTAATTGAAATCAAAGCAATTATATATATACCTCTTGTTCGCTATAGCTTGATTATAGCTTTTAATTTCCCTTCTTTAACTTCGTTCCTTGTTCTCACCGAACCAAATGGAATTAAATTGGGAGGGAAGTGGTTCGGCTGGACTTCTTTGGGCAAGAAGGGAGTTCGGTCGGCTGGGGGAAAAAGGGAGGGGAGGCTTCGGCAGTGAGGAGCAAGGACTTCAACTCTCTCTCTCTCTCTCCCATCATGTGGGATTCTTTCAATTTCCTTCTTTTCTTTCCTTTCCCTTTTCTCTTTCTTCCTTTCCTCTTTTTCTTCCCTTTTCTTATCCTTATCCGTAGCTTTCTTTTATTTCCTTAATGCTGATTTTTCATTCTTCTTTCACTCACCCATTTGTCCAATTTTACAACTTGGATCATGGTTGGGCTTCACTTTGGGTATTGGGTTTAGACTTGATTAGAGCCATTCTTTGGGCCTCTAATTAAATTAGCACATGACTTCCATTAACAAATAAGTTGGGCCTCGATTATTTTCTTAGGCTATGGAAAATTATCATAGTCCAATCCTTTCCATCTTATCTCACCCTAAATATTTAATTAGGGTTTACATTCCATACAATTAAAAGTTAAATCATCACTCTTGTACATTAAATTTTATAACCCAATTAAATTACCTTAATTAGGTTATAAAATTAATTAATTAAGATATATAAAATAAATCTCATAGAATTAGTATATATTATAAATACTATTATTCTCCCATCTGATAACCCTTAAGTTATCCAATCCTTCATTCCTAATATATAATTAGGATTACATTAGTTCTTTCTATTTGTTTATATAATAAACAAATATAAACAATTCACATAATATTCATATTCACTTACTCACATATTCGTACAAAATAATTTAATAGATTGAGACATGATCCACACATCTCTTATATTAGGTCACTAGTATATAATTAAAATACTAGGACCACTAAATAAAAATAACCATTTAGGTTATTAAATTCTCATACCTAATTTAAATAACTTATTTAAATTATACAATTTATATTGTATAATTAAATTTAATTTCCTCATTCACTCCATAGATTGTTTTCAAACAATTTATTTATATATTAAATATATAATTTAATATATTCAATCATTTATTCAAATATGAATTTAATTTACTAACTAGTTGATACCAATATACATATTTTACATATTGGGTCTCATCTCATATATTTACTTTACATCATTTGGTATAATATTAAATATTATACCATTATCCATGTAACATAATATCATATATCCAATTATTTTCTTTCCTTTCTATAAATTGTCTTCACCATTTATCTAACTGTAGTAAATATATTAATATATTCACCACATTAAACACATGCATACATTACACTTAATAATGTAATATATGATTTCTTCCATAAAATAGTGGTTATACATGAAGTATATTTAATACCACCAATTTACCACATTAAAATAATTTAATATTATAAATTATTTTAATTTTACCCATCTAATTCTCTTTAATAATTTACTCCTACACTTTACTTACATATACTAAATATATAATTCCAATATATTTATTATACACAACATCACATATTGCATAGCACATATTCCTTTGTGCACCACAATATCACATAACATATCATCTAATAAGATTTTTTTTTTTTAATTCTTATTTTAATTTTACCCAATAATTTGGGTTATCACAAAGATACTCCTGCGTTATAATGTGATCAGGGATTTCACATGCTCTATGTCCGAACCATCGTGGTTCAGGACCCTGGTATTGCCCTAGCTGCTCTGGTCAACCCTGTCCCATCAAAAGTATTATATTTAGTCCTTTTACAATAGGAAGCATATATTTTTGTGCATTTTATTCATTTATCAATAATGTATCAGTTTTTGATGTCATTAGCACCTCCAAATGCACTATAATCTTAGTAACATTTTCATGTATGCAAGTAAAAGTGAGTAATAGTATAGTAGTAGAAGAAATAATAATTATTTACGTCAAAGGCAGCACTTAAAAGAAGTAAAATAAGTAACATTTTCATTTATGCAGGTAGTAGTTCAACACATTCATACCTTCTTACTTAATCTTTAATTTTCTCATAGGATACTCATAGGTAAAATTACGAAAAAGTGATAAAAGCGGGAGGGTAAAATGTATATCAAGTTTTGTGGAACAAACTTGAAGCTATTGCACACTAAACTATTCTCATTAATTAGTAAAATTCTCACTTTTCTATTCACACCTAGTGCATTGTAACTGATTTTTTTTGTGTGGCAAACTTCAAAAATTAGAGCAAACGCGTTGAGCATGATAGAAGTACAACTATGTAACACTTAGTTTTGTGTTTATTTCCCTCGTTATACTTAGTTTGGCTTAAGAGAAAAATTTAGGCTAAGCAGAGAATTATATTTAATTTCTCGCAGTACTCCATTTGAATTATGATAATTCTAGGGAAGCAAAGAAACTAAAATTATAAGCTAAGTTTAATTTTGAAATTTTCGACAATTGTCAATCGAATATGTAACAATTAAGGTCAAATCTTGTGTTTGAATTAAATCATAGCACATTCGTAAAGAAAAAAATTATCATTCCAAGAGTTAGAAGAAAACATAATGTATTCGCTTATTACCGAAACCAATGTGCTAATTTGAAATGCCATGAACAACGACCTCATTTTCAACTTCTTGGATATCATCATTTGGTATAAAGATTTTAACATGTCAACTGCATATCAAATAAAAATAGAGTACACACAAGAAAGAGATCAAATCATTTATTTTCTTCACACATACATTTCAAAACATATGCAGTATAGCTACATCTATTGGAGCAAGATCTTCACGTATTTAAGAAATATTTACATTTTTTTTTGCTAAATGAAATATTTACATTACTTAATGCTCATCTATTGATGTTCATGTGCCTAATGGATTAGTTAAATGCTCTGCGGAGATATAAACAATCTCAATTACTATGTAATGGAAATACTTTCGGATAGAAGAAAGGGTAATATAGTGCACCCAGTGTTACAAAGTTGCTCCGTCAGAAGGTGTTGTAGTCTAGTATAACATGACAAATTGTCATTTCTATTTTTCTTGGCTAGCACATAATTGGTTCGTCATTTGATCATGTTCCATATCCTCTAAACCATCTTGATAATAATTAATTTTAATTAGAAAACAAGAAACAAATCAACACGACAAAGAATATCTTCGTAGAATTTTTTTAAAATGTGGAGTGATTAACATAAAGGAGAAGGGATTAATGCAATAGAATATCATTTGTTTAGATGTAGAAAAATTCTTGCAGTAATTCAACCATCTCTAAAAATTGAGATCGAATAATCATACAAGACTATCTAATACGGAGATGAAATTAAATGACTTAACCTCACAAAAGGAGCAGAAAAACAAAGACGCATGTTTGAATTATGAACAAAAGTAGAATTTAGAAATTTACCTGATAATCAAAGAGATTAGCATCTGAGGAGATATGAGTGAATGAATGCTAGCGGCCGTGAGGAATGAGGCAGTGAGATCTAATGGTGTGCTTTTATACTGATCAAATTAGGGTTTTTGTGCTTTTATACTGGTGAAATGAAATTAAATTCAGCACATTTAGTATCCACTTAATTACTGGCCTAACTATGATTATCCAATGAAAAATCTTTTTACCTTCTAAATGGGTCACTTAAAGGAGGTTTTGTATTTTGAGCCCAATGATTCCTTGGGGCTCTACTCCTGCAACAGATACATAGTGATTTCAATTAAAACACCCTTGTTTTTATGGGTCATATCCAATTCTCTTTGCTGCAAATTCAAAAACAACTTATTCCTTTTATTTTTCTTTAAATAAAAAACAAGAAATAAATTATAAAATAAATAAATAAAAAACTTCATATGCATACTTGCGATATTTAGGATCAAATTAAAAAAAAAAAGAGGATTCCTAAAGTCTGAACTGATTTTTATGATATGGAAACCAAGATATATCTTATAGCCAAAAAAATCAATAAATTCGAACCTTTGTACATTGATTTTACAATGTTTTTATGAAAGTTCTGCATATCTCCAAATTATAGTACGTATATGAATCTTACAATGTTTACACCACAAACAAATTAACCAAGTGACAAGTGACAACTGAAGGGATTCAAGTGACAACTGAAGGGATTCCAAGGAAGAGGGCACCATAATATTAACCAAGTGAATACATGTCTACACCACAAACAAATTACAAGCAGCTATTATCTTTGAGATTGATCAATGAGTTGACTAGTTTTGATATTATAATTTACAATCAACTAATGACTGTAATACTGCTAATGGCAGCAAGCCAAGAATAAAATTAGGCAGATGAACAAATCACTAGCCAGTAAGGCAGTAACTAATTAGCAAATTAAAATAAAAGAAACCAACAAAATTAAATTGCAATTCAACAAACAAAACTAAATAAAATTAGCAAATTAACATCAATATGAGTACCATGACTTTCTTATATAACTACAATCCAAAATTAAATAAACATAACTACATAAGTCCAATTTCAAATATTAAATTAACAAACATAAACAACAAGCCTTTTAACAACTTCAAAGCTCCAATTCTTCAAGTCTCTAAACCAAGCATCACACAATAAAAGAAAATTGGGAATTTCCGACGGACAAGTTTGTTGGAAATATTTCCGTCGGTATTAAAAGTACGTTTTTAATTACTCAGGAGCAGAGAAGCAGCGACGCGATTAAAAGAAAAAGAAAACCAACGCAAAACTCCATCGCTCTCTTCCTACCATCTGCCTCTCCTTCGAGCCCTCACTCCAACCCTCTCCCTCTCCTCTCCTCTCCTCTCCTCTCACAACCCTTTTCCTCCTCATCCCTCTCCTCTTTCTTTCCCCTCAATCTCTTCTCTTACTTTACCCCTAATTTTGAAATAAAAAACCCTAATTTTCGAAGGTGGCATTATTTTCCGGCGATGGCGGCGGTTGATTTGTCCACCTTCCCCTCCATTGGGATCTTACGTTACATCTAATTAAAGGTTTGTTTTCAATTTGAGTATTTAAAGCTACAATAGAGTAACAAATTATTTTGGATAAGTATTTTTACTCTCTCTGTTGATTATGCAAATCATTTTGGATCTCATGATACTCATCTAAACATTTTCTTGATGAGGCAAATTCGTTTTTCAAACCCTAATTTTTTATTCCATTGTGTTTTTACTTTTGTTTTCTAGGTTTTGTTATAAGTATTTATGGGCTATTAAACTTCATGTTTTTTTTGCGATTTTTTGAATTCAGTTGTTCCGTAGATATGAATATTTAGGACGGACTGCATTTTGCAAATAAATCTGTCTCAAATGACTATTTTGCGATGGCACGTGACGGATATCATTCGTGATGGGACCTAATGCAATGGCAGTTGCAACACATTTTATCTGTCGCAAATATCATTATTTGAGCCACAGCTTATTTGAGACAGATTTTTCCGTCGCAATTGCCTGCTTATCTACTAGTAAATACTTTTAAACTTCATAAAATAATTTTAAGCTTTCCTAAATTCCTAAATAAAAGCTCTAATATAATATGGCTCCATTTGTCATCATTTCTTTAGCTCGTCTTTGGTTTTGTTATTGGTAAGATTTATATACATATACAGAATGGATCTAAAGCACTCCTCTTAAATAGCAGTCTTTTATTAAAACTACGTCGTTTTGGAGATTCTTTTGAATAACAAAATAATATTAAAATAGAGTGATATTTAAGAGGAGTGCTTTAGATCCGTTCTGATATATATATATATATATATATATATATATATATATTAAGGAAAAAATAAATCAATTATATAAATTAAAAGTAAAAATTTGGTTTCATAAATTTTCTATTCAACTTTTTTCTTTACAATTCAAATTAGTATGAAAGCAACTTATATATCGATCTTGAAAAAATAGTGAGCAAGGAATATTTATGAATTAGCCTCACATACAATTGAAAAAACACACGTATAATTCTTTCTAAACCATTTTTTTTCATTCAATTCTCTAACCAACACCCTTTTTAATCTCTCCTTGATATATCAATCTTACTTTCTCTTTCCGCTATCTTTCACTTACGATAGTACATGTTCAAATGCAATATTCGATACAATAAGAGCTGCTATTAGGACAGCAATCTAATGTACGTGAGCATTAGGACCCTGGTATTCCCCTAGCTGGATGGAAAGATACTCCTGCGTTATAATGTGATCAGGGATTTCACATGCTCTATGTCCGAACCATCGTGGTTCAGGACCCTGGTATTGCCCTAGCTGCTCTGGTCAACCCTGTCCCATCAAAAGTATTATATTTAGTCCTTTTACAATAGGAAGCATATATTTTTGTGCATTTTATTCATTTATCAATAATGTATCAGTTTTTGATGTCATTAGCACCTCCAAATGCACTATAATCTTAGTAACATTTTCATGTATGCAAGTAAAAGTGAGTAATAGTATAGTAGTAGAAGAAATAATAATTATTTACGTCAAAGGCAGCACTTAAAAGAAGTAAAATAAGTAACATTTTCATTTATGCAGGTAGTAGTTCAACACATTCATACCTTCTTACTTAATCTTTAATTTTCTCATAGGATACTCATAGGTAAAATTACGAAAAAGTGATAAAAGCGGGAGGGTAAAATGTATATCAAGTTTTGTGGAACAAACTTGAAGCTATTGCACACTAAACTATTCTCATTAATTAGTAAAATTCTCACTTTTCTATTCACACCTAGTGCATTGTAACTGATTTTTTTTGTGTGGCAAACTTCAAAAATTAGAGCAAACGCGTTGAGCATGATAGAAGTACAACTATGTAACACTTAGTTTTGTGTTTATTTCCCTCGTTATACTTAGTTTGGCTTAAGAGAAAAATTTAGGCTAAGCAGAGAATTATATTTAATTTCTCGCAGTACTCCATTTGAATTATGATAATTCTAGGGAAGCAAAGAAACTAAAATTATAAGCTAAGTTTAATTTTGAAATTTTCGACAATTGTCAATCGAATATGTAACAATTAAGGTCAAATCTTGTGTTTGAATTAAATCATAGCACATTCGTAAAGAAAAAAATTATCATTCCAAGAGTTAGAAGAAAACATAATGTATTCGCTTATTACCTGAAACCAATGTGCTAATTTGAAATGCCATGAACAACGACCTCATTTTCAACTTCTTGGATATCATCATTTGGTATAAAGATTTTAACATGTCAACTGCATATCAAATAAAAATAGAGTACACACAAGAAAGAGATCAAATCATTTATTTTCTTCACACATACATTTCAAAACATATGCAGTATAGCTACATCTATTGGAGCAAGATCTTCACGTATTTAAGAAATATTTACATTTTTTTTTGCTAAATGAAATATTTACATTACTTAATGCTCATCTATTGATGTTCATGTGCCTAATGGATTAGTTAAATGCTCTGCGGAGATATAAACAATCTCAATTACTATGTAATGGAAATACTTTCGGATAGAAGAAAGGGTAATATAGTGCACCCAGTGTTACAAAGTTGCTCCGTCAGAAGGTGTTGTAGTCTAGTATAACATGACAAATTGTCATTTCTATTTTTCTTGGCTAGCACATAATTGGTTCGTCATTTGATCATGTTCCATATCCTCTAAACCATCTTGATAATAATTAATTTTAATTAGAAAACAAGAAACAAATCAACACGACAAAGAATATCTTCGTAGAATTTTTTTAAAATGTGGAGTGATTAACATAAAGGAGAAGGGATTAATGCAATAGAATATCATTTGTTTAGATGTAGAAAAATTCTTGCAGTAATTCAACCATCTCTAAAAATTGAGATCGAATAATCATACAAGACTATCTAATACGGAGATGAAATTAAATGACTTAACCTCACAAAAGGAGCAGAAAAACAAAGACGCATGTTTGAATTATGAACAAAAGTAGAATTTAGAAATTTACCTGATAATCAAAGAGATTAGCATCTGAGGAGATATGAGTGAATGAATGCTAGCGGCCGTGAGGAATGAGGCAGTGAGATCTAATGGTGTGCTTTTATACTGATCAAATTAGGGTTTTTGTGCTTTTATACTGGTGAAATGAAATTAAATTCAGCACATTTAGTATCCACTTAATTACTGGCCTAACTATGATTATCCAATGAAAAATCTTTTTACCTTCTAAATGGGTCACTTAAAGGAGGTTTTGTATTTTGAGCCCAATGATTCCTTGGGGCTCTACTCCTGCAACAGATACATAGTGATTTCAATTAAAACACCCTTGTTTTTATGGGTCATATCCAATTCTCTTTGCTGCAAATTCAAAAACAACTTATTCCTTTTATTTTTCTTTAAATAAAAAACAAGAAATAAATTATAAAATAAATAAATAAAAAACTTCATATGCATACTTGCGATATTTAGGATCAAATTAAAAAAAAAAAAGAGGATTCCTAAAGTCTGAACTGATTTTTATGATATGGAAACCAAGATATATCTTATAGCCAAAAAAATCAATAAATTCGAACCTTTGTACATTGATTTTACAATGTTTTTATGAAAGTTCTGCATATCTCCAAATTATAGTACGTATATGAATCTTACAATGTTTACACCACAAACAAATTAACCAAGTGACAAGTGACAACTGAAGGGATTCCAAGGAAGAGGGCACCATAATATTAACCAAGGTGAATACATGTCTACACCACAAACAAATTACAAGCAGCTATTATCTTTGAGATTGATCAATGAGTTGACTAGTTTTGATATTATAATTTACAATCAACTAATGACTGTAATACTGCTAATGGCAGCAAGCCAAGAATAAAATTAGGCAGATGAACAAATCACTAGCCAGTAAGGCAGTAACTAATTAGCAAATTAAAATAAAAGAAACCAACAAAATTAAATTGCAATTCAACAAACAAAACTAAATAAAATTAGCAAATTAACATCAATATGAGTACCATGACTTTCTTATATAACTACAATCCAAAATTAAATAAACATAACTACATAAGTCCAATTTCAAATATTAAATTAACAAACATAAACAACAAGCCTTTTAACAACTTCAAAGCTCCAATTCTTCAAGTCTCTAAACCAAGCATCACACAATAAAAGAAAATTGGGAATTTCCGACGGACAAGTTTGTTGGAAATATTTCCGTCGGTATTAAAAGTACGTTTTTAATTACTCAGGAGCAGAGAAGCAGCGACGCGATTAAAAGAAAAAGAAAACCAACGCAAAACTCCATCGCTCTCTTCCTACCATCTGCCTCTCCTTCGAGCCCTCACTCCAACCCTCTCCCTCTCCTCTCCTCTCCTCTCCTCTCCTCTCACAACCCTTTTCCTCCTCATCCCTCTCCTCTTTCTTTCCCCTCAATCTCTTCTCTTACTTTACCCCTAATTTTGAAATAAAAAACCCTAATTTTCGAAGGTGGCATTATTTTCCGGCGATGGCGGCGGTTGATTTGTCCACCTTCCCCTCCATTGGGATCTTACGTTACATCTAATTAAAGGTTTGTTTTCAATTTGAGTATTTAAAGCTACAATAGAGTAACAAATTATTTTGGATAAGTATTTTTACTCTCTCTGTTGATTATGCAAATCATTTTGGATCTCATGATACTCATCTAAACATTTTCTTGATGAGGCAAATTCGTTTTTCAAACCCTAATTTTTTATTCCATTGTGTTTTTACTTTTGTTTTCTAGGTTTTGTTATAAGTATTTATGGGCTATTAAACTTCATGTTTTTTTGCGATTTTTTGAATTCAGTTGTTCCGTAGATATGAATATTTAGGACGGACTGCATTTTGCAAATAAATCTGTCTCAAATGACTATTTTGCGATGGCACGTGACGGATATCATTCGTGATGGGACCTAATGCAATGGCAGTTGCAACACATTTTATCTGTCGCAAATATCATTATTTGAGCCACAGCTTATTTGAGGCAGATTTTTCCGTCGCAATTGCCTGCTTATCTAGTAGTAAATACTTTTAAACTTCATAAAATAATTTTAAGCTTTCCTAAATTCCTAAATAAAAGCTCTAATATAATATGGCTCCATTTGTCATCATTTCTTTAGCTCGTCTTTGGTTTTGTTATTGGTAAGATTTATATACATATACAGAATGGATCTAAAGCACTCCTCTTAAATAGCAGTCTTTTATTAAAACTACGTCGTTTTGGAGATTCTTTTGAATAACAAAATAATATTAAAATAGAGTGATATTTAAGAGGAGTGCTTTAGATCCGTTCTGATATATATATATATATATATATATATATATATATATATATATATTAAGGAAAAAATAAATCAATTATATAAATTAAAAGTAAAAATTTGGTTTCATAAATTTTCTATTCAACTTTTTTCTTTACAATTCAAATTAGTATGAAAGCAACTTATATATCGATCTTGAAAAAATAGTGAGCAAGGAATATTTATGAATTAGCCTCACATACAATTGAAAAAACACACGTATAATTCTTTCTAAACCATTTTTTTTCATTCAATTCTCTAACCAACACCCTTTTTAATCTCTCCTTGATATATCAATCTTACTTTCTCTTTCCGCTATCTTTCACTTACGATAGTACATGTTCAAATGCAATATTCGATACAATAAGAGCTGCTATTAGGACAGCAATCTAATGTACGTGAGCATTAGGACCCTGGTATTCCCCTAGCTGGATGGAAAGATACTCCTGCGTTATAATGTGATCAGGGATTTCACATGCTCTATGTCCGAACCATCGTGGTTCAGGACCCTGGTATTGCCCTAGCTGCTCTGGTCAACCCTGTCCCATCAAAAGTATTATATTTAGTCCTTTTACAATAGGAAGCATATATTTTTGTGCATTTTATTCATTTATCAATAATGTATCAGTTTTTGATGTCATTAGCACCTCCAAATGCACTATAATCTTAGTAACATTTTCATGTATGCAAGTAAAAGTGAGTAATAGTATAGTAGTAGAAGAAATAATAATTATTTACGTCAAAGGCAGCACTTAAAAGAAGTAAAATAAGTAACATTTTCATTTATGCAGGTAGTAGTTCAACACATTCATACCTTCTTACTTAATCTTTAATTTTCTCATAGGATACTCATAGGTAAAATTACGAAAAAGTGATAAAAGCGGGAGGGTAAAATGTATATCAAGTTTTGTGGAACAAACTTGAAGCTATTGCACACTAAACTATTCTCATTAATTAGTAAAATTCTCACTTTTCTATTCACACCTAGTGCATTGTAACTGATTTTTTTTGTGTGGCAAACTTCAAAAATTAGAGCAAACGCGTTGAGCATGATAGAAGTACAACTATGTAACACTTAGTTTTGTGTTTATTTCCCTCGTTATACTTAGTTTGGCTTAAGAGAAAAATTTAGGCTAAGCAGAGAATTATATTTAATTTCTCGCAGTACTCCATTTGAATTATGATAATTCTAGGGAAGCAAAGAAACTAAAATTATAAGCTAAGTTTAATTTTGAAATTTTCGACAATTGTCAATCGAATATGTAACAATTAAGGTCAAATCTTGTGTTTGAATTAAATCATAGCACATTCGTAAAGAAAAAAATTATCATTCCAAGAGTTAGAAGAAAACATAATGTATTCGCTTATTACCTGAAACCAATGTGCTAATTTGAAATGCCATGAACAACGACCTCATTTTCAACTTCTTGGATATCATCATTTGGTATAAAGATTTTAACATGTCAACTGCATATCAAATAAAAATAGAGTACACACAAGAAAGAGATCAAATCATTTATTTTCTTCACACATACATTTCAAAACATATGCAGTATAGCTACATCTATTGGAGCAAGATCTTCACGTATTTAAGAAATATTTACATTTTTTTTTGCTAAATGAAATATTTACATTACTTAATGCTCATCTATTGATGTTCATGTGCCTAATGGATTAGTTAAATGCTCTGCGGAGATATAAACAATCTCAATTACTATGTAATGGAAATACTTTCGGATAGAAGAAAGGGTAATATAGTGCACCCAGTGTTACAAAGTTGCTCCGTCAGAAGGTGTTGTAGTCTAGTATAACATGACAAATTGTCATTTCTATTTTTCTTGGCTAGCACATAATTGGTTCGTCATTTGATCATGTTCCATATCCTCTAAACCATCTTGATAATAATTAATTTTAATTAGAAAACAAGAAACAAATCAACACGACAAAGAATATCTTCGTAGAATTTTTTTAAAATGTGGAGTGATTAACATAAAGGAGAAGGGATTAATGCAATAGAATATCATTTGTTTAGATGTAGAAAAATTCTTGCAGTAATTCAACCATCTCTAAAAATTGAGATCGAATAATCATACAAGACTATCTAATACGGAGATGAAATTAAATGACTTAACCTCACAAAAGGAGCAGAAAAACAAAGACGCATGTTTGAATTATGAACAAAAGTAGAATTTAGAAATTTACCTGATAATCAAAGAGATTAGCATCTGAGGAGATATGAGTGAATGAATGCTAGCGGCCGTGAGGAATGAGGCAGTGAGATCTAATGGTGTGCTTTTATACTGATCAAATTAGGGTTTTTGTGCTTTTATACTGGTGAAATGAAATTAAATTCAGCACATTTAGTATCCACTTAATTACTGGCCTAACTATGATTATCCAATGAAAAATCTTTTTACCTTCTAAATGGGTCACTTAAAGGAGGTTTTGTATTTTGAGCCCAATGATTCCTTGGGGCTCTACTCCTGCAACAGATACATAGTGATTTCAATTAAAACACCCTTGTTTTTATGGGTCATATCCAATTCTCTTTGCTGCAAATTCAAAAACAACTTATTCCTTTTATTTTTCTTTAAATAAAAAACAAGAAATAAATTATAAAATAAATAAATAAAAAACTTCATATGCATACTTGCGATATTTAGGATCAAATTAAAAAAAAAAAAGAGGATTCCTAAAGTCTGAACTGATTTTTATGATATGGAAACCAAGATATATCTTATAGCCAAAAAAATCAATAAATTCGAACCTTTGTACATTGATTTTACAATGTTTTTATGAAAGTTCTGCATATCTCCAAATTATAGTACGTATATGAATCTTACAATGTTTACACCACAAACAAATTAACCAAGTGACAAGTGACAACTGAAGGGATTCAAGTGACAACTGAAGGGATTCCAAGGAAGAGGGCACCATAATATTAACCAAGTGAATACATGTCTACACCACAAACAAATTACAAGCAGCTATTATCTTTGAGATTGATCAATGAGTTGACTAGTTTTGATATTATAATTTACAATCAACTAATGACTGTAATACTGCTAATGGCAGCAAGCCAAGAATAAAATTAGGCAGATGAACAAATCACTAGCCAGTAAGGCAGTAACTAATTAGCAAATTAAAATAAAAGAAACCAACAAAATTAAAATGCAATTCAACAAACAAAACTAAATAAAATTAGCAAATTAACATCAATATGAGTACCATGACTTTCTTATATAACTACAATCCAAAATTAAATAAACATAACTACATAAGTCCAATTTCAAATATTAAATTAACAAACATAAACAACAAGCCTTTTAACAACTTCAAAGCTCCAATTCTTCAAGTCTCTAAACCAAGCATCACACAATAAAAGAAAATTGGGAATTTCCGACGGACAAGTTTGTTGGAAATATTTCCGTCGGTATTAAAAGTACGTTTTTAATTACTCAGGAGCAGAGAAGCAGCGACGCGATTAAAAGAAAAAGAAAACCAACGCAAAACTCCATCGCTCTCTTCCTACCATCTGCCTCTCCTTCGAGCCCTCACTCCAACCCTCTCCCTCTCCTCTCCTCTCCTCTCCTCTCCTCTCACAACCCTTTTCCTCCTCATCCCTCTCCTCTTTCTTTCCCCTCAATCTCTTCTCTTACTTTACCCCTAATTTTGAAATAAAAAACCCTAATTTTCGAAGGTGGCATTATTTTCCGGCGATGGCGGCGGTTGATTTGTCCACCTTCCCCTCCATTGGGATCTTACGTTACATCTAATTAAAGGTTTGTTTTCAATTTGAGTATTTAAAGCTACAATAGAGTAACAAATTATTTTGGATAAGTATTTTTACTCTCTCTGTTGATTATGCAAATCATTTTGGATCTCATGATACTCATCTAAACATTTTCTTGATGAGGCAAATTCGTTTTTCAAACCCTAATTTTTTATTCCATTGTGTTTTTACTTTTGTTTTCTAGGTTTTGTTATAAGTATTTATGGGCTATTAAACTTCATGTTTTTTTTGCGATTTTTTGAATTCAGTTGTTCCGTAGATATGAATATTTAGGACGGACTGCATTTTGCAAATAAATCTGTCTCAAATGACTATTTTGCGATGGCACGTGACGGATATCATTCGTGAAGAGACCTAATGCAATGGCAGTTGCAACACATTTTATCTGTCGCAAATATCATTATTTGAGCCACAGCTTATTTGAGACAGATTTTTCCGTCGCAATTGCCTGCTTATCTAGTAGTAAATACTTTTAAACTTCATAAAATAATTTTAAGCTTTCCTAAATTCCTAAATAAAAGCTCTAATATAATATGGCTCCATTTGTCATCATTTCTTTAGCTCGTCTTTGGTTTTGTTATTGGTAAGATTTTTATACATATACGGAATGGATCTAAAGCACTCCTCTTAAATAGCAGTCTTTTATTAAAACTACGTCATTTTGGAGATTCTTTTGAATAACAAAATAATATTAAAATAGAGTGATATTTAAGAGGAGTGCTTTAGATCCGTTCTAATATATATATATATATATATATATATATATATTAAGGAAAAAATAAATCAATTATATAAATTAAAAGTAAAAATTTGGTTTCATAAATTTTCTATTCAACTTTTTTCTTTACAATTCAAATTAGTATGAAAGCAACTTATATATCGATCTTGAAAAAATAGTGAGGAAGGAATATTTATGAATTAGCCTCACATACAATTGAAAAAACACACGTATAATTCTTTCTAAACCATTTTTTTTCATTCAATTCTCTAACCAACACCCTTTTTAATCTCTCCTTGATATATCAATCTTACTTTCTCTTTCCGCTATCTTTCACTTACGATAGTACATGTTCAAATGCAATATTCGATACAATAAGAGCTGCTATTAGGACAGCAATCTAATGTACGTGAGCATTAGGACCCTGGTATTCCCCTAGCTGGATGGAAAGATTGTAGCGCCCCCAAATCCGGGTCCCCAGAACCTCGGACCTGGTACGTTACGATACATCATTTCTATAACTATTGCGGAAGATATAAACATAAATTGTTTATACAATAAACTTTTGCACATAATCTCCAAGGTCGATAACCTTAACGTATTACCTGAATTCAATATTCTACTCGACATACAATGTCACTAGCATATAATACTATTACCATTTTAACCGTATAACAATTCCATCCTGGAACTTGTCTTTGACTTTTCCTGTATCCGACGTATTCATCCTAATCTGCAATGTTTATCATGATATAGCAAGGGTGAGCAACAAGTTTGCCCAGCAAGTTTAAGTTCAAGGAAAGATATATCATGATTGAAAGAATGAACAATAAGCTGGCTGACTTTCAACAATATAACAATTGTGAAATAACATGAATCAATTTTAGTAACTGAACGACCGAGACAATAAAAATGAATGGTCAATAATGAACATGAATTAATCAACTGGACCAAATGGTAATGAAGGTGATCAGCCTTTCATACCTGATGAACATATGCAACATGCACAACGTGCGAATTAAAAATTCATAGATGTGATGTAATCAATAATGATTAACCACTAGCATACTTAAAATAACAACTCGAGTTCGAGTTAGAAAACTTGCCTTGATTGGAGATTACCGTTATAACATAATTTAGCTTCTCTCCACAAATCCTACACAATTGTGTTTACATATACACACATATTAGGTAACTATTTATGACACAAAAACATGCATGCATATACATTAACCATGATTATTAGTTTATATAACTATAATCTTTTATTCTCATCTTAGAATCATCTTTGGTTTCTTTGAAAACCTTGTCCGTTTCAACCTTTTATGTTTAATAAGGCTCCCTCACGGATTTAATATAAAAATACCTCACATCTTGAAGCATAAACTATGGATATCCCATAAAAAAATATCTTTTGCCTTTATTCGCAAATTCAAAATTTAAGAACTTTTACAGTAAAATACGACTTATTATATTATTTCTTTGATCCAGAATTTTTTTTTATACCTTTTCGACAGTTCATGAGTTAATGGCCCCATTGTCTCGTACACAAATATTTTATTCTATTAGCTCATTAGCTTCACGTTTCGTTTTACGAATAACTCGCATTTTCGCTTCAAATACATATTAAGTATATATGCATCATTATATAAATCTTAGCCCAAAACCTTTGTTTTGAACCCTGGAACCCTTCTTTACGTCACCTTTATGATTATAATATTTTTTTAACGGTTCCATACTTTTCGTTTCGTTACAAAATTAATTTACATACCCTCGCCGGCTTCTGCTTGCTTAAAAATGAAATTTCATATTTTTATTATATTTTTATTGCATTATTTATGCCCGTAATAAATTTTCGTGGCATAAATTTATCAAAAACGTCAAAACTCTCATATTGGGACTTTATTAGACTTAACATTGCTTAAAATCTCGCCCGAACGCGATTCGGAACGACGAATGTCCAAACAGCTCGTGGCGGCCAAGTTCGGCGTCGCTCGACTAACTAGTCTTAACATGCTCGTTCGCCCATTTTTTTTTCAAACTACAAATTCAATCACGTTAAATTTTGAATATGTTATATTTTGAATATGTTATAGGTTGTATATCCACCTATTTTTAGAAAATACATACTTCGCCATTCGGATAAATCACGCGAACCGAGACTATGCCAAATAGGCCAGCTGCAGAGCAGCCAGCGCAGGCATGCTTGCTGCTGCTCTGTTGCTGCACCATAACGAAACAGCCACTTCGCCTATTTTTCATTCCTTGCTCGCTCAACGAATTACTCCCATTTTTAAATATGTTATTCGTGGCAAATGAGGCTATTTTTTAAAAAATACAAACCACTCAATTTGGGCCCGCTAAGCAGTCTTGACAGCGCGTCAAAAATAACCGCACGCACTAATTTTTACGTTTTTTAGTTTTTTGTTACAACGCGTCCCGGCTTGGTTTAACGCTACGAGGCGCTTAAGTTAACCTTATATAGGTTGTACAAAGCTATCTTAGGTTACGGCTTCATCAAATTTTGTGAATTTAGCCAAAATGGCTCTTTTGAGCATTTATACCCGCGCAACCTATTTGTGGACTGATTTCTATAGGTTGGGGCTACGTAATCAAACCATTTTCGCCAACCTTATTGCTCCGCACAACAACAATTATTGTCCTTGGCTCTACCTCAGTCCACAACAAGCAATATACAATATAAATCATTCATATACACAACTATTTCACAAGTTAGTTTACTAACTTATGAACTTTTAATTCATTTGCAATTATTATACAATACTTCCATTTCTATTACTGAACCATATGATCATAGCCCATATCACAGTAAAACCCATTTAACCCACATGAATTATTAACTGATTTGCACAATAAATTCCATTCAACTAACCAACTAATTATCCTCACATATAATTAATTGAAATCAAAGCAATTATATATATACCTCTTGTTCGCTATAGCTTGATTATAGCTTTTAATTTCCCTTCTTTAACTTCGTTCCTTGTTCTCACCGAACCAAATGGAATTAAATTGGGAGGGAAGTGGTTCGGCTGGACTTCTTTGGGCAAGAAGGGAGTTCGGTCGGCTGGGGGAAAAAGGGAGGGGAGGCTTCGGCAGTGAGGAGCAAGGACTTCAACTCTCTCTCTCTCTCTCCCATCATGTGGGATTCTTTCAATTTCCTTCTTTTCTTTCCTTTCCCTTTTCTCTTTCTTCCTTTCCTCTTTTTCTTCCCTTTTCTTATCCTTATCCGTAGCTTTCTTTTATTTCCTTAATGCTGATTTTTCATTCTTCTTTCACTCACCCATTTGTCCAATTTTACAACTTGGATCATGGTTGGGCTTCACTTTGGGTATTGGGTTTAGACTTGATTAGAGCCATTCTTTGGGCCTCTAATTAAATTAGCACATGACTTCCATTAACAAATAAGTTGGGCCTCGATTATTTTCTTAGGCTATGGAAAATTATCATAGTCCAATCCTTTCCATCTTATCTCACCCTAAATATTTAATTAGGGTTTACATTCCATACAATTAAAATTTAAATCATCACTCTTGTACATTAAATTTTATAACCCAATTAAATTACCTTAATTAGGTTATAAAATTAATTAATTAAGATATATAAAATAAATCTCATAGAATTAGTATATATTATAAATACTATTATTCTCCCATCTGATAACCCTTAAGTTATCCAATCCTTCATTCCTAATATATAATTAGGATTACATTAGTTCTTTCTATTTGTTTATATAATAAACAAATATAAACAATTCACATAATATTCATATTCACTTACTCACATATTCGTACAAAATAATTTAATAGATTGAGACATGATCCACACATCTCTTATATTAGGTCACTAGTATATAATTAAAATACTAGGACCACTAAATAAAAATAACCATTTAGGTTATTAAATTCTCATACCTAATTTAAATAACTTATTTAAATTATACAATTTATATTGTATAATTAAATTTAATTTCCTCATTCACTCCATAGATTGTTTTCAAACAATTTATTTATATATTAAATATATAATTTAATATATTCAATCATTTATTCAAATATGAATTTAATTTACTAACTAGTTGATACCAATATACATATTTTACATATTGGGTCTCATCTCATATATTTACTTTACATCATTTGGTATAATATTAAATATTATACCATTATCCATGTAACATAATATCATATATCCAATTATTTTCTTTCCTTTCTATAAATTGTCTTCACCATTTATCTAACTGTAGTAAATATATTAATATATTCACCACATTAAACACATGCATACATTACACTTAATAATGTAATATATGATTTCTTCCATAAAATAGTGGTTATACATGAAGTATATTTAATACCACCAATTTACCACATTAAAATAATTTAATATTATAAATTATTTTAATTTTACCCATCTAATTCTCTTTAATAATTTACTCCTACACTTTACTTACATATACTAAATATATAATTCCAATATATTTATTATACACAACATCACATATTGCATAGCACATATTCCTTTGTGCACCACAATATCACATAACATATCATCTAATAAGATTTTTTTTTTTAATTCTTATTTTAATTTTACCCAATAATTTGGGTTATCACAAAGATACTCCTGCGTTATAATGTGATCAGGGATTTCACATGCTCTATGTCCGAACCATCGTGGTTCAGGACCCTGGTATTGCCCTAGCTGCTCTGGTCAACCCTGTCCCATCAAAAGTATTATATTTAGTCCTTTTACAATAGGAAGCATATATTTTTGTGCATTTTATTCATTTATCAATAATGTATCAGTTTTTGATGTCATTAGCACCTCCAAATGCACTATAATCTTAGTAACATTTTCATGTATGCAAGTAAAAGTGAGTAATAGTATAGTAGTAGAAGAAATAATAATTATTTACGTCAAAGGCAGCACTTAAAAGAAGTAAAATAAGTAACATTTTCATTTATGCAGGTAGTAGTTCAACACATTCATACCTTCTTACTTAATCTTTAATTTTCTCATAGGATACTCATAGGTAAAATTACGAAAAAGTGATAAAAGCGGGAGGGTAAAATGTATATCAAGTTTTGTGGAACAAACTTGAAGCTATTGCACACTAAACTATTCTCATTAATTAGTAAAATTCTCACTTTTCTATTCACACCTAGTGCATTGTAACTGATTTTTTTTGTGTGGCAAACTTCAAAAATTAGAGCAAACGCGTTGAGCATGATAGAAGTACAACTATGTAACACTTAGTTTTGTGTTTATTTCCCTCGTTATACTTAGTTTGGCTTAAGAGAAAAATTTAGGCTAAGCAGAGAATTATATTTAATTTCTCGCAGTACTCCATTTGAATTATGATAATTCTAGGGAAGCAAAGAAACTAAAATTATAAGCTAAGTTTAATTTTGAAATTTTCGACAATTGTCAATCGAATATGTAACAATTAAGGTCAAATCTTGTGTTTGAATTAAATCATAGCACATTCGTAAAGAAAAAAATTATCATTCCAAGAGTTAGAAGAAAACATAATGTATTCGCTTATTACCGAAACCAATGTGCTAATTTGAAATGCCATGAACAACGACCTCATTTTCAACTTCTTGGATATCATCATTTGGTATAAAGATTTTAACATGTCAACTGCATATCAAATAAAAATAGAGTACACACAAGAAAGAGATCAAATCATTTATTTTCTTCACACATACATTTCAAAACATATGCAGTATAGCTACATCTATTGGAGCAAGATCTTCACGTATTTAAGAAATATTTACATTTTTTTTTGCTAAATGAAATATTTACATTACTTAATGCTCATCTATTGATGTTCATGTGCCTAATGGATTAGTTAAATGCTCTGCGGAGATATAAACAATCTCAATTACTATGTAATGGAAATACTTTCGGATAGAAGAAAGGGTAATATAGTGCACCCAGTGTTACAAAGTTGCTCCGTCAGAAGGTGTTGTAGTCTAGTATAACATGACAAATTGTCATTTCTATTTTTCTTGGCTAGCACATAATTGGTTCGTCATTTGATCATGTTCCATATCCTCTAAACCATCTTGATAATAATTAATTTTAATTAGAAAACAAGAAACAAATCAACACGACAAAGAATATCTTCGTAGAATTTTTTTAAAATGTGGAGTGATTAACATAAAGGAGAAGGGATTAATGCAATAGAATATCATTTGTTTAGATGTAGAAAAATTCTTGCAGTAATTCAACCATCTCTAAAAATTGAGATCGAATAATCATACAAGACTATCTAATACGGAGATGAAATTAAATGACTTAACCTCACAAAAGGAGCAGAAAAACAAAGACGCATGTTTGAATTATGAACAAAAGTAGAATTTAGAAATTTATCTGAGGAGATATGAGTGAATGAATGCTAGCGGCCGTGAGGAATGAGGCAGTGAGATCTAATGGTGTGCTTTTATACTGATCAAATTAGGGTTTTTGTGCTTTTATACTGGTGAAATGAAATTAAATTCAGCACATTTAGTATCCACTTAATTACTGGCCTAACTATGATTATCCAATGAAAAATCTTTTTACCTTCTAAATGGGTCACTTAAAGGAGGTTTTGTATTTTGAGCCCAATGATTCCTTGGGGCTCTACTCCTGCAACAGATACATAGTGATTTCAATTAAAACACCCTTGTTTTTATGGGTCATATCCAATTCTCTTTGCTGCAAATTCAAAAACAACTTATTCCTTTTATTTTTCTTTAAATAAAAAACAAGAAATAAATTATAAAATAAATAAATAAAAAACTTCATATGCATACTTGCGATATTTAGGATCAAATTAAAAAAAAAAAGAGGATTCCTAAAGTCTGAACTGATTTTTATGATATGGAAACCAAGATATATCTTATAGCCAAAAAAATCAATAAATTCGAACCTTTGTACATTGATTTTACAATGTTTTTATGAAAGTTCTGCATATCTCCAAATTATAGTACGTATATGAATCTTACAATGTTTACACCACAAACAAATTAACCAAGTGACAAGTGACAACTGAAGGGATTCCAAGGAAGAGGGCACCATAATATTAACCAGGTGAATACATGTCTACACCACAAACAAATTACAAGCAGCTATTATCTTTGAGATTGATCAATGAGTTGACTAGTTTTGATATTATAATTTACAATCAACTAATGACTGTAATACTGCTAATGGCAGCAAGCCAAGAATAAAATTAGGCAGATGAACAAATCACTAGCCAGTAAGGCAGTAACTAATTAGCAAATTAAAATAAAAGAAACCAACAAAATTAAATTGCAATTCAACAAACAAAACTAAATAAAATTAGCAAATTAACATCAATATGAGTACCATGACTTTCTTATATAACTACAATCCAAAATTAAATAAACATAACTACATAAGTCCAATTTCAAATATTAAATTAACAAACATAAACAACAAGCCTTTTAACAACTTCAAAGCTCCAATTCTTCAAGTCTCTAAACCAAGCATCACACAATAAAAGAAAATTGGGAATTTCCGACGGACAAGTTTGTTGGAAATATTTCCGCCGGTATTAAAAGTACGTTTTTAATTACTCAGGAGCAGAGAAGCAGCGACGCGATTAAAAGAAAAAGAAAACCAACGCAAAACTCCATCGCTCTCTTCCTACTATCTGCCTCTCCTTCGAGCCCTCACTCCAACCCTCTCCCTCTCCTCTCCTCTCCTCTCCTCTCCTCTCCTCTCCTCTCACAACCCTTTTCCTCCTCATCCCTCTCCTCTTTCTTTCCCCTCAATCTCTTCTCTTACTTTACCCCTAATTTTGAAATAAAAAACCCTAATTTTCGAAGGTGGCATTATTTTCCGGCGATGGCGGCGGTTGATTTGTCCACCTTCCCCTCCATTGGGATCTTACGTTACATCTAATTAAAGGTTTGTTTTCAATTTGAGTATTTAAAGCTACAATAGAGTAACAAATTATTTTGGATAAGTATTTTTACTCTCTCTGTTGATTATGCAAATCATTTTGGATCTCATGATACTCATCTAAACATTTTCTTGATGAGGCAAATTCGTTTTTCAAACCCTAATTTTTTATTCCATTGTGTTTTTACTTTTGTTTTCTAGGTTTTGTTATAAGTATTTATGGGCTATTAAACTTCATGTTTTTTTGCGATTTTTTGAATTAAGTTGTTCCGTAGATATGAATATTTAGGACGGACTGCATTTTGCAAATAAATCCGTCTCAAATGACTATTTTGCGATGGCACGTGACGGATATCATTCGTGATGGGACCTAATGCAATGGCAGTTGCAACACATTTTATCTGTCGCAAATATCATTATTTGAGCCACAGCTTATTTGAGGCAGATTTTTCCGTCGCAATTGCCTGCTTATCTAGTAGTAAATACTTTTAAACTTCATAAAATAATTTTAAGCTTTCCTAAATTCCTAAATAAAAGCTCTAATATAATATGGCTCCATTTGTCATCATTTCTTTAGCTCGTCTTTGGTTTTGTTATTGGTAAGATTTATATACATATACTGAATGGATCTAAAGCACTCCTCTTAAATAGCAGTCTTTTATTAAAACTACGTCGTTTTGGAGATTCTTTTGAATAACAAAATATTATTAAAATAGAGTGATATTTAAGAGGAGTGCTTTAGATCCGTTCTGATATATATATATATATATATATATATATATATATATATATTAAGGAAAAAATAAATCAATTATATAAATTAAAAGTAAAAATTTGGTTTCATAAATTTTCTATTCAACTTTTTTCTTTACAATTCAAATTAGTATGAAAGCAACTTATATATCGATCTTGAAAAAATAGTGAGCAAGGAATATTTATGAATTAGCCTCACATACAATTGAAAAAACACACGTATAATTCTTTCTAAACCATTTTTTTTCATTCAATTCTCTAACCAACACCCTTTTTAATCTCTCCTTGATATATCAATCTTACTTTCTCTTTCCGCTATCTTTCACTTACGATAGTACATGTTCAAATGCAATATTCGATACAATAAGAGCTGCTATTAGGACAGCAATCTAATGTACGTGAGCATTAGGACCCTGGTATTCCCCTAGCTGGATGGAAAGATACTCCTGCGTTATAATGTGATCAGGGATTTCACATGCTCTATGTCCGAACCATCGTGGTTCAGGACCCTGGTATTGCCCTAGCTGCTCTGGTCGACCCTGTCCCATCAAAAGTATTATATTTAGTCCTTTTACAATAGGAAGCATATATTTTTGTGCATTTTATTCATTTATCAATAATGTATCAGTTTTTGATGTCATTAGCACCTCCAAATGCACTATAATCTTAGTAACATTTTCATGTATGCAAGTAAAAGTGAGTAATAGTATAGTAGTAGAAGAAATAATAATTATTTACGTCAAAGGCAGCACTTAAAAGAAGTAAAATAAGTAACATTTTCATTTATGCAGGTAGTAGTTCAACACATTCATACCTTCTTACTTAATCTTTAATTTTCTCATAGGATACTCATAGGTAAAATTACGAAAAAGTGATAAAAGCGGGAGGGTAAAATGTATATCAAGTTTTGTGGAACAAACTTGAAGCTATTGCACACTAAACTATTCTCATTAATTAGTAAAATTCTCACTTTTCTATTCACACCTAGTGCATTGTAACTGATTTTTTTTGTGTGGCAAACTTCAAAAATTAGAGCAAACGCGTTGAGCATGATAGAAGTACAACTATGTAACACTTAGTTTTGTGTTTATTTCCCTCGTTATACTTAGTTTGGCTTAAGAGAAAAATTTAGGCTAAGCAGAGAATTATATTTAATTTTTCGCAGTACTCCATTTGAATTATGATAATTCTAGGGAAGCAAAGAAACTAAAATTATAAGCTAAGTTTAATTTTGAAATTTTCGACAATTGTCAATCGAATATGTAACAATTAAGGTCAAATCTTGTGTTTGAATTAAATCATAGCACATTCGTAAAGAAAAAAATTATCATTCCAAGAGTTAGAAGAAAACATAATGTATTCGCTTATTACCTGAAACCAATGTGCTAATTTGAAATGCCATGAACAACGACCTCATTTTCAACTTCTTGGATATCATCATTTGGTATAAAGATTTTAACATGTCAACTGCATATCAAATAAAAATAGAGTACACACAAGAAAGAGATCAAATCATTTATTTTCTTCACACATACATTTCAAAACATATGCAGTATAGCTACATCTATTGGAGCAAGATCTTCACGTATTTAAGAAATATTTACATTTTTTTTTGCTAAATGAAATATTTACATTACTTAATGCTCATCTATTGATGTTCATGTGCCTAATGGATTAGTTAAATGCTCTGCGGAGATATAAACAATCTCAATTACTATGTAATGGAAATACTTTCGGATAGAAGAAAGGGTAATATAGTGCACCCAGTGTTACAAAGTTGCTCCGTCAGAAGGTGTTGTAGTCTAGTATAACATGACAAATTGTCATTTCTATTTTTCTTGGCTAGCACATAATTGGTTCGTCATTTGATCATGTTCCATATCCTCTAAACCATCTTGATAATAATTAATTTTAATTAGAAAACAAGAAACAAATCAACACGACAAAGAATATCTTCGTAGAATTTTTTTAAAATGTGGAGTGATTAACATAAAGGAGAAGGGATTAATGCAATAGAATATCATTTGTTTAGATGTAGAAAAATTCTTGCAGTAATTCAACCATCTCTAAAAATTGAGATCGAATAATCATACAAGACTATCTAATACGGAGATGAAATTAAATGACTTAACCTCACAAAAGGAGCAGAAAAACAAAGACGCATGTTTGAATTATGAACAAAAGTAGAATTTAGAAATTTACGTGATAATCAAAGAGATTAGCATCTGAGGAGATATGAGTGAATGAATGCTAGCGGCCGTGAGGAATGAGGCAGTGAGATCTAATGGTGTGCTTTTATACTGATCAAATTAGGGTTTTTGTGCTTTTATACTGGTGAAATGAAATTAAATTCAGCACATTTAGTATCCACTTAATTACTGGCCTAACTATGATTATCCAATGAAAAATCTTTTTACCTTCTAAATGGGTCACTTAAAGGAGGTTTTGTATTTTGAGCCCAATGATTCCTTGGGGCTCTACTCCTGCAACAGATACATAGTGATTTCAATTAAAACACCCTTGTTTTTATGGGTCATATCCAATTCTCTTTGCTGCAAATTCAAAAACAACTTATTCCTTTTATTTTTCTTTAAATAAAAAACAAGAAATAAATTATAAAATAAATAAATAAAAAACTTCATATGCATACTTGCGATATTTAGGATCAAATTTAACAAAAAAGAAAGAGGATTCCTAAAGTCTGAACTGATTTTTATGATATGGAAACCAAGATATATCTTATAGCCAAAAAAATCAATAAATTCGAACCTTTGTACATTGATTTTACAATGTTTTTATGAAAGTTCTGCATATCTCCAAATTATAGTACGTATATGAATCTTACAATGTTTACACCACAAACAAATTAACCAAGTGACAAGTGACAACTGAAGGGATTCCAAGGAAGAGGGCACCATAATATTAACCAAGTGAATACATGTCTACACCACAAACAAATTACAAGCAGCTATTATCTTTGAGATTGATCAATGAGTTGACTAGTTTTGATATTATAATTTACAATCAACTAATGACTGTAATACTGCTAATGGCAGCAAGCGAAGAATAAAATTAGGCAGATGAACAAAGCATTAGCCAGTAAGGCAGTAACTAATTAGCAAATTAAAATAAAAGAAACCAACAAAATTAAATTGCAATTCAACAAACAAAACTAAATAAAATTAGCAAATTAACATCAATATGAGTACCATGACTTTCTTATATAACTACAATCCAAAATTAAATAAACATAACTACATAAGTCCAATTTCAAATATTAAATTAACAAACATAAACAACAAGTCTTTTAACAACTTCAAAGCGCCAATTCTTCAAGTCTCTAAACCAAGCATCACACAATAAAAGAAAATTGGGAATTTCCGACGGACAAGTTTGTTGGAAATATTTCCGTCGGTATTAAAAGTACGTTTTTAATTACTCAGGAGCAGAGAAGCAGCGACGCGATTAAAAGAAAAAGAAAACCAACGCAAAACTCCATCGCTCTCTTCCTACCATCTGCCTCTCCTTCGGGCCCTCACTCCAACCCTCTCCCTCTCCTCTCCTCTCCTCTCCTCTCACAACCCTTTTCCTCCTCATCCCTCTCCTCTTTCTTTCCCCTCAATCTCTTCTCTTACTTTACCCCTAATTTTGAAATAAAAAACCCTAATTTTCTAAGGTGGCATTATTTTCCTGCGATGGCGGCGGTTGATTTGTCCACCTTCTCCTCCATTGAGATCTTACGTTACATCTAATTAAAGGTTAGTTTTCAATTTCACTATTTAAAGCTACAATAGAGTAACAAATTATTTTGGATAAGTATTTTTACTCTCTCTGTTGATTATGCAAATCATTTTGGATCTCATGATACTCATCTAAACATTTTCTTGATGAGGGAAATTCGTTTTTCAAACCCTAATTTTTGATTCCATTGTGTTTTTACTTTTGTTTTCTAGGTTTTTTTATAAGTATTTATGGGCTATTAAACTTCATGTTTTCTTGTGATTTTTTGAATTCAGTTGTTCCGTAGATATGAATATTTAGGACGGACTGTCCTTCGCAAATAAATCTGTCTCAAATGACTATTTTGCGACGGCACGCGACGGATATCATTCGTGATGGGACCTAATGCAATGGCAGTGACAACACATTTTATCTGTCGCAAATATCATTATTTGAGCCATAGCTTATTTGAGACAAAATTTTTCGTCGCAATTGCCTACTTATCTAGTAGTAAATACTTTTAAACTTCATAAAATAATTTTAAGCATTCCTAAATTCCTAAATAAAAGCTCTAATATCCAACCCCAAAATGGCTCCACTTGTCATCATTTCTTTAGCTCGTCTTTGGTTTTATTATTGGTAAGATTTATATACATATACAGAACGGATCTAAAGCACTCCTATTAAATAACACTCATTTATTAAAACTACGTCGTTTTGGAGATTCTTTTGAATAACAAAATAATATTAAAATAAAGTGATATTTAAGAGGAGTGCTTTAGATCCGTTCTGATATATATATATATATATATATATATATATTGAGGAAAAAATAAATCAATTATATAAATTAAAAGAAAAAATTTTGTTTTTTGTTCAACTTTTTTCTTTACAATTCTAATTAGTATGAAAGCAACTTATATATCGATCTTGAAAAAATAGTGAGCAAGGAATATATATGAAATAGCCTCACATACAATTGAAAAAAATACACTTATAATTCTTTCTAAACCATTTTTTCATTCAATTCTCTAACTAACACCCTCCTTAATCTCTCCTTGATATATCAATCTTACTTTCTCTTTCCGCTATCTTTCACTTACGATAGTACATGTCCAAATGCATTCGATATAATAAGAACTGCTATTAAGACAGCAGTCTAACATACGTGAGCATTAGGACCCTGGTATTGCCCTAGCTGGATGAAGAGATACTTCTGCGTTATAAATGTGATAAGGGATTTCACAGGCTCTGTGTCCGACCCATCGTGGTTTAGGACCCTGATATTGCCCTAGCTGCTCCGATCAACCATGTCCCATCAAAAGTATTATATTTAGTCCTTTTACAATAGGAAGCATATATTTTTGTGTATTTATTCTTTTATCAATAATGTATCAGTTTTTGATGCCATTAGCACCTCCAAATGCACTATAATCTTAGTAACATTTTCATGTATGCAAGTAAAAGTGAGTAATAGTATAGTAGTGGAAGAAATAATAATTATTTACGTCAAAAGCAGCACTTAAAAGAAGTAAAATAAGTAACATTTTCATTTATGTAGGTAGTACTTCAACACAAACTAGTAGAAAAAAGTAAATAGATAACGTTTAAAAAACGTTGTAATAGGTTCCCAAAAACGTCGTGGTTAGCACTGTCATCTATTAGACACAAATAGACAACGTTTTTAAAACGTTGTCTTTTGACACATTAGACAACGTTTTTTTTTCTAAAAAATGTTGTCTATTTGACACGTTAGACAACATTTTTTCTAAAAAGCGTTGTCTATTTGAAACAATCCACAACGGTTTTTTCTAAAAAACGTTGAGTATTTGACACATTATGCAACGTTTTTTTTTCTTCTAAAAAGCGTTGTCTATTTGACACAATCCACAACGTTTTTTTAAAAAAAACGTTGTGTATTTTACACATTACACAACGATTTTTTTTCTAAAAAGCGTTGTCTATTTGACACAATCCACAACGTTTTTTTTTTCCAAAAATCGTTGTGTATTTTACACATTCCACAATATTTTTTTCTAAAAAGCATTGTCTATTTAAAAAACACAATTCATAACATTTAAAACCAAAATATAAGCATTCTATGTTTCAAAATACCATACATCCCAATAATATCATACGTTTACAGTTTCAAATTCACTTTTCAATATAATTACACCTACGTACATTGAATTGCGAATTTAATTACATCCACAAAATATACCAAACTATCCATAAAATTAAGATGTGGTGCACTACCTAATCATGTGCAAAACAACCTTCTCCCAAAATACAAGTGTAATCATGTACATCTACCGTTAACTCGAGGCTCTATATGTACCTGCTCACATAAGTTGGCCCACTCACCACGTACTTCGTCAATTTGTTCTTGTGAGTACGTTAATCCATTTTTCTTATCCCACTGAAATAAAATAACAAAAAGATTAGTCTCCCACTGTAGACTAATTGGTCAAGTCTATTATAGTTAAGATTTGAAAATAAATTATGCAAAAAATAAAGCTTAAAAAAAATAACTAACCTTGGCTATGAAGTCTAAACTACCATCCTCAACTATCTTCTTTATGAAGCGCATCACAAAATAGCCGCACTCCGTATATGTTGGTTGTACAGGAGTTCTCTAAACACAATTAGTAATTATGTCATGATAAATCAACAAAAATAACAAATATCTATGATTAAACATCTTATGCTAATTAAATATATATACATATAAGCTAACATACCACCAAGATTATCCATTGCGGTGATTTTCACCCATATATCAGAAGTACTAACTAATAACCAATAACTAATACAAGAAGGCAAGGCAAATGTATACGAGACCATATCCTGAAAAAGAAACAGCTAAACCTCAGACTTCGCTATGAAGAAAAAGAGAAAGAAAAGAATAAGAGAGAGGGATCCAATCACTGAGCAACAGTAAAAAAATGTCAGATTTTTTCTCCCGTTCACACTTATGTATGCAAGAGACATGCAATTTATGCAGTAAAGCTACTATTGACTTCAGGTATAAGTAACAAAGAACGAAAATAACATGTGTGGATTGCACGAAAGCATCTAACAATTTAACTTTACCAACCGGAGAATGTAATCTTCAGAATCTACAAATTCTTTATTTTCCTCAACTTCATCTATTGCTTCTTCATCACTGTCAGTGTCACTGGCAACTAAAGTTTCACCCCAACTTTTATCATAATAAATTCTCCTTTGATCAACAAATTTATCTTCACGCATTTTTTGATTACTGCATCATATCCATGTTGAAATCTGTAATATCTCCCATAATTTCGACATAGAATGCAAAACATAATTATGTGTATGAAAACATAACTTTTACATGAATTAGAAATAGAATTTCAAAATTATGCAGAAAATGAATTTCTCTCTTCGCCCAAAAATATGGACACTGCAGGTTGAATTTACTTGCTTTGGTCAGCAGCTGTTACATAAATAGCCATTGGAACCAACATCTTAAACACCAAATGAGGCCAATTCACACGCTGCAAATGCTGGGACTGCACTATATAGCGTAACAAAAATCATTTGTCTTCCACTTTACTCTGCAATTTTATCCATTATAAAAGAGAAAGTAATTATAACATTTAACACTTGAAGTTTAAGAACCTCATCTATGAGATCTAGGTAGGCACAATTGGCTAATATCCAACTCTGACATCTCAGTTGATTAAGAGATTCTTTTTTGGTATTTATTTAATATAAGACTTAGAGGCGAGGCCCACACCTCTAAAATAGTAAGGTGTTGATTGAGTAGCAATTCCACATTCAAGATTAAAATCAAAAGGAAAAAGGAAACCAAGATGCCAGAAGTAATATAGCCCAATGGATCAGGGCCATGAGCATGCACTTGACACCATATGATAACAGAAATTAAGGCCTCAAAACCTGATGTCTAATGACTAATAATAGTTCCTAAATCCAAAGGCAATGCAGATAGTTAGGATTAAAATGAACTTGAGTGATCACCCTGGCATTAAGATATAATATATCACAAGCAACAAGGAATTTAGTTTTTAGAAAAAAGACGAGCAAACAAGGAATCAATCACACAATTCCCATTATGTTTATAGATGACCATCATGTCTGAGTTCAACTTTTGATGGTAAGTAAATAATTATTGGAAAAGAAAATTATACGCAAAATAAGCCACAAACAAAATATCAAGACTCAAACTCTTATTCACACACAAGAAAACCTTACCTATCCAAGAAAGTCCATGTCTTATAAGGTGGTAAACTTTTCACTTCTGTAAACTTGACGGGGCGAACAGGATTCTTCACTGCAATACTAAATCCTAAAAGAATTACTGCAGAGCGATGTGCATCTTCTTGGGAACCTTTTTTCTCATTTTCCCCAATACTTTTACCATTTTGCATATCAATTGCATTGTTCTGCCTCTTTGTCAATACATCAACAATCATACCAGTGTTGAGCATGATGGTAGTACAGCTATGTAACACTTGCTTTTCTGTTTATTTCCCTCGTCATACTTAGTTTGGCTTAAGAGAAAAAGTTAGGCTAAGCAAAGAATTATATTTACTTTCTTGCAGTACTTCATTTGAATTATGATAATTTCTGGTGAGGAAAAGAAACTAAAATTATAAGCCAAGTTTATTTTTGTCATTTACGACAATTGTCAATCGAATATGTAACAATTAAGATTAAATCTTGTGTTTGAATTAAATCATAGCACACTCGTACAAATAAAAATTATCAATCCAAGAGTTAGAAGAAAACATAATGTATTCGCTTATTACCTGAAACCAATGTGCTAATTTGAAATGTCATGAACAACGACCTTATTTTCAAATTCTTGGATATCAACATTTGGTATAAAGATTTTAACATGTCAACTGCATGTCAAATAAAAATAGAGTACACACCAGAAAGAGATCAAATAATTTATTTTCTTCACATATACATTTCAAAACATATGCAGTAAAGCTACATCTATTGGAGCAAGATCTTCACGTATTTAAGAAATATTTACATTACTTAATGCTCATCTATTGCTGTTCATGTGCCTAATGGATTAGTTAAATGCTCTGCGGAGATATAAACAATCTCAATTACTATGTAATGGAAATACTTTCGGATAGAAGAAATGGTAATATAGTGCACCCAGTGTTACGTCAGAAGGTGTTGTAGTCTAGTATAACAAGCCAAATTGTCATTTCTATTTTTCTTGGCTAGCACTTAATTGGTTCGTCATTTGATCATGTTCTATATCCTCTAAACCATCTTGATAATAATTAATTTTAATTAGAAAACAAGAAACAAAATCAACACGACAAAGAATATCTTGGTAGAATTTTTTTAAAATGTGGAGTGATTAACATAAAGGAGAAGGGATTAATGCAATAGAATATCATTTGTTTAGATGTAGCAAAATTCTTGCAGTAATTCAACCATCTCTAAAAATGGAGATCGAATAATCATACAAGACTATCTAATACGGAGATGAAATTAAATGACTTAACCTCACAAAAGGAGCAGAAAAACAAAGACGCATGTTTGAATTATGAACAAAAGTAGAATTTAGAAATTTTCCTGATAATCAAAGATATTAGCATCTGAGGAGATATGAGTGAATGAATGATAGCGGCCGTGAGGAATGAGGCAGTGAGATCTAATGGTGTGCTTTTATACTGATCAAATTAGGGTTTTTGTGTTTTTATACTGGTGAAATGAAATTAAATTCAGCACATTTAGTATCCACTTAATTACTGGCGTAAATATGATTATCCAATGAAAAATCCTTTTACCTTCTAAATGGGTCACTTAAAGGAGGTTTTGTATTTTGAGCCCAATGATTCCTTGGGGCTCTACTCCTGCAACCGATATATAGTGATTTCAATTAAAACACCCTTGTTTTTATGGGTCATATCCAATTCTCTTTGCTGCAAATTCAAAAACAACTTATTCCTTTTATTTTTCTTTAAATAAAAAACAAGAAATAAATTATAAAATAAATAAATAAAAAACTTCATATGCATACTTGCGATATTTAGGATCAAATTTAAAAAAAATAAGAGGATTCCTAAAGTCTGAACTGATTTTTATGATATGGAAACCAAGATATATCTTATAGCCAAAAAAATCAATAAATTCGAACCTTTGTACATTGATTTTACAATGTTTTTATGAAAGTTCTGCATATCTCCAAATTATAGTACGTATATGAATCTTACAATGTTTACACCACAAACAAATTAACCAAGTGACAAGTGACAACTGAAGGGATTCCAAGGAAGAGGGTACCAAAATATTAACCAAGTGAATACATGTCTACACCACAAACAAATTACAAGCAGCTATTATCTTTGAGATTGATCAATGAGTTGACTAATTTTGATATTATAATTTACAATCAACTAATGACTGTAATACTGCTAATGGAAGCAAGCCAAGAATAAAATTAGGCAGATGAACAAATCACTAACCAGTAAGGCAGTAACCAATTAGCAAATTAAAATAAAAGAAACCAACAAAATTAAATTGCAATTCAACAAACAAAACTAAATAAAACTAGCAAATTAACATCCATATGAATACCATGACTTTCTTATATAACTACAATCCAAAATTAAATAAACATAACTACATAATTCTAATTTCAAATATTAAATTAACAAACATAAATAATAAGTTTTTTAACAACTTCAAAGCTCCAATTCTTCAAGTCTCTAAACCAAGCTTCACACAATAAAAGAAAATTGGGTGTTTCCGACGGACAAGTTTGTCGAAAATATTTTCGTCGGTATTAAAAGTACGTTTTTAATTACTCAGGAGCAGAGAAGCAGCGAAGCGATTAAAAGAAAAAGAAAACAAACGCAAAACTCCATCGCTCTCTTCCTACCATCTGCCTCTCCTTCGAGCCCCCGCTCCAACCCTCCCTCTCCTCTCCTCTCCTCTCACAACCCTATTCCTCCTCAGCCCTCTCCTCTTTCTTTCCCCTCAATCTCTTCTCTTACCCTAATTTTGAAATAAAAAACTCTAATTTTCGAAGGTGGCATTATTTTCCGGCGATGGCGGCGGTTGATTTGTCCACCTTCTCCTCCATTGGGATCTTACGTTACATCTAATTAAAGGTTATTTTTCAATTTTATGTATTTAAAGCTACAATAGAGTAACAAATTATTTTGGATAAGTATTTTTACTCTCTCTGTTGATTATGAAAATCATTTTGGATCTCATGATACTCATCTAAACATTTTCTTGATGAGGTAAATTCGTTTTTCAAACCCTAATTTTTGATTCCATTGTGTTTTTACTTTTGTTTTCTAGGTTTTGTTATAAGTATTTTTGGGCTATTAAACTTCATGTTTTCTTGCGATTTTTTGAATTCAGTTGTTCCGTAGATAAGAATATTTAGGACGGACTGCCTTTCGCAAATAAATCTGTCTCAAATGACTATTTTGCGATGGCATGCGACGGATATCATTCGTAATGGGACCTAATGCAATGGCAGCGGCAACACATTTTATCTGTCGCAAATATCATTATTTGAGCCACATCTTATTTGAGACAGATTTTTTTGTCGCAATTGCCTGCTTATCTAGTAGTAAATACTTTTAAACTTCATAAAATAATTTTAAGCATTCCTAAATTCCTAAATAAAAGCTCTAATATCCAACCCTAATACGGCTCCATTTGTCATCATTTCTTTAGCTCGTCTTTGGTTTTGTCATTGGTAAGATTTATATACATATACAGAACGGATCAAAAGCACTCCTCTTAAATAGTACTCATTTATTAAAACTACGTCGTTTTGGAGATTCTTTTGAATAACAAAATAATATTAAAATAGAGTGATATTTAAAAGGAGTGCTTTAGATCCGTTCTGATATATATATATATATATATATATATATATATGTATTAAGGAAAAAATAAATCAATTATATAAATTAAAAGTAAAAATTTGGTTTAATAAATTTTCTATTCAAATTTTTTCTTTACAATTCAAATTAGTATGAAAGCAACTTATATATCGATCTTGAAAAAATAGTGAGCAAGGAAAATATATAAATTAGCCTCGCATACAATTGAAAAAACACACGTATAATTCTTTCTAAACAATTTTTTTTCATTCAATTCTCTAACTAACACCCTTTTTAATCTCTCCTTGATATATCAATCTTACTTTCTCTTTCCGCTATCTTTCACTTACGATAGTACATGTCCAAATGCAATATTTGATACAATAAAAGCTGCTATTAGGACAGCAGTCTTACGTACGTGAGCATTAGGACCCTAGTATTCCCCTAGCTGGATGGAAAGATACTCCTGCGTTATAATGTGATAAGGGATTTCACATGCTCTATGTCCGACCCATCGTGGTTCAAAACCCTGGTATTGCCCTAGCTGCTCTGGTCAACCCTGTCCCATCAAAAGTATTATATTTAGTTCTTTTACAATAGGAAGCAAATATTTTTGTGCATTTTATTCATTTATCAATAATGTATCAGTTTTTGATGTCATTAGCACCTCCAAATGCACTATAATCTTAGTAACATTTTCATGTATGCAAGTAAAATTGAGTAATAGTATAGTAGTAGAAGAAATAATAATTATTTACGTCAAAGTAACATTTATATTTATGCAAGGTAGTAATTGAACACATTCATACCTTCTTACTTAATCTTTAATTTTCTCATAGGATACTCATAGGTAAAATTACGAAAAAGTGATAAAAGCGGGAGGGTAAAATGTATATCAAATTTTGTGGAACAAACTTGAAGCTATTGCACACTAAACTATTCTCATTAATTAGTAAAATTCTCACTGTTCTCTTCACACCTAGTGCATTGTAACTGATTTTTTTGTGTGTGGCAAACTTCAAAAATTAGAGCAAACGCGTTGAGCATGATGGTAGTACAACTATGTAACACTTAGTTTTGTGTTTATTTCCCTAGTCATACTTAGTTCGGCTTAAGAGAAAAATTTAGGCTAAGCAGAGAATTATATTTAATTTCTCGCAGTACTCCATTTGAATTATGATAATTCTAGGGAAGAAAAGAAACTAAAATTATAAGCTAAGTTTATTTTTGACATTTTCGACAATTATCAATTGAATATGTAACAATTAAGGTTAAATCTTGTGTTTGAATTAAATCATAGCACACTCGTACAAATAAAAATTATCAATCCAAGAGTTAGAAGAAAACATAATGTATTCGCTTATTACCTGAAACCAATGTGCTAATTTGAAATGCCATGAACAACGACCTCATTTTCAAATTCTTGGATATCATCATTTGGTATAAAGATTTTAACATGTCAACTGCATGTCAAATAAAAATAGAGTACACACAAGAAAGAGATCAAATCATTTATTTTCTTCACATATACATTTCAAAACATATGCAGTAAAGCTACATCTATTGGAGCAAGATCTTCACGTATTTAAGAAATATTTACATTACTTAATGCTCATCTATTGATGTTCATGTGCCTAATGGATTAGTTAACTCTGCGGAGATATAAACAATCTCAATTACTACGTAATGGAAATACTTTCGGGTAGAAGAAATGGTAATATAGTGCACCCAGTGTTACAAAGTTGCTCCGTCAGAAGGTGTTGTAGTCTAGTATAACAAGCCAAATTGTCATTTCTATTTTTCTTGGCTAGCACTTAATTGGTTCGTCATTTGATCATCTTCCATATCCTCTAAACCATCTTGATAATAATTAATTTTAATTAGAAAACAAGAAACAAAATCAACACGACAAAGAATATCTTGGTAGAATTTTTTTAAAATGTGGAGTGATTAACATAAAGGAGAAGGGATTAATGCAATAGAATATCATTTGTTTAGATGTAGCAAAATTCTTGCAGTAATTCAACCATCTCTAAAAATGGAGATCGAATAATCATACAAGACTATCTAATACGGAGATGAAATTAAATGACTTAACCTCACAAAAGGAGCAGAAAAACAAAGACGCATGTTTGAATTATGAACAAAAGTAGAGTCTAGAAATTTACCCGATAATCAAAGAGATTAGCATCTGAGGAGATATGAGTGAATGAATGATAGCGGCCGTGAGGAATGAGGCAGTGAGATCTAATGGTGTACTTTTATACTGATCAAATTAGGGTTTTTGTGCTTTTATACTGGTGAAATTAAATTAAATTCAGCACATTTAGTATCCACTTAATTACTAGCCTAAATATGATTATCCAATGAAAAATCCTTTTACCTTCTAAATGGGTCACTTAAAGGAGGTTTTGTATTTTGAGCCCAATGATTCCTTGGGGCTCTACTCCTGCAACCGATATATAGTGATTTCAATTAAAACACCCTTGTTTTTATGGGTCTTATCCAATTCTCTTTGCTGCAAATTCAAAAACAACTTATTCCTTTTATTTTTCATTAAATAAAAAATAAGAAATAAATTATAAAATAAATAAATAAAAAACTTCATATGCATACTTGCGATATTTAGGATCAAATTAAAAAAAAAAAAAAGAAGAGGATTCCTAAAGTCTTAACTAATTTTTATGATATGGAAACCAAGATATATCTTATAGCCAAAAAAATCAATAAATTCGAACCTTTGTCCATTGATTTTACAATGTTTTTATAAAAGTTCTGCATATCTCCAAATTATAGTACGTATATGAATCTTACAATGTTTACACCACAAACAAATTAATCAAGTGACAAGTGACAACTGAAGGGATTCAAGTGACAACTGAAGGGATTCCAAGGAAGAGGGCACCAAAATATTAACCAAGTGAATACATGTCTACACCACAAACAAATTACAAGCAGCTATTATCTTTGAGATTGATCAATGAGTTGACTAGTTTTGATATTATAATTTACAATCAACTAATGACTGTAATACTGCTAATGGAAGCAAGCCAAGAATAAAATTAGGAAGATGAACAAATCACTAACCAGTAAGGCAGTAACCAATAAGCAAATTAAAATAAAAGAAACCAACAAAATTAAATTGCAATTCAACAAACAAAACTAAATAAAACTAGCAAATTAACATCCATATGAGTACCATGACTTTCTTATATAACTACAATCCAAAATTAAATAAACATAACTACATAATTCTAATTTCAAATATTAAATTAACAAACATAAATAATAAGTTTTTTAACAACTTCAAAGCTCCAATTCTTCAAGTCTCTAAACCAAGCTTCACACAATAAAAGAAAATTGGGTATTTCCGACGGACAAGTTTGTCGGAAATATTTCCGTCGGTATTAAAAGTACGTTTTTAATTACTCAGGAGCAGAGAAGCAGCGAAGTGATTAAAAGAAAAAGAAAACAAACGCAAAACTCCATCGCTCTCTTCCTACCATCTGCCTTTCCTTCGAGCCTTCACTCCAACCCTCTCCCTCTCCTCTCCTCTCCTCTCAGAACCCTTTTCCTCCTCAGCCCTCTCCTCTTTCTTTCCCCTCTATCTCTTCTCTTACTTTACCCCTAATTTTGAAATAAAAACCCTAATTTTTGAAGGTGGCATTATTTTTCGGCGATGGCGGCGGTTGATTTGTCCACCTTCTCCTCCATTGGGATCTTACGTTACATCTAATTAAAGGTTAGTTTTCAATTTGAGTATTTAAAGCTACAATAGAGTAACAAATTATTTTGGATAAGTATTTTTACTCTCTCTGTTGATTATGCAGATCATTTTGGATCTCATGATACTCATCTAAACATTTTCTTGATAAGGTAAATTCGTTTTTCAAACCCTAATTTTTGATTCCATTGTGTTTTTACTTTTGTTTTCTAGGTTTTGTTATAAGTATTTATGGGCTATTAAACTTCATGTTTTCTTGTGATTTTTTGAATTTAGTTGTTCCGTAGATATGAATATATAGGACGGACTTCCTTTTGCAAATAAATCTGTCTCAAATTACTATTTTGCGACGGCACGCGACAGATATCATTCGTGATGGGACCTAATGCAATGGAAGTTGCAACACATTTTATCTGTCGCAAATATCATTATTTGAGCCACAGCTTGTTTGAGACAGATTTTTCCGTCGCAATTGCCTGCTTATCTAGTAGTAAATTCTTTTAAACTTCATAAAATAATTTTAAGCTTTCCTAAATTCCTAAATAAAAGCTCTAATATCCAACCCTAATATGGCTCCATTTGTCATCATTTCTTTAGCTCGTCTTTGGTTTTGTTATTGGTAAGATTTATATACATATATAGAACGGATTTAAAACACTCCTCTTAAATAGCACTTCTTTATTAAAACTACGTCGTTTTGGAGATTTTTTTGAATAACAAAATAATATTAAAATAGAGTGATATTTAATATGAGTGCTTTAGATCCGTTCTGATATATAAATATATATACTATATATATATATATATATATATTGAGGAAAAAATAAATCAATTATATAAATTAAAAGCAAAAATTTGGTTTCATAAATTTTCTATTCAACTTTTTTCTTTACAATTCAAATTAGTATGAAAGCAACTTATATATCAATCTTAAAAAAATAGTGAGCAAGGAATATATATGAATTAGCCTCACATACAATTGAAAAAAATACACTTATAATTCTTTCTAAACAATTTTTTCATTCAATTCTCTAACTAACACCCTCCTTAATCTCTCCTTGATATATCAATCTTACTTTCTCTCTCCGCTATCTCTCACTTACGATAGAACATGTCCAAAAGCATTCGATACAATAAGAATTGATACAATAAGAACTGCTATTAGGACAGCAATCTAACGTACGTGAGCATTAGGTTCCTGGTATTGCCCTAGCTGGATGAAGAGATACATCTGCGTTATAAATGTGATAAGGGATTTCACATGCTCTGTATCCAACCCATCGTGGTTTAGGACCCTGGTATTGCCCTAGCTGCTCCGATCAACCCTGTCCCATCAAAAGTATTATATTTAGTCCGTTTACAATAGGAAGCATATATTTTTGTGCATTTATTCTTTTATCAATAATGTATCAGTTTTTGATGTCATTAGCACCTCCAAATGCACTATAATCTTAGTAACATTTTCATGTATGCAAGTAAAAGTGAGTAATAGTATAGTAGTAGAAGAAATAATAATTATTTACGTCAAAGGCAGCACTTAAAAGAAGTAAAATAAGTAACATTTTCATTTATGTAGGTTGTACTTCAACAAACACTAGTAGAAAAAAGTAAATAGATAACGTTTAAAAAACGTTGTAATAGGTCCCCAAAAACGTCGTGGTTAGCACTGCCATCTATTAGACACAAATAGACAACGTTTTTAAAACGTTGTCTTTTGACACATTAGACAACGTTTTTTCTAAAAAAACGTTGTCTATTTGACACATTAGACAACGTTTTTTCTAAAAAACGTTGTCTATTTGAAACAATCCACAACGTTTTTTTCTAAAAAATGTTGTCTATTTGACACGTTAGACAACATTTTTTTAAAAAGCGTTGTCTATTTGAAACAATCCACAACTGTTTTTTTATAAAAAAACGTTGTGTATTTGACACATTACGCAACGTTTTTTTTTCTTCTAAAAAGCGTTGTCTATTTGACACAATCCTCAACGTTTTTTTTTCTAAAAAACGTTGTGTATTTTACACATTACACAACGATTTTTTTTCTAAAAAGCGTTGTCTATTTGACACAATCCACAACGTTTTTTTTCTTCTAAAAATCGTTGTGTATTTTACACATTCCACAATATTTTTTTTTCTAAAAAGCATTGTCTATTTAAAAAACACAATTCACAACATTTAAAACTAAAATATAAGCATTCTATGTTTCAAAATACCATACATCCCAATAATATCATACGTTTACAGTTTCAAATTCACTTTTCAATATAATTACACCTACGTACATTGAATTGCGAATTTAATTACATCCACAAAATATACCAAACTATCCATAAAATTAAGATGTGGTGCACTACCTAATCATGTGCAAAACAACCTTCCCCCAAAATACAAGTGTAACCCTGTACATCTACCGTTAACTCGAGTCTCTACATGTACCTGCTCACATAAGTTGGCCCACTCACCACGTACTTCGTCAATTTGTTCTTGTGTGTACGTTAATCCATTTTTCTTATCCCACTGAAATAAAATAACAAAAAGTTTAGTCTCCCACTGTAGACTAATTTGTCAAGTCTATTATAGTTAAGATTTGAAAATAAATTATGCAAAAAATAATGCTTAAAAAAAATAACTAACCTTGGCTACGAAGTCTAAACTACCATCCTCAACTATCTCCTTTATGAAGCGCATCACAAAATAGCCGCACTCCGTATATGTTGGTTGTACAGGAGTTCCCTAAACACAATTAGTAATTATGTCATGATAAATCAACAAAAATAACAAATGTCTATGATTAAACATCTTATGCTAATTAAATATATATACATATAAGTTAACATACCACCAAGATTATCCATTGTGGTGATTTTCACCCATATATCAGAAGCACTAACTAATAACCAATAACCAATACATGAAGGCAAGGCAAATGTATACGAGACCATATCCTGAAAAAGAAACAGCTAAACCTCAGACTTCGCTATGAAGAAAAAGAGAAAGAAAAGAAAAGAATAAGAGAGAGGGATCCAATCACTGAACAATAGTAAAAAATTGTCAGATTTTTTCTCCCGTTCACACTTATGTATGCAAGAGACATGCAATTTATGCAGTAAAGCTACTATTGACTTCAGGTATAAGTAACAAAGAACGAAAATAACATGTGTGGATTGCACGAAAGCATCTAACAATTTAACTTTACCAACCGGAGAATGTAATCTTCAGAATCTACAAATTCTTTATTTTCCTCATCTTCATCTATTGCTTCTTCATCACTGTCAGTGTCACTGGCAACTAAAGTTTCACCCCAACTTTTATCATAATAAATTCTCCTTTGATCAACAAATTTATCTTCACGCACTTTTTGATTTCTGCGTCATATCCATGTTGAAATCTGTAATATCTCCCATAATTTCGACATAGAATGCAAAACATAATTATGTGTATGAAAACATAACTTTTACATGAATTAGAAATAGAATTTCAAAATTATGCAGAAAATGAATTTCTCTCTTCGCCCAAAAATATGGACACTGCAGGTTGAATTTACTTGCTTTGGTCAGCAGCTGTTACATAAATAGCCATTGGAACCAACATCTTAAACACCAAATGAGGCCAATTCACACACTGCAAATGCTGGGACTGCACTATATAGCGTAACAAAAATCATTTGTCTTCCACTTTACTCTGCAATTTTATCCATTATAAAAGAGAAAGTAATTATAACATTTAACACTTGAAGTTTAAGAACCTCATCTATGAGATCTAGGTAGGCACAATTGGCTAATATCCAACTCTGACATCTCAGTTGATTAAGAGATTCTTTTTTGGTATTTATTTAATATAAGACTTAGAGGCGAGGCCCACACCTCTAAAATAGTAAGGTGTTGATTGAGTAGCAATTCCACATTCAAGATTAAAATCAAAAGGTAAAAGGAAACCAAGATGCCAGAAGTAATATAGCCCAATGGATCAGGGCCATGAGCATGCACTTGACACCATATGATAGCAGAAATTAAGGCCTCAAAACCTGATGTCTAATGACTAATAATAGTTAAGCTTAAAATGAACTTGAGTGATCACCCTGGCATTAAGATATAATATATCACAAGCAACAAGGAATTTAGTTTTTAGAAAAAAGACGAGCAAACAAGGAATCAATTACACAATACCCATTATGTTTATTGATGACCATCGAGTCTGAGTTCAACTTTTGATGGTAAGTAAATAATTATTGGAAAAGAAAATTATACGCATAATAAGCCACAAACAAAATATCAAGACTCAAACTCTTATTCACACACAAGAAAACCTTACCTATCCAAGAAAGTCCATGTCTTATAAGGTGGTAAACTTTTCACTTCTGTAAGCTTGACGGGGCGAGCAGGATTCTTCACTGCAATACTAAATCCTAAAAGAATTACTGCAGAGCGATGTGCATCTTCTTGGGAACCTTTTTTCTCATTTTCCCCAATACTTTTACCATTTTGCATATCAATTGCATTGTTCTGCCTCTTTGTCAATACATCAACAATCATACCAGTGTTGAGCATGATGGTAGTACAGCTATGTAACACTTGCTTTTCTGTTTATTTCCCTCGTCATACTTAGTTTGGCTTAAGAGAAAAAGTTAGGCTAAGCAGAGAATTATATTTACTTTCTCGCAGTACTTCATTTGAATTATGAAAATTTCTAGGGAAGAAAAGAAACTAAAATTATAAGCCAAGTTTATTTTTGTCATTTACGACATTGAATATGTAACAATTAAGATTAAATCTTGTGTTTGAATTAAATCATAGCACACTCGTACAAATAAAAATTATCAATCCAAGAGTTAGAAGAAAACATAATGTATTCGTTTATTACCTGAAACCAATGTGCTAATTTGAAATGTCATGACACTACTAGAAAATCAAGCATACGTGATGGATCCTAGTGACGATTTTCAAAAGCAATCACAATAGATAATATTTCGTGATGGATTATTTGATTCATCACAAAAAATAGTATATATATGATGGCTCTAGTGATGATTAATTTTGCCATCGTGGATATATATATGTGAAGGCTATTTCAATCACCAAATATTGTTCTAAAATAATTTTTAGTTTTTGTGATGGCATGTAACCATCACCTATATATTTTGCCTTAACGTGATTGCATTTAAGCCATCACAAAAAAAAGTTTAAAAAATATTTGGTGACGATCAAAACCATCACGAAAAGAAAATCACATGTGATGGACCTTTATGACGACATTTGAAGCAATCTCAAAAAATGGTATTATATGGACTTTTTCAACGATCACAAAATAATAATATAGATGACGGCTCCTAGTAACGGCTAACTTTGTCATCACTATAAACTATTTGTGACGGTCAAAGCAATCACTAAAAAACAAGCATATATGACCAACAAATATATTAGGTGATGAAATTTACTAGCAGTTACAAAATAGTAATATATGTGATGGCTCTTACTGATATCTAGTTGTGTCATCACTATATAATATTTGAACAACCATTACAATCACTGAATTTTTCGCGTAAATTATTTTTTTTTTGTTTTTTGAAGGGAGGCGAGTACAATTGATTAAAATTTCAACGAACGCAAGAATTTATTTGTTTGCCATTTATCGAAGGAGGTCTTAATTTTTCAAGAAAAATTTCTTGATTGTGTTTGAACCATCACACAATATTTTTTCTAAAGAAAAATATTAAAGCTTAATTCAATCACTTATATTCTTCTTTGTCGCGCCTGAATAAGTTTTAGCTGTTTAATGTAGAAAGGTTTAGCTGTTTGAACATACAATATCATCTTCTTATTATATTTTAATTTATTACTTGCACATATAAATTTATTATTAACAAAATGAATAGTCTCGCCGCAACGCGCGGGTTTGTATCTAGTATAGTACTATTTAGAGGACTCTCTTAATTAGAAGTAATTGTTATTATGTAAATTCCGATATTTGATTCAAAATATGAAGTTATTAGTTAGTAAATAGGAACTTATCTTATCTTCTCAGGCACAAAACGAAAATGAATTTTTACACTAACACATTTGGATAAAATAGCGAATTAAATAAATAAAGTAATTAAAAACTTAAAAACAAATCAATACGAGACTTGTCATTAAATAATTAGTGAATTAAACAGTTAAAATTAAAATAATAAAAGAAAAGACAGTTAATTTGCAGCTTATACTAAAAAATGATATAAAATTTTAATATCATTTTAATTTATTTTACTTTTTTGAATAACAATTTTGTAGTTAATTACTAGTGGATCAATTAATTCATAGTTCACAAATTTACTATAAAATATTTAAATGTTACTCTTTTTGTAGAACAAATAGTATATCAAAAGAAAATTAAACAAACAAAAATTTAAGCTAATTACATTTTTTTTTAATTTCATGTACTTGTGACTTAAATCTGGTCCGAGTAAAACTGAAACTCATTTTACTCTCTTTCTAAATTTTCGCAATGTATTTCTATCAATATCTTTTTGTGGTTTAAAGAAGTGTTTTTTTTCCTTAAAATTCAAAAACTGAGTTTGTTTTATGTTTTATATTATAAATTAAATTATATACTTCTTCATTAATAAAAATGATGTTCTAATATAAAATATTACTCCTAATATCAAATAGCACATAACATTTATATGAACTAACAGTTCAAAAAAATTATATCCATATACTACAAATGTAAAATTTAAAAAAGTCATATTTTTTTTACAAAGTATAAGTATATGAATTCATTTATGCGAGTTCAACAGATGGATTGAACTTTAAGCTAATCGGATTCAACAAAATCATCAAATTTGAAAAAGGATATAAAATTTTAATATTATTTTAAAATAATAAAAGAAAAGACACTTAATCTGCAACTTAATCTAGAAAAGAATAAGAAAAATTAAGATGTATTTTAATTTATTTACTTTTTTGAATAACAAATTTGTACTTAATTACTAGTGGATCAATTAATTCATATTTCCCAAATTTATTAAGAAATAATTAAATGATACTTTTTTTGTAGAACAAAGAGTATATCAAAAGAAATTTAAACCAAAAGAAATTTAAGCTAATTAAATTAAATTATAATAAAATTAAACAAACAGAAATAAGCTAATTAGTTACGTATCCCACACACGCAAAATCCCTCAATGTAGGATTAAACTTCCCTATCTTCTCCATTCGCCGCCAACTGAAACCCTCTCCCTATTTTCTACCAAAGTTGTGATCCCAGTTAAGCTAGGTTCTGATTTTGAAGGTAAGTCATCTTTTCTTTGGGTGTTTATTCTCTCCCTCTTTCCTTTGGGTGTTTATTCTCTCCCTCTTTCCTTTATCTGTTCCAATTTGGCCCCGATACACGTCTGTTTTGCAATCCTCCATCAAAATCTCCGATTCTTCTCACACTCCACCCCTAAACCTTTATGGAGACAATTGAGGGTTCGGGTAGTGGAGGAGAAAGCATGAGTGGGACAATTAGGGCTTTTATTTCTTCCTTTTCGGAGTCTGGAATTGGAGGAGGGGAGGAAGAAGATAGCGGTGCCCACCACCGGAATTTGATGTAGTTTTTGATGTGAACAGCGGTGGCTTCGCGGATGACCTAGTCGATGACTGCGGCTAGAAAGCTCAAACCAGTCCCGCACTTGTCTGTAAGTTAGTAGTTCTCTTTCTAAATATATTTATTCACTTGCTGTTAGTACCATTGCATATTAGCTTCCACTTACCTTGGGAGCGATATCTGTTACTATTTCACTCTTTAATAGTTTCTAAATTTGGGGTCTTTTTTCTGTTTTAAGATAATTTTTGTTGATTGCAATGTGCTTTTCTAGATGGGTATTATTGTGTTCCTAGCTGTTGTTTATTTCGTAGATTTGCTTTTATATTTTTGTGTACTTTGAGTTGTTCTGTTGGAAATTTTATGTTTCTTTACTTTAGCTTGTTTTGTTGGGGAAACTTGATAAATCCATTATTTTCATGCTACCCATTGGTAATTTCTGTAAACTGGCTATCAACTTCTTTTTCTTTTTATTGATTCTTGAGTTTCATTTACAAACTTTTGTTCGGGCTAATTTTGCTTCTTCTTTTTTGATGCTTTGTGTTCTTATGAAGATTGACACAACTAGTGAATGAAAATTTGACCAAGTAGGTGCTATAAGTATGTCTGGAGTAAAGAGAAGTTAAACAAGAAAAAAGATAGTGGAAGGAGTATTGATATTGAGAGGCATTATGGACTGGAATTTGAAGACTCATTCTTGGGATTTAACTGATTTTGAACAAGAAACCATCCCTAACATTAATCCAATTAGTGGGTCTAGCAGCTTTGGTGGACAGGGTATTAAGGGGGACAGGGTACTAAGACTCCACAGGTTACAATTAATGGTCACAAAAAATGGTTTTGCCAGCAGTGCAGCAGGTACGAATGTTTTGGTGCCTTAAGTGAGCTTGTAGTCTTATGTTCAAGTGATTAGTATGAGATTTTACATGTACAAGTTTTTCTATCTTTGTCTAAGTGGTAGTTAGTTTTCCTTGTTTGAATTTAATGGTTGCGTTAAGTTATTTTGAACTAGTAGATTGTATTATTTCATCCTTGTTGTAAACTGTAGTTAGCATTGCATTTTTTTTGTGTGAAGAGTTTTGCAAATAAATAATCACGAGCTGAAGCTGCTACACTGATATTGGCGGTCTTCAAATTATGTTAGTGGCTTGAGAAGGTGCAATAATTTGATAATTGTTAAGACCAATTTGATTATGTGATTTGTGTATATATATATATGGGGCATCTGTTTTCAACTTTTTGTGGATTCTAACGAATAAGAAAGGAATATATGCCTAATGTGGAAACAAAGGTCCATGTTGTGAGCTGAAAGCTATGTGGGCCGAAAAAGATCAGCATTTCAGCAATCATTTATTTTATTGTATGTTAAAATTTCTGGTCCCCTTTCCATGTTCCCATTTTTTAAAAGACTAACAGTTTATGATCTGGCCCTTGCACTTAGTTTGAATTTTTTTTTTTGTGTTTTTTTGGGTTTGGGGGTGGTTATTAAAGTAACAATGCAGGGAGTGTATACCTATGCATTCTGTTCTATGTATTTCTGATATAAATTTATGTATGTTTAAGCTTTGCAATGTCAATACTCATTGAGTTGGCCTATTTGGAGTTAAACCGATGTCTGATTGGTTCCTATGGTATATAGAATAACAAGTTAATAATGGTAGTTATACATGTGAGTTTTCAACTAGTTATTGTTATCAATTACCAAAGAAAGGCATCTAGTTATCAATTCTGATTTGTTTCTTAAGAGCTTTATTAGATGGAAAACATATTGGATGAAAATATCACCAATAAACTATTGATGGACATTGCATCTTCATATTGCATTTAATATCTCAATTTCTTGTATGTATCTCTATATCCTGAAAAAGTCACCTAAGGTCATATACAATATTTTAAGCATCATTGCTTCTTGAAGCCCATAAAATATAGCTAAAGGATTTCTGATCTGGCCCTTGCACGAAGTTTGGAATTTTCTTTTTTGTGTTTTTTTGGGTTTGGGGGTGGTTATTAAAGTAACAATACAGGGAGTTAACTAATGTATCAAATAGAAACTAGAGAAGCAATAATCCTAAGGGCCTATGAAATTTGAATCTGAAATTGGAAGCCACTCAAAGATGCTACCTTTATGGGTGGAAAAAACATCATTTCAGGAGTAATAAAAAACGTAATGAAGTTGTGGCCATGTACTTCATTTGTTAGTATAAATTAATTAGAGATGTTTGTATACTAAGACTGAGATGTGATTATGCTGATAATGATATGCTACATGGTCTGCATTAGCAAATGAAAGAAAGTTCAACCATTATATGTAAGTTCAAACTATTTAAGCCTATTTTTTTTAAAAAAATCTTATTTAAGTGACCCAACTTTCACTTTAGGAGCAAATTTCTCAGAACCGCTTATTAGAAATGCACCATTTGGGAATTGAATTGGGTCTGTATCGTGTGGGGTACTATTCTACCCTATTACACATTTTTAATACATCGAGTTTGTCACTTTAATATATGGAGCAAGTCTAAAAACAGCTAATAATTAATAATTTTTTATATATACACGTTTTCTCTTTCTACTTCTAGCTGTTATTACATAATTTTTTATTTTGTTTTTGGGTGCTCAAGGAAAATTATTCATCAACTTGTTTTATTGTTTATATCTGATGAGATGTGTGCCCATACAGAAGTAAGGATACATTTTCTACGAGGAAAAGTATTTCCTAAACCTATAAGATAAAAATCTCTCAAATTATTAAGTTTTCAACAATTCAAAAAAGAAAGTGACTTAAAAAAAGCGATTACTAAATATTTTAACTGTTACGCCCCCAAAATAGGTCCAGTCAACCCAACTCATTCTGAGTCGCCAAATACATGGTACATAATTCAAATACAAACTTTTATATCACACGGTCGTGCAAAATACGACCACACAATTGTGAGTGTCAATACAAATATGTAGAAAATACTAACATTCAAACTAAGTCCTCATTACAATTATTATCACACTATTTATCATAAACAGTGAAGACTACTACTGCTCTAACTCGGACCATCACTCTGTCCCCCGACTAGTTTTCGCAACATTCTCATTTTCTGAAGAGGACAATAGATGAAAAGGATGAGCTCAACTAGCCCAGTAAAGAATATTATGACTAAGGTAATGAAAAATAAATTATCGTTAGTCTTCAACAAGTCAGATAAAATATTATTGACAACAAGTTTTAGATCAATATTCGCAGCGGAAATAAACATTCATTAGAAGAGTTAAGTAGAGAATTAAGTCTACTATCTTCTATGATTTAAAAGCCCATCATCAATATTTTATCCCTGTAACATCAATCAATATATTTCTCAAATCAAATATTCATCTTTGCACTACAGGCCAAAGATATTCATTTGTATCATCAGTGGTCATGTTCATCTCAACACCTGTCATCTTTGCATTACGGCCAAAGATATTCATCAGGTAATCATTCATCTTTGCTCTACAGGCCAAAGATATTCAGTTATATCACCACTTAGGACTGAGGATGATGAAAAATAATATAAATAACGAATCCAGTAAAATAAAGGATAAGATTAAGGATTCGTATTTTAGTTTATCCAATTTAAAAATATTTCGTAATAATCAATTGTGGAGCAAAATTCAAGAATAAAGCTCAAAACTTAGATCCAATCAAAGATAGTAACTATAACAGATAATTTGGACAAATAGAAGAAAATTTAGTTTTTCCGTGAATAGTGCCGTATACGTGAATAGTGCCGTATACGTGAATAGTAACCCCGACGAAAAAAGTACGAATTTCATAATAAAATCCATGACAATATTTCGGTATAATGATATTGAAAAGAATAACATCATTTACGAAAGAAAATAATATCCCTTACCTCAAAAGAATAGTACCTCTGACTGGAATATCGGATATAATACCGAAGGAAACTTGCACTGAATAGTAACACTCAAAGTATCTAAATACTCACAAAAATACGCTCGATATTATAGAGAGAAAACTTCTGATTTCTGGTGTGATTTTCAATTCTAACCTAAGCACCCTATTTATAGAAAAAGCTTAGGATGCCAAAGTAGACTAAATTAATAAAATAATATTTTTTTATATAATTTTTCCGCCGCCTGGCTGCTTAGAAATCAGAATTTTTTCAATAAAAACAAAAGTGGGCCCCACCCATGTTTTATAAAAAAATATTTATTTTCCGAAACTTCAATAATTCATAATAAATAGCCCCTTTGTCAGAAAAATACAAATGATATGTCCTTCTCATAGGAAATTTAATTCTCTACAACTTTGTAGAAGGAAGTTTTTTCAAATTCCAAACATAAATTATCCGAAATCCATAAACGGATGATTTTCCATACCAAAATACTGATAAAAACACATCAGCACTAATTCCTTCTCTTATATTCACAAAATAAATATTTTCTTATCATATAAATCAATAATTAATTATTCACAAATAATATTACAGAACTACAATATTGACAACTAAGTCGTTCCTAGGAAAGAGGGGACTTTCCGATAAGGATTTCTCCTTACTGGCGCGCAATTAGATTAACCTAACCCCTTTCCTCGACAGAACTTTCTTAGACATTGTCAATAATGCTATCTAATAATATTATTCAAATAATATGAATTATTGAGTTGATAATGTGAAATATTGTGCAGTGACAATTATTGAATCAATAATACAAAATATCAACTGTAGCAATTATTGAATCAATCATATAAAATATCAGCGTAGCAATTATTGATATAAAATATCAACGTAGCAATTATTGAATCAATAATATAAAATATTGAACAGTAATTACTGTAACAATAATTGAGTAAGTGTCTTCTCACGTAAGAATCAATAATTCAAAATACTGTGCAATACCGTGTGCTACTGTGCAACACGGCGTATTACTGTATTTTAACCACCGGGTATTTTAACAGTACTAACGGTAACAACTACGCCGTTATTTATAAAAAGGTTATTTCTGTCGCTTTCTATATCCGATAGTTATTCTGTTGTGGGGCCCATAAATAGCTGCGCCGTCGTACGAATATTCCCCGACAACAAGAATATTCCACGACCAAACGAATATTCCTTGACAACAATGAATATTTTATAACCACTTGCTCATTTTAAAATATTTGCACATTTCACCCATGACTTTTCACATTTATCAAATCAACACCTTACTATTTCGAAATAATATATAAAGAAAATTAAATCTTTATTCATAAAAGTTGGGGTCTTACATTAACAACTTCAGCAAATTAGGGGAACCGAAATACCCTTCTTTTAGAGAACTATCGTAGTTGTAATGAGTTTCTTTGACCTTAGTGGTCCAGCTTTTCTGATGTCTACACTGCTAGTTTTCTCTTATGCATACACATAGTTTGATATAGGTAATGTTGTATATATGTAACTCGTGGAAAAATTAATATTTTTATCTTGTCATAAATCATAATTTGATATAGCTAATGTTGTTTATTTATCTTAATGTAATCACACCAGTTTTAACACTTTAGTCCATCCTTATGAGCCATAAATGACCAAATAGTATTTCATTTTTATCTGAATAACAGGTCCAAAAATCTAGTATAAGTTTTAATTGTACTTGTCTAAGTTTTTCAGGCAATGATGCTCAATGACTGGATGCAGACAATATCTGGACTTCAATTTGCTTTGGTCAGAGCAGAGGAGTATCTTTCAAAATTTCAACCAGATGCACCATATTCTAAGTTTGAATGTGTTAGTGTCTATCTAGCACTTTGTTTTAGTTTTTGCTCCGGTAATATGCAATATGTTTGGTTTGTATTGTGTAACATCACAGTTCGATATGATGGGACAATATGTGTAAATATGACGGTTCGATAAAAGGCATGACATTTGATATGTTGTGTGTGAATATGTTGCAAAAGTTTCTACTTCATTCAGCTGTTTTCCTTTTATTTTGCTTATAAACTCTTATGTCTTTGTCTGTTTGTGCGTGTGTGAAAGTACTCCATTTTCAACACAGAATTTCTCCAGCCACTTGACAACCACTGGCTCATGGGCTGTCTACTTCTCTTTTTAAGCAATTGTTGCTGGTCAGTCCTTGCTGGTCAGTCCTTGCTGCTGCTGCTTATATCTTAATTATGCCAATATTTATTAATTAATTAATATTTTAATTAACACAGGTGCCGCTTTCTGCCAGTTATCCGGACCATTTATCCTTGTCTGCTTGGATGTGTTTCATGGAGGCGTTACAATTAGAAGTAGTAGCATTGTTCCTGGAAATTAAGCTACTTGAGTTATCTTCATCAATAAAGAACATGGCTGAAACACTTGCACTTGATCCTCCTATAGACCCCCCATGTGATTTGTTTGCTTTATCAAATGTATCAGCTAATATTCCAACGAATAACTCAGCCACACATGTTGAGAAAGACGATGCAGATGATGACGACTACGACAAGGACTCCATGCAGAATTTGGGATAATCTAGATTTCCTTTAATTATCAATTTATTAGTTTAGCAGTTCTTTGATAGATGTTAGGTTAGTTAATTGTTTAATGAACTTGTGACATGTAGCTACTTATTTAAGTAGTTTGTTATAAATTAATTTTTAATTAAATGGATAATTTTTTTTCATTTTAATAATTTTGTATGATTTTACGTTTTAAATTTATTGAAATTTATGGCATTTATAGATTTGAAATATAAAATTGACAATTAAATATATTTTAATATAAGAATTTTGTAATGGCTTTACTATCACCAAAAAGTATAAATAAGTTACAAAAATAGGGACAACTGTAATTACTTTAGCCATCACAATAGATTTATGTGTATGGTTGCTTTAGCCATCACAAATTCCTTAACATTTGATAATTGTTTTGACCATCATAAAAACCTTAACAATTCTGTGATGGTCGTGACTATCACAAAAGGACGTGATTGCTTCAGCCATCACAAATAATTGGTGATTGTTTTGACCATCACAAAAGGATGTGATTGCTTTTGGCCATCACAAATAACCACTATGCTAATGTGATAGGTTTAGCCATCACAAAAGGATTGAATGTTTCGGTGATTGCCAAAACCATCACGTAAAATCTTTCATGATGGGCGTATACAAGACGGCCATCGTGATGTTTAAAGTCATCACGTAAACCTTTCGTGATGGTTTTTCTAGTTTTTGTGATGGATTTTGGCCATCACAAATGACCATTTTTTTAGTAGTGTGAACAACGACCTTATTTTCAAATTCTTGGATATCAACATTTGGTATAAAGATTTTAACATGTCAACTGCATGTCAAATAAAAATAGAGTACACACAAGAAAGAGATCAAATAATTTATTTTCTTCACATATACATTTCAAAACATATGCAGTAAAGCTACATCTATTGGAGCAAGATCTTCACGTATTTAAGAAATATTTACATTACTTAATGCTCATCTATTGATGTTCATGTGCCTAATGGATTAGTTAAATGCTCTGCGGAGATATAAACAATCTCAATTACTATGTAATGGAAATACTTTCGGATAGAAGAAATGGTAATATAGTGCACCCAGTGTTACAAAGTTGCTCCGTCAGAAGGTGTTGTAGTCTAGTATAACAAGCCAAATTGTCATTTCTATTTTTCTTGGCTAGCACTTAATTGGTTCGTCATTTGATCATGTTCCATATCCTCTAAACCATCTTGATAATAATTAATTTTAATTAGAAAACAAGAAACAAAATCAACACGACAAAGAATATCTTGGTAGAATTTTTTTAAAATGTGGAGTGATTAACATAAAGGAGAAGGGATTAATGCAATAGAATATCATTTGTTTAGATGTAGCAAAATTCTTGCAGTAATTCAACCATCTCTAAAAATGGAGATCGAATAATCATACAAGACTATCTAATACGGAGATGAAATTAAATGACTTAACCTCACAAAAGGAGCAGAAAAACAAAGACGCATGTTTGAATTATGAACAAAAGTAGAATTTAAAATTTTCCTGATAATCAAAGATATTAGCATCTGAGGAGATATGAGTGAATGAATGATAGCGGCCGTGAGGAATGAGGCAGTGAGATCTAATGGTGTACTTTTATACTGATCAAATTAGGGTTTTTGTGTTTTTATACTGGTGAAATGAAATTAAAATCAGCACATTTAATATCCACTTAATTACTGGCGTAAATATGATTATCCAATGAAAAATCCTTTTACCTTCTAAATGGGTCACTTAAAGGAGGTTTTGTATTTTGAGCCCAATGATTCCTTGGGGCTCTACTCCTGCAACCGATATATAGTGATTTCAATTAAAACACCCTTGTTTTTATGGGTCATATCCAATTCTCTTTGCTGCAAATTCAAAAACAACTTATTCCTTTTATTTTTCTTTAAATAAAAAACAAGAAATAAATTATAAAATAAATAAATAAAAAACTTCATATGCATACTTGCGATATTTAGGATCAAATTAAAAAAAAAGAAGAGGATTCCTAAAGTCTTAACTGATTTTTATGATATGGAAACCAAGATATATCTTATAGCCAAAAAAATCAATAAATTCGAACCTTTGTACATTGATTTTACAATGTTTTTATGAAAGTTCTGCGTATCTCCAAATTATAGTACGTATATGAATCTTACAATGTTTACACCACAAACAAATTAACCAAGTGACAACTGAAGGGATTCAAGTGACAACTGAAGGGATTCCAAGGAAGAGGGCACCAAAATATTAACCAAGTGAATACATGTCTACACCACAAACAAATTACAAGCAGCTATTATCTTTGAGATTGATCAATGAGTTGACTAGTTTTGATATTATAATTTACAATCAACTAATGACTGTAATACTGCTAATGGAAGCAAGCCAAGAATAAAATTAGGCGGATGAACAAATCACTAACCAGTAAGGCAGTAACCAATTAGCAAATTAAAATAAAAGAAACCAACAAAATTAAATTGCAATTCAACAAACAAAACTAAATAAAACTAGCAAATTAACATCCATATGAGTACCATGACTTTCTTATATAACTACAATCCAAAATTAAATAAACATAACTACATAATTCTAATTTCAAATATTAAATTAACAAACATAAATAATAAGTTTTTTAACAACCTCAAAGCTCCAATTCTTCAAGTCTCTAAACCAAGCTTCACACAATAAAAGAAAATTGGGTATTTCCGACGGACAAGTTTGTTGGAAATATTTTCGTCGGTATTAAAAGTACGTTTTTAATTACTCAGGAGCAGAGAAGCAGCGAAGCGATTAAAAGAAAAAGAAAACTAACGCAAAACTCCATCACTCTCTTCCTACCATCTGCCTCTCCTTCTAGCCCTCACTCCAACCCTCTCCCTCTCCTCTCCTCTCACAACCCTTTTCCTCCTCAGCCCTCTCCTCTTTCTTTCCCCTCAATCTCTTCTCTTACTTTACCCCTAATTTTGAAATAAAAAATCCTAATTTTCTTGCGATTTTTTGAATTCAATTGTTCCGTAGATATGAATATTTAGGACGGACTGCCTTTCGCAAATAAATCTGTCTCAAATGACTATTTTGCGATGGCATGCGACGGATATCATTCGTGATGGGACCTAATGCAATGGCAGCGGCTACACATTTTATCTGTCGCAAATATCATTATTTGAGCCACATCTTATTTGAGACAGATTTTTTTGTCGCAATTGCCTGCTTATCTAGTAGAAAATACATTTAAACTTCATAAAATAATTTTAAGCATTCCTAAATTCCTAAATAAAAGCTCTAATATCCAACCCTAATACGGCTCCATTTGTCATCATTTCTTTAGCTCGTCTTTGGTTTTGTTATTGGTAAGATTTATATACATATACAGAACGGATCAAAAGCACTCCTCTTAAATAGCACTCATTTATTAAAACTACGTCGTTTTGGAGATTCATTTAAATAACAAAATAATATTAAAATAGAGTGATATTTAAGAGGAGTGCTTTAGATCCGTTCTGATATATATATATATATATATATATATATATATGTATTAAGGAAAAAATAAATCAATTATATAAATTAAAAGTAAAAATTTGGTTTAATAAATTTTCTATTCAACTTTTTTCTTTACAATTCAAATTAGTATGAAAGAAACTTATATATCGATCTTGAAAAAATAGTGAGCAAGGAAAATATATAAATTAGCCTCGCATACAATTGAAAAAACACACGCATAATTCTTTCTAAACAATTTTTTTTTCATTCAATTCTCTAACTAACACCCTTTTTAATCTCTACTTGATATATCAATCTTACTTTCTCTTTCCGCTATCTTTCACTTACGATAGTACATGTCCAAATGCAATATTCGATACAATAAAAGCTGCTATTAGGACAGCAGTCTAACGTACGTGAGCATTAGGACCCTGGTATTCCCCTAGCTGGATGGAAAGATACTCCTGTGTTATAATGTGATAAGGGATTTCACATGCTCTATGTCCGACCCATCGTGGTTCAAAACCCTGGTATTGCCCTAGCTGCTCTGGTCAACCCTGTCCCATCAAAAGTATTATATTTAGTTCTTTTACAATACGAAGCATATATTTTTGTGCATTTTATTCATTTATCAATAATGTATCAGTTTTTGATGTCATTAGCACCTCCAAATGCACTATAATCTTAGTAACATTTTCATGTATGCAAGTAAAAGTGAGTAATAGTATAGTAGTAGAAGAAATAATAATTATTTACGTCAAAGGCAGCACTTAAAAGAAGTAAAATAAGTAACATTTTCATTTATGCAAGGTAGTAGTTCAACACATTCATACCTTCTTACTTAATCTTTAATTTTCTCATAGGATACTCATAGGTAAAATTACGAAAAAGTGATAAAAGCGGGAGGGTAAAATGTATATCGAATTTTGTGGAACAAACTTGAAGCTATTGCACACTAAACTATTCTCATTAATTAGTAAAATTCTCACTTTTCTCTTCACACCTAGTGCATTGTAACTGATTTTTTTGTGTGTGGCAAACTTCAAAAATTAGAGCAAACGCGTTGAGCATGATGGTAGTACAACTATGTAACACTTAGTTTTGTGTTTATTTCCCTCGTCATACTTAGTTCGGCTTAAGAGAAAAATTTAGGCTAAGCAGAGAATTATATTTACTTTCTCGCAGTACTCCATTTGAATTATGATAATTCTAGGGAAGAAAAGAAACTAAAATTATAAGCTAAGTTTATTTTTGACATTTTCGACAATTATCAATCGAATATGTAACAATTAAGGTCAAATCTTGTGTTTGAATTAAATCATAGCACATTCGTAAAGAAAAAAATTATCATTCCAAGAGTTAGAAGAAAACATAATGTATTCGCTTATTACCTGAAACCAATGTGCTAATTTGAAATGCCATGAACAACGACCTCATTTTCAACTTCTTGGATATCATCATTTGGTATAAGGATTTTAACATGTCAACTGCATGTCAAATAAAAATAGAGTACACACAAGAAAGAGATCAAATCGTTTATTTTCTTCACACATACATTTCAAAACATATGCAGTATAGCTACATCTATTGGAGCAAGATCTTCACGTATTTAAGAAATATTTACATTTTTTTTTGCTAAATGAAATATTTACATTACTTAATGCTCATCTATTGATGTTCATGTACCTAATGGATTACTTAAATGCTCTGCGGAGATATAAACAATCTCAATTACTATGTAATGGAAATACTTTCGGATAGAAGAAAGGGTAATATAGTGCACCCAGTGTTACAAAGTTGCTCCGTCAGAAGGTGTTGTAGTCTAGTATAACATGACAAATTGTCATTTCTATTTTTCTTGGCTAGCACTTAATTGGTTCGTCATTAAATCATGTTCCATATCCTGCATACCATCTTGATAATAATTAATTTTAATTAGAAAACAAGAAACAAAATCAACACTGTAGAATTTTTTTAAAATGTGGAGTGATTAACATAAAGGAGAAGGGATTAATGCAATAGAATATCATTTGTTTAGATGTAGAAAAATTCTTGCAGTAATTCAACCATCTCTACAAATGGAGATGGAATAATCATACAAGACTATGTAATACAAAGATGAAATTAAATGAATTAACCTCACAAAAGAAGCAGAAAAACAAAGACGCATGTTTGATTTATGAACAAAAGTAGAATTTAGAAATTTACCTGATAATCAAAGAGATTAGCATCTCAGGAGATGTGAGTGAATGAATGCCAGCGGCCGTGAGGAATGAGGCAATGAGATCTAATGGTGTGCTTTTATACTGATCAAATTAGGGTTTTTGTGCTTTTATACTGGTGAAATGAAATTAAATTCAACGCATTTAGTATCCACTTAATTACTGGGCTAAATATGATTATCCAACGAAAAATCTTTTTACCTTCTAAATGGGTCACTTAAAGGAGGTTTTGTATTTTGAGCCCAATGATTCCTAGGGGCTCTACTCCTGCAACCGATATATAGTGATTTCAATTAAAATACCCTTGTTTTTATGGGTCATATCCAATTCTCTTTGCTGCAAATTCAAAAACAACTTATTCCTTTTATTTTTCTTTAAATAAAAAACAAGAAATAAATTATAAAATATATAAATAAAAAACTTCATATGCATACTTGCGATATTTAGGATCAAATTAAAAAAAAAAAAAAAGAAGAGGATTCCTAAAGTCTGAACTGATTTTTATGATATGGAAACCAAGATATATCTTATAGCCAAAAAAATCAATAAATTCGAACCTTTGTACATTGATTTTACAATGTTTTTATGAAAGTTCTGCATATCTCCAAATTATAGTACGTATATGAATCTTACAATGTTTACACCACAAACAAATTAACCAAGTGACAAGTGACAACTGAAGGGATTCCAAGGAAGAGGGCACCAAAATATTAACCAAGTGAATACATGTCTACACCACAAACAAATTACAAGCAGCTATTATCTTTGAGATTGATCAATGAATTGACTAGTTTTGATATTATAATTTACAATCAACTAATGACTGTAATACTGCTACTGGAAGCAAGCCAAGAATAAAATTAGGCGGATGAACAAATCACTAACCAGTAAGGCAGTAACCAATTAGCAAATTAAAATAAAAGAAACCAACAAAATTAAATTGCAATTCAACAAACAAAACTAAATAAAACTAGCAAATTAACATCCATATGAGTACCATGACTTTCTTATATAACTACAATCCAAAATTAAATAAACATAACTACATAATTCTAATTTCAAATATTAAATTAACAAACATAAATAATAAGTTTTTTAACAACCTCAAAGCTCCAATTCTTCAAGTCTCTAAACCAAGCTTCACACAATAAAAGAAAATTGGGTATTTCCGACGGACAAGTTTGTCGGAAATATTTCCATCGGTATTAAAAGTACGTTTTTAATTACTCAGGAGCAGAGAAGTAGCGAAGCGATTAAAAGAAAAAGAAAACTAACGCAAAACTCCATCGCTCTCTTCCTACCATCTGCCTCTCCTTCGAGCCCTCACTCCAACCCTCTCCCTCTCCTCTCCTCTCACAACCCTTTTCCTCCTCAGCCCTCTCCTCTTTCTTTCCCCTCAATCTCTTCTCTTACTTTACCCCTAATTTTGAAATAAAAAACCCTTATTTTCTAAGGTGGCATTATTTTCCGGCGATGGCGGCGGTTGATTTGTCCACCTTCTCCTCCATTGGGATCTTACGTTACATCTAATTAAAGGTTAGTTTTCAATTTGAGTATTTAAAGCTACAATAGAGTAACAAATTATTTTGGATAAGTATTTTTACTCTCTCTGTTGATTATGCAAATCATTTTGGATCTCATGATACTCATCTAAACATTTTCTTGATGAGGTAAATTCGTTTTTCAAACCCTAATTTTTGATTCCATTGTGTTTTTACTTTTGTTTTCTAGGTTTTGTTATAAGTATTTATGGGCTATTAAACTTCATATTTTCTTGCGATTTTTTGAATTCAGTTGTTCCGTAGATATGAATATTTAGGACGGACTGCCTTTCGCAAATAAATCTGTCTCAAATGACTATTTTGCGATGGCATGCGACGGATATCATTCGTGATGGGACCTAATGCAATAGTAGCGGCAACACATTTTATCTGTCTCAAATATCATTATTTGAGCCACATCTTATTTGAGACAGATTTTTCTGTCGCAATTGCCTGCTTATCTAGTAGTAAATACTTTTAAACTTAATAAAATAATTTTAAGCATTCCTAAATTCCTAAATAAAAACTCTAATATCCAACCCTAATATGGCTCCATTTGTCATCATTTCGTTAGCTCGTCTTTGGTTTTGTTATTGGTAAGATTTATATATATATACAGAACGGATCTAAAGCACTCCTCTTAAATAGCAGTCCTTTATTAAAACTACGTCGTTTTGGAGATTCTTTTGAATAACAAAATAATATTAAAATTGAGTGATATTTAAGATGAGTGCATTAGATCTGTTCTGATATATATATATATATATATATATATATATATATTGAGGAAAAAGTAAATCAATTATATAAATTAAAAGCAAAAATTTGGTTTCATAAATTTTCTATTCAACTTTTTTCTTTACAATTCTAATTAGTATGAAAGAAACTTATATATCGATCTTGAAAAAATAGTGAGCAAGGAATATATATGAATTAGCCTCACATACAATTGAAAAAAATACACTTATAATTCTTTCTAGACCATTTTTTTATTCAATTCTCTAACTAACACCCTCCTTAATCTCTTCTTGATATATCAATCTTACTTTCTCTCTCCGCTATCTTTCACTAACGATAGTACATGTCCAAATGCATTCGATACAATAAGAATTGATACAATAAGAACTGCTATTAGGACAGCAGTCTAACGTACGTGAGCATTAGGATCCTGGTATTGCCCTAGCTGGATAAAGAGATACTTCTGCGTTATAAATGTGATAAGGGATTTCACATGCTCTGTATCCGACCCATCGTGGTTTAGGACCCTAGTATTGCCCTAGCTGCTCCGATCAACCCTGTCCCATCAAAAGTATTATATTTAGTCCTTTTACAATAGGAAGCATATATTTTTGTGCATTTATTCTTTTATCAATAATGTATCAGTTTTTGATGTCATTAGCACCTCCAAATGCACTATAATTTTAGTAACATTTTCGTGTATGCAAGTAAAAGTGAGTAATAGTATAGTAGTGGAAGAAATAATAATTATTTACGTCAAAGGCAGCACTTAAAAGAAGTAAAATAAGTAACATTTTCATTTATGCAGGTAGTTGTTCAACACACACTAGTAGGGTTGCTCAAAATTTTCGGTTTTTTCGGTTTTTTACAGAATCGGGCAGTACCGGTTTTTTTCGGTACCAGTTTTTTCGGTACTGGTTTTTTCGGTTTTTTTATATTTTTCGGTACCGGTACCGGTTCTTAAATTTTTGAATTTGGTAAAACCGAAAAACCAAAAAAAAAAATTGAAATTTAAAATTAATACAAATTATTCAATTTTAATTGATACAATTAATCCCAAACTATTAAAAATGTATGCTATTTAAAATTAATTTCTAGCATACATGAAATTGTAACAGTATAGATTTTTAAATAAATAAAATAAATAATACTAACACCAATAATAATAATAATAATAATAATAATAAATTAATAATAATAAAAAGAAATGATAGATTACAAAAAGAAATGGTAGATTATAAAAAAAATGTAGATTATAAAATGAAATGGTAGATTATAAAATGAAATTCTATTAATATAAAAAAAAATTCTTAGTTTTAAAAAAATTTATTAATATAAAAAAAATTATTTAATTATTTAATTTTTTGCGGTATAACCGAAAAAACCGAAACCGAATTTGTACCGAACCGGTACCGAAATTGGTTTTTCGGTACCGGTACCGGTTCTTGATTTTTCGGTATTTTTGATTCGGTACCGGTTCGGTTTTTTACCGATGAACACCACTACACACTAGTAGAAAAAAGTAAATAGATAACGTTTAAAAAACGTTGTAATAGGTCCCCAAAAACGTCGTGGTTAGCACTGCCATCTATTAGACACAAATAGACAACGTTTTTAAAACGTTGTCTTTTGACACATTAGACAACGTTTTTTCTTAAAAAACGTTGTCTATTTGACACATTAGACAACGTTTTATCTAAATAACGTTGTCTATTTGAAACAATCCACAACGTTTTTTTCTAAAAAATGTTGTCTATTTGACACGTTAGACAACATTTTTTTAAAAAAGCGTTGTCTATTTGAAACAATCCACAACGGTTTTTTTATAAAAAACGTTGTGTATTTGACACATTACGCAACGTTTTTTTTTCTTAAAAAGCGTTGTCTATTTGACACAATCCTCAACGTTTTTTTTCTAAAAAACGTTGTGTATTTACACATTACACAACGATTTTTTTTCTAAAAAGCGTTGTCTATTTGACACAATCCACAACGTTTTTTTTCTTCTAAAAATCGTTGTGTATTTTACACATTCCACAATATTTTTTTTTCTAAAAAGCATTGTCTATTTAAAAAACACAATTCACAACATTTAAAACTAAAATATAAGCATTCTATGTTTCAAAATACCATACATCCCAATAATATCATACGTTTACAGTTTCAAATTCACTTTTCAATATAATTACACCTACGTACATTGAATTGCGAATTTAATTACATCCACAAAATATATCAAACTATCAATAAAATTAAGATGTGGTGCACTACCTAATCATGTGCAAAACAACCTTCCCCCAAAATACAAGTGTAACCCTGTACATCTACCGTTAACTCGAGTCTCTACATGTATCTGCTCACATAAGTTGGCCCACTCACCACGTACTTCGTCAATTTGTTCTTGTGTGTACGTTAATCCATTTTTCTTATCCCACTGAAATAAAATAACAAAAAGTTTAGTCTCCCACTGTAGACTAATTTGTCAAGTCTATTATAGTTAAGATTTGAAAATAAATTATGCAAAAAATAATGCTTAAAAAAAATAACTAACCTTGGCTACATAGTCTAAACTACCATCCTCAACTATCTCCTTTATGAAGCGCATCACAAAATAGCCGCACTCCGTATATGTTGGTTGTACAGGAGTTCCCTAAACACAATTAGTAATTATGTCATGATAAATCAACAAAAATAACAAATGTCTATGATTAAACATCTTATGCTAATTAAATATATATACATATAAGTTAACATACCACCAAGATTATTCATTGTGGTGATTTTCACCCATATATCAGAAGCACTAACTAATAACCAATAACCAATACATGAAGGCAAGGCAAATGTATACGAGACCATATCCTGAAAAAGAAACAGCTAAACCTCAGACTTCGCTATGAAGAAAAAGAGAAAGAAAAGAAAAGAATAAGAGAGAGGGATCCAATCACTGAGCAATAGTAAAAAAAATGCCAGATTTTTTCTCCCGTTCACACTTATGTATGCAAGAGACATGCAATTTATGCAGTAAAGCTACTATTGACTTCAGGTATAAGTAACAAAGAACGAAATTAACATGTGTGGATTGCACGAAAGCATCAAACAATTTAACTTTACCAACCGGAGAATGTAATCTTCAGAATCTACAAATTCTTTATTTTCCTCATCTTCATCTATTGCTTCTTCATCACTGTCAGTGTCACTGGCAACTAAAGTTTCACCACAACTTTTATCATAATAAATTCTCCTTTGATCAACAAATTTATCTTCACGCATTTTTTGATTACTGCATCATATCCATGTTGAAATCTGTAATATCTCCCATAATTTCGACATAGAATGCAAAACATAATTATGTGTATGAAAACATAACTTTTACATGAATTAGACATAGAATTTCAAAATTATGCAGAAAATGAATTTCTCTCTTCGCCCAAAAATATGGACACTGCAAGTTGAATTTACTTGCTTTGGTCAGCAGCTGTTACATAAATAGCCATTGGAACCAACATCTTAAACACCAAATGAGGCCAATTCACACGGTGCAAATGCTGGGACTGCACTATCTAGCGTAACAAAAATCATTTGTCTTCCACTTTACTCTGCAATTTTATCCATTATAAAAGAGAAAGTAATTATAACATTTAACACATGAAGTTTAAGAACCTCATCTATGCGATCTAGGTAGGCACAATTGGCTAAGATCCCACTGTGACATCTCAGTTGATTAAGAGATTCTTTTTTGGTATTTATTTAATGTAAGACTTAGAGGAGGCGAGGCCCACACCTCTAAACGAGTAAGGTGTTGATTGAGTAGCAATTCCACATTCAAGATTAAAATCAAAAGGTAAGAGGAAAGCAAGATGCCAGAAGTAATATAGCCCAATGGATCAGCGCCATGAGCATGCACTTGACACCATATGATAACAGAAATTAAGGCCTCAAAACCTGATGTCTAATGACTAATAATAGTTAAGCTCAAAATGAACTTGAGTGATCACCCTGGCATTAAGATATAATATATCACAAGCAACAAGGAATTTAGTTTTTAGAAAAAAGACGAGCAAACAAGGAATCAATTACACAATACCCATTATGTTTATTGATGACCATCGTGTCTGAGTTCAACTTTTGATGGTAAGTAAATAATTATTGGAAAAGAAAATTATACGCATAATAAGCCACAAACAAAATATCAAGACTCAAACTCTTATTCACACACAAGAAAACCTTACCTATCCAAGAAAGTCCATGTCTTATAAGGTGGTAAACTTTTCACTTCTGTAAGCTTGACGGGGCGAGCAGGATTCTTCACTGCAATACTAAATCCTAAAAGAATTACTGCAGAGCAATGTGCATCTTCTTGGGAACCGTTTTTCTCATTTTCCCCGATACTTTTACCATTTTGCATATCAATTGCATTGTTCTGCCTCTTTGTCAATACATCAACAATCATACCAGTGTTGAGCATGATGGTAGTACAGCTATGTAACACTTGCTTTTCTGTTTATTTCCCTCGTCATACTTAGTTTGGCTTAAGAGAAAAAGTTAGGCTAAGCAGAGAATTATATTTACTTTCTCGCAGTACTTCATTTGAATTATGATAATTTCTAGGGAAGAAAAGAAACTAAAATTATAAGCCAAGTTTATTTTTGTCATTTACGACATCGAATATGTAACAATTAAGGTTAAATCTTGTGTTTGAATTAAATCATAGCACACTCGTACAAATAAAAATTATCAATCCAAGAGTTAGAAGAAAACATAATGTATTCGCTTATTACCTGAAACCAATGTGCTAATTTGAAATGCCATGAACAACGACCTCAATTTCAACTTCTTGGATATCATCATTTGGTATAAAGATTTTAACATGTCAACTGCATGTCAAATAAAAATAGAGTACACACAAGAAAGAGATCAAATCATTTATTTCTTCACACATACATTTCAAAACATATGCAGTATAGCTACATCTATTGGAGCAAGATCTTCACGTATTTAAGAAATATTTACATTTTTTTTTGCTAAATGAAATATTTACATTACTTAATGCTCATCTATTGATGTTCATGTGCCTAATGGATTAGTTAAATGCTCTGCGGAGATATAAACAATCTCAATTACTACGTAATGGAAATACTTTAGGATAGAAGAAATGGTAATATAGTGCACCCAGTGTTACAAAGTTGCTCCGTCAGAAGGTGTTGTAGTCTAGTATAACAAGCCAAATTGTCATTTCTATTTTTCTTGGCTAGCACCTAATTGGTTCGTCATTTGATCATGTTCCATATCCTCTAAACCATCTTGATAATAATTAATTTTAATTAGAAAACAAGAAACAAAATCAACACGACAAAGAATATCTTGGTAGAATTTTTTTAAAATGTGGAGTGATTAACATAAAGGAGAAGGGATTAATGCAATAGAATATCATTTGTTTAGATGTAGCAAAATTCTTGTAGTAATTCAACCATCTCCAAAAATGGAGATCGAATAATCATACAAGACTATCTAATACGGAGATGAAATTAAATGACTTAACCTCACAAAAGGAGCAGAAAAACAAAGACGCATGTTTGAATTATGAACAAAAGTAGAATCTAGAAATTTACCCGATAATCAAAGAGATTAGCATCTGAGGAGATATGAGTGAATGAATGATAGCGGCCGTGAGGAATGAGGCAGTGAGATCTAATGGTGTACTTTTATACTGATCAAATTAGGGTTTTTGTGCTTTTATACTGGTGAAATTAAATTAAATTCAACACATTTAGTATCCACTTAATTACTGGCCTAAATATGATTATCCAATGAAAAATCCTTTTACCTTCTAAATGGGTCACTTAAAGGAGGTTTTGTATTTTGAGCCCAATGATTCCTTGGGGCTCTACTCCTGCAACCGATATATAGTGATTTCAATTAAAACACCCTTGTTTTTATGGGTCATATCCAATTCTCTTTGCTGCAAATTCAAAAACAACTTATTCCTTTTATTTTTCTTTAAATAAAAAACAAGAAATAAATTATAAAATAAATAAATAAATAAAAAACTTCATATGCATACTTGCGATATTTAGGATCAAATTAAAAAAGAAGAAGAAGAGGATTCCTAAAGTCTTAACTGATTTTTATGATATGGAAACCAAGATATATCTTATAGCCAAAAAAATCAATAAATTCGAACCTTTGTCCATTGATTTTACAAAGTTTTTATAAAAGTTCTGCATATCTCCAAATTATAGTACGTATATGAATCTTACAATGTTTACACCACAAACAAATTAATCAAGTGACAAGTGACAACTGAAGGGATTCAAGTGACAACTGAAGGGATTCCAAGGAAGAGGGCAACAAAATATTAACCAAGTGAATACATGTCTACACCACAAACAAATTACAAGCAGCTATTATCTTTGAGATTGATCAATGAGTTGACTAGTTTTGATATTATAATTTACAATCAACTAATGACTGTAATACTGCTAATGGAAGCAAGCCAAGAATAAAATTAGGCAGATGAACAAATCACTAACCAGTAAGGCAGTAACCAATTAGCAAATTAAAATAAAAGAAACTAACAAAATTAAATTGCATTTCAACAAAAAAAACTAAATAAAACTAGCAAATTAACATCCATATGAGTACCATGACTTTCTTATATAACTACAATCCAAAATTAAATAAACATAACTACATAATTCTAATTTCAAATATTCAAATTAACGAACATAAATAATAAGTTTTTTAACAACTTCAAAGCTCCAATTCTTCAAGTCTCTAAACCAAGCTTCACACAATAAAAGAAAATTGAGTATTTCCGACGGACAAGTTTGTCGGAAGTATTTCCGTCGGTATTAAAAGTACGTTTTTAATTACTCAGGAGAAGAGAAGCAGCGAAGCGATTAAAAGAAAAAGAAAACTAACGCAAAACTCCATCGCTCTCTTCCTACCATCTGCCTCTCCTTCGAGCCCTCACTCCAACCCTCTCCCTCTCCTCTCAGAACCCTTTTCCTCCTCAGCCCTCTCCTCTTTCTTTCCCCTCTATCTCTTCTCTTACTTTACCCCTAATTTTGAAATAAAAACCCTAATTTTTGAAGGTGGCATTATTTTCCGGCGATGGCGGCGGTTGATTTGTCCACCTTCTCCTCCATTGGGATCTTACGTTACATCTAATTAAAGGTTAGTTTTCAATTTGAGTATTTAAAGCTACAATAGAGTAACAAATTATTTTGGATAAGTATTTTTACTCTCTCTGTTGATTATGCAAATCATTTTGGATCTCATGATACTCATCTAAACATTTTATTGATGAGGTAAATTCGTTTTTCAAACCCTAATTTTTGATTCCATTGTGTTTTTACTTTTGTTTTCTAGGTTTTGTTATAAGTATTTATGGGCTATTAAACTTCATGTTTTCCTGTGATTTTTTGAATCTAGTTGTTCCGTAGATATGAATATATAGGACGGACTTCCTTTTGCAAATAAATCTGTCTCAAATGACTATTTTGCGACGGCACGCGACGGATATCATTCGTGATGGGACCTAATGCAATGGAAGTTGCAACACATTTTATCTGTCGCAAATATCATTATTTGAGCCACAGCTTATTTGAGACAGATTTTTCCGGTCGCAATTGCCTGCTTATCTAGTAGTAAATACTTTTAAACTTCATAAAATAATTTTAAGCTTTCCTAAATTCCTAAATAAAAGCTCTAATATCCAACCCTAATATGGCTCCATTTGTCATCATTTCTTTAGCTCGTCTTTGGTTTTGTTATTGGTAAGATTTATATACATATATAGAACGGATTTAAAACACTCCTCTTAAATAGCACTTCTTTATTAAAACTACGTCGTTTTGGAGATTTTTTTGAATAACAAAATAAAATTAAAATAGAGTGATATTTAAGATGAGTGCTTTAGATCCGTTCTGATATATAAATATATATACTATATATATATATATATATATATTGAGGAAAAAATAAATCAATTATATAAATTAAAAGCAAAAATTTGGTTTCATAAATTTTCTATTCAACTTTTTTCTTTACAATTCAAATTAGTATGAAAGCAACTTATATATCAATCTTAAAAAAATAGTGAGCAAGGAATATATATGAATTAGCCTCACATACAATTGAAAAAAATACACTTATAATTCTTTCTAAACAATTTTTTCATTCAATTCTCTAACTAACACCCTCCTTAATCTCTCCTTGATATATCAATCTTACTTTCTCTCTCCGCTATCTTTCACTTACGATAGAACATGTCCAAATGCATTCGATACAATAAGAATTGATACAATAAGAACTGCTATTAGGACAGCAGTCTAACGTACGTGAGCATTAGGTTCCTGGTATTGCCCTAGCTGGATGAAGAGATACATCTGCGTTATAAATGTGATAAGGGATTTCACATGCTCTGTATCCGACCCATCGTGGTTTAGGACCCTGGTATTGCCCTAGCTGCTCCGATCAACCCTATCCCATCAAAAGTATTATATTTAGTCCTTTTACAATAGGAAGCATATATTTTTGTGCATTTTATTCATTTATCAATAATGTATCAGTTTTTGATGTCATTAGCACCTCCAAATGCACTATAATCTTAGTAACATTTTCATGTATGCAAGTAAAAGTGAGTAATAGTATAGTAGTAGAAGAAATAATAATTATTTACGTCAAAGGCAGCACTTAAAAGAAGTAAAATAAGTAACATTTTCATTTATGTAGGTTGTACTTCAACAAACACTAGTAGAAAAAAGTAAATAGATAACGTTTAAAAAACGTTGTAATAGGTCCCCAAAAACGTCGTGGTTAGCACTGTCATCTATTAGACACAAATAGACAACGTTTTTAAAACGTTGTCTTTTGACACATTAGACAACGTTTTTTCTAAAAAAAACGTTGTCTATTTGACACATTAGACAACGTTTTTTCTAAAAAACGTTGTCTATTTGAAACAATCCACAACGTTTTTTTCTAAAAAATGTTGTCTATTTGACACGTTAGACAATATTTTTTTTAAAAAGCGTTGTCTATTTGAAACAATCCACAACTGTTTTTTTTATAAAAAACGTTGTGTATTTGACACATTACGCAACGTTTTTTTTTCTTCTAAAAAGCGTTGTTTATTTGACACAATCCTCAACGTTTTTTTTCTAAAAAACGTTGTGTATTTTACACATTACACAACGATTTTTTTTTAAAAAAGCGTTGTCTATTTGACACAATCGACAACGTTTTTTTTCTTCTAAAAATCGTTGTGTATTTTACACATTCCACAATATTTTTTTTCTAAAAAGCATTGTCTATTTAAAAAACACAATTCACAACATTTAAAACTAAAATATAAGCATTCTATGTTTCAAAATACCATACATCCCAATAATATCATACGTTTACAGTTTCAAATTCACTTTTCAATATAATTACACCTACGTACATTGAATTGCGAATTTAATTACATCCACAAAATATACCAAACTATCCATAAAATTAAGATGTGGTGCACTACCTAATCATGTGCAAAACAACCTTCCCCCAAAATACAAGTGTAACCCTGTACATCTACCGTTAACTCGAGTCTCTACATGTATCTGCTCACATAAGTTGGCCCACTCACCACGTACTTCGTCAATTTGTTCTTGTGTGTACGTTAATCCATTTTTCTTATCCCACTGAAATAAAATAACAAAAAGTTTAGTCTCCCACTGTAGACTAATTTGTCAAGTCTATTATAGTTAAGATTTGAAAATAAATTATGCAAAAAATAAACCTTTAAAAAAATAACTAACCTTGGCTATGAAGTCTAAACTACCATCCTCAACTATCTCCTTTATGAAACGCATCACAAAATAGCCGCACTCCGTATATGTTGGTTGTACAGGAGTTCCCTAAACACAATTAGTAATTATGTCATGATAAATCAACAAAAATAATAAATGTCTATGATTAAACATCTTATGCTAATAAAATATATATACATATAAGTTAACATACCACCAAGATTATCCATTGTGGTGATTTTCACCCATATATCAGAAGCACTAACTAATAACCAATAGCCAATACATGAAGGCAAGGCAAATGTATACGAGACCATATCCTGAAAAAGAAACAGCTAAACCTCAGACTTCGCTATGAAGAAAAAGAGAAAGAAAAGAAAAGAATAAGAGAGAGGGATCCAATCACTGAGCAATAGTAAAAAAAATGTCAGATTTTTTCTCCCGTTCACACTTATGTATGCAAGAGACATGCAATTTATGCAGTAAAGCTACTATTGACTTCAGGTATAAGTAACAAAGAACGAAAATAACATGTGTGGATTGCACGAAAGCATCTAACAATTTAACTTTACCAACCGGAGAATGTAATCTTCAGAATCTACAAATTCTTTATTTTCCTCATCTTCATCTATTGCTTCTTCATCACTGTCAGTGTCACTGGCAACTAAAGTTTCACCCCAACTTTTATCATAATAAATTCTCCTTTGATCAACAAATTTATCTTCACGCATTTTTTGATTACTGCATCATATCCATCTTGAAATCTGTAATATCTCCCATAATTTGGACATAGAATGCAAAACATAATTATGTGTATGAAAACATAACTTTTACATGAATTAGAAATAGAATTTCAAAATTATGCAGAAAATGAATTTCTCTCTTCGCCCAAAAATATGGACACTGCAAGTTGAATTTACTTGCTTTGGTCAGCAGCTGTTACATAAATAGCCATTGGAACCAACATCTTAAACACCAAATGAGGCCAATTCACACGGCTGCAAATGCTGGGACTGCACTATCTAGCGTAACAAAAATCATTTGTCTTCCACTTTACTCTGCAATTTTATCCATTATAAAAGAGAAAGTAATTATAACATTTAACACATGAAGTTTAAGAACCTCATCTATGCGATCTAGGTAGGCACAATTGGCTAAGATCCCACTGTGACATCTCAGTTGATTAAGAGATTCTTTTTTGGTATTTATTTAATATAAGACTTAGAGGGCGAGGCCCACACCTCTAAAATAGTAAGGTGTTGATTGAGTAGCAATTCCACATTCAAGATTAAAATCAAAAGGTAAGAGGAAAGCAAGATGCCAGAAGTAATATAGCCCAATGGATCAGCGCCATGAGCATGCACTTGACACCATATGATAACAGAAATTAAGGCCTCAAAACCTGATGTCTAATGACTAATAATAGTTAAGCTTAAAATGAACTTGAGTGATCACCCTGGCATTAAGATATAATATATCACAAGCAACAAGGAATTTAGTTTTTAGAAAAAAGACGAGCAAACAAGGAATCAATTACACAATACCCATTATGTTTATTGATGACCATCGTGTCTGAGTTCAACTTTTGATGGTAAGTAAATAATTATTGGAAAAGAAAATTATACGCATAATAAGCCACAAACAAAATATCAAGACTCAAACTCTTATTCACACACAAGAAAACCTTACCTATCCAAGAAAGTCCATGTCTTATAAGGTGGTAAACTTTTCACTTCTGTAAGCTTGACGGGGCGAGCAGGATTCTTCACTGCAATACTAAATCCTAAAAGAATTACTGCAGAGCGATGTGCATCTTCTTGGGAACCGTTTTTCTCATTTTCCCCGATACTTTTACCATTTTGCATATCAATTGCATTGTTCTGCCTCTTTGTCAATACATCAACAATCATACCAGTGTTGAGCATGATGGTAGAACAGCTATGTAACACTTGCTTTTCTGTTTATTTCCCTCGTCATACTTAGTTTGGCTTAAGAGAAAAAGTTAGGCTAAGCAGAGAATTATATTTACTTTCTCGCAGTACTTCATTTGAATTATGATAATTTCTAGGGAAGAAAAGAAACTAAAATTATAAGCCAAGTTTATTTTTGTCATTTACGACATCGAATATGTAACAATTAAGGTTAAATCTTGTGTTTGAATTAAATCATAGCACACTCGTACAAATAAAAATTATCAATCCAAGAGTTAGAAGAAAACATAATGTATTCGCTTATTACCTGAAACCAATGTGCTAATTTGAAATGCCATGAACAACGACCTCAATTTCAACTTCTTGGATATCATCATTTGGTATAAAGATTTTAACATGTCAACTGCATGTCAAATAAAAATAGAGTACACACAAGAAAGAGATCAAATCATTTATTTCTTCACACATACATTTCAAAACATATGCAGTATAGCTACATCTATTGGAGCAAGATCTTCACGTATTTAAGAAATATTTACATTTTTTTTTGCTAAATGAAATATTTACATTACTTAATGCTCATCTATTGATGTTCATGTGCCTAATGGATTAGTTAAATGCTCTGCGGAGATATAAACAATCTCAATTACTACGTAATGGAAATACTTTCGGATAGAAGAAAGGGTAAGATAGTGTGTTACAAAGTTGCTCCGTCAGAAGGTGTTGTAGTCTAGTATAACAAGCCAAATTGTCATTTCTATTTTTCTTGGCTAGCACTTAATTGGTTCGTCACTTGATCATGTTCTATATCCTCTAAACCATCTTGATAAAAATTAATTTTAATTATAAAACAAGAAACAAAATCAACACGACAAAGAATATCTTGGTAGAATTTTTTTTAAATGTGGAGTGATTAACATAAAGGAGAAGGGATTAATGCAATAGAATATCATTTGTTTAGATGTAGAAAAATTCTTGCAGTAATTCAACCATCTCTAAAAATTGAGATCGAATAATCATCCAAGACTATCTAATACGGAGATGAAATTAATTGAATTAACCTCGGAAAAGGAGCAAAAAAAACAAAGACGCATGTTTGATTTATGAACAAAAGTAGAATTTAGAAATTTACCTAATAATCAAAGAGATTAGCATCTGAGGAGATATGAGTGAATGAATGCCAGCGGCCCTGAGGAATGAGGCTGTGAGATCTAATGGTGTGCTTTTATCCTGATCAAATTAGGGTTTTTGTGCTTTTATACTGATGAAATGAAATTAAATTCAGCGCATTTAGTATCCACTTAATTACTGGGCTAAATATGATTATCCAATGAAAAATCTTTTTACCTTCTAAATGGGTCACTTAAAGGAGGTTTTGTATTTGGAGCCCAATGATTCCTAGGGACTCTACTCCTGCAACCGATATATAGTGATTTCAATTAAAATACCATTGTTTTTATGGGTCATATCCAATTCTCTTTGCATACAATTCAAAAACAACTTATTCCTTTTATTTTTCTTTAAATAAAAAACAAGAAATAAATTATAAAATAAATAAATAAGAAACTTCATATGCATACTTGCGATATTTAGGATCAAATTAAAAAAAGAAGAAGAAGAGGATTCCTAAAGTCTGAACTGATTTTTATGATATGGAAACCAAGATATATCTTTTAGCCAAAAAAATCAATAAATTCGAACCTTTGTACATTGATTTTAGACTAAAAGACAATTTGAACCCCAAAGTTTGTAGCATTGTTAAGGTTTTGATCCTAATATTTAAAACGTATCTAAGTTCATCCCTAAATTTTTTTTCCTTAAATAAAATGCACCCTCCGTACAATTCATCTGTCAAAATTGACCGGTTGTGCCTGTAATACAAATTTTGAAGGGGTAATTTCGACATGTTTAAGAATAAAATATATATTAAAATATACCCCAACCTCCAAGTCACGGTGCATCTTCTCCATCAATGAACCATCTGTTGCCCACTTGCCGGAATCCCTTTGTCGGACTCCCCGGTACACCGGGTGTCGGGTTTCACAAAATTTCCTTTCTTCCAGCGCGTTTCTTTGGATGACTGGAAGCAAATATCACTTTTCATCAGAAAAATTGGCAGGGCGGCTCCTTCCAGTACTTTCAGAGCTCTGCCTCCCTTTCACCACTATGTTCTTCTTCTCCTCCCTGGGCCCTGATAAAAGCAGAGGTGGGGGTTAATAATAATAATTCAAGCAACCCATCATATTTTATTTTTAGTTCTTGGTGTTTATATTTAGTTCCCGTGATTTCTTCAGATGGCAGAGGATTTGGACAACGGAGAGCTAGTTTTGGCTTCCTCCTATATTTCTTTCTGAAGACAACTTACTCATGTAATTTAGTAAAATCACAGAGAAGAACAACAATGGAAATCTTTTTGGGGAAAACAATGGTGGCTACGATTTACCATATGGGTTTGGGTTGTATGGGCCTAACTCGGATCTGATTTCACCCGTTGAGTCTGTAGTGGGATCCACAGAGACTGAGAGTGATGAGGAAGAATACATCTCTGGGTTTAGTCTGAAACTCGCTCAGTTTACTCTTTCTGATGATTTGTGGAAAGCAGACCATGGCTTGGGATATGACAAGACCAAGGTACTTATTATTGCTATATTCATCTTTTTTTTGCTTTTTAATTGAGTCCCATCTCTGTCCCTTTGAAAATTCCAAATCTCGGGTTCCATTCGAATAAGTCTCTCATATTCCAGCAGCTGCTCCAAGCTAACCAAGTAAGCTTAAAGTCCTTAAATCTTGCAAATGTTTGATACATGTCCTCAAAGAACTGGAGAAACTAATTTTTGCCTTGGATTTCAGTTTCAGCAGTTGAAGCAGCAACAAATGATGAAACAGCAGCAGCAGGGTGGACTGGGTTGGGGACAACAACAGATGGTTCATCAGAATCCATTGCCTCGTGCTGTTGGTTCTGGAGATGGTGACTGTGTCCCATTTTCTCTTTCCATTTTTCGTTTTCTCTTTTCCAGTGTGTATGATTTTGAATATATATATATATATATATATATATATATATATATATATATATATATGTACGTATCTCTCAGCCGATAAAGAGAGGGAGAACTTATTTTGTTTTTCTGATTTTGATTGTGGATTGTTGCAACAGTGGAGTAGGAGATGAAGATAATGAATGATTACATTTGGAGTTGGATGATGATAGCTAGAATTTGAAAATTAAAGATGATGAACAAATGATTTTGGGATTAGGGTTGGGGTTTGGGTTATATTTGCGGGTGTGGTTTATTGTTTTAATGTTTTTAATTTTTTTAAACATTATTTTCCGATTTTGCCCTTTACAAAAATAGTTTACATTAATATCCAGTCATTTGTGACCGGTTAATTGTACGGAGGGTGCATTTTATTTAATGAAAAAGAAGTTTAGGGTGCACTTAGATATATTTTAAATATTATGATGCAAACCTCAATAAATACTACAAACTTTGGAGTGCAAACTGTCTTTTAGTCTTGATTGTAGAATGTTTTTATGAAAGTTCTGCATATCTCCAAATTCTAGTACGTATATGAATCTTTACAATGTTTACACCACAAACAAATTAACCAAGTGACAAGTGACAACTGAAGGGATTCAAGTGACAACTGAAGGGATTCCAAGGAAGAGGGCAACAAAATATTAACCAAGTGAATACATGTCTACACCACAAACAAATTACAAGCAGCTATTATCTTTGAGATTGATCAATGAGTTGACTAGTTTTGATATTATAATTTACAATCAACCACTACAAGAAAAGGGGCTAATTCCGACGGAATTTTCCGTCAGATATAAGGCATTTCCATCAATCTTAGGGTTAATCCCGACAGGAATATTCCGTCGGCAGTTCCGTCGTCATTAATCTCCTCGGCATTAAGTTCGTCGAGATTTCAGTCGGGGATAAATATAATCGACGAGATAATTCCGACGGACAAATCGGTCAAAATTAGGATAAGCCCGACGGAAGTTCTTATAACCGATAGAATATTGCGTCGAACATAAATATTATAAATTTGTCCAGATTTAATTCAAGTATTAAAATCCGACGAAAACTACTTATGATCGACGCACTAGTCCGTCGAGATTAGAAAATATAAAATAATTAATTAATTAATGTTCTTAATTCCGACGGATATTCCCTCGGTATTAGACTATTCCGTCGAGAATAGCCAATTTTTTTTATAGCATATTTTTGCAATTGTAATTTCCAAGGTTTTAAACCCCAATATATTGTACATGTAACCTATTCCAGCTCAATCATACATACAATAATATATTCCCAATTCCAAATCACATACGTACCAACAACGTACACTAATATATATCAACAACGTATACATGACGCTAGCTATACCAACAACGTATACAACGCTAATACAAACAACGTATACACGCTAATATATACCTGTTATATCCAATCACATACGCTATAACGTTCCATAACGATTATAAATACACGCTATAACGTTCCCATAACGATTACAAATATTACCTAATGTTAATTACTAAGATAACAAGTATAAATATCAACTATCCCGTAAAGAATTATAACAAATAATACGCTAACGACGGCATTCAGATCACAAACCTGTTTGATTTACAAAACTCGTACAAAACAAACTTAATTTGTAATATGTACAAATGTTCTAGAATATAATGAAAACATACAACTACAAAGTAAACGTAAAATTAGCTAGCTAGTAGGAGGATCATCAGACGAGGGTGGGCGACGCTGATGCTCATCGTCATCGCCACCGCCACCCTGCAGATAAGATTAAGGATATAAATCATTAGTCTATATAATATGTGAGAATGAAAAGACTGCTAAATAAAAATAAAATAACATGCAGAATACTTGACTCTCGGGCCGCTCTGGTGGATGAGAATCAGTGACAACGTCCCTCCGATCGCCATCTCCACCCTGCAGATAGGATTAAAAATACAAGTCATTAGTCTATATAATATGTGAGAATGAAAAGGCTGCTAAAAGAAAATAAAATAACATGCAGAATACCTGACTCTCGGACTGCTCACCAAAAGCCTCCACTAGTAGAGTAACCACCATCCGGAGCACCTCACCGCTTAACGCGATGAACTGCTCTGGCGGTAATCCAGTGCTCTCTACGGTGGCCCCTGCTGCAATATCCTGAGCCAGCTGGTGAAGGCGCGTATGGGTAGGTAAGTGCTGACATCGGAAAAGCCGGATTCGTCAGAAATCTCTCCGATACAGCCGCTATAACCCTCTGGAAGAGCGCATCATCTAAGCCAGCGCCCGTATCAGATGATCCAAAGTGTGCTCTCGGGCGATGGCGCTGGCTAGAGCCTGCGATAATAGACCAATTTATTACGTAGTATATATAAATTTTATATTATTTTAAAACTTAAGATATATTATATATTACCTCCAGGTAGGGTATACACGGGTATCCTCAGTAGGCCCAACACACGATACCTGCCGGTACTCGAAGTAGGGGGATCCTGAGATACAACCCATAGTCTCAGCTCCTCGTCCCGAGATAACTCAATCTCAGGCAAAGGAGTGGTGGAATCTAACGCCTCAGGATCTCCCCTAGCAGCCCGCAACTCAGCTAGACGGGCGTCCCGAAGCGACTGAAATCGATCCTGAAATGTTATTTGTATACGCGAGTTAATTATATTATTTGATTAACATTCTAATATTAATAATAACTTCAAATTTAGACTATGTCTTACCTGTATAGCTAAGGCTGCAGGAGACAGTATGGTAGAGTCCTTAGGGGTGTGGGCCCTATCCTAGAACTCAGTCATCGTAGGAGGTCGGCCCAAGCTCGAGCTCATGGCCTAATAATTAAGATAATTAAAACTGTATTACGTATGTTACTAACAATTGACTAACTAAATAACAAAATACGCAATACTTACCGACTTCACCTCCTCAAAGGACTGTGAGCCAGTCGTGTGTACGACTCGGAGCTGGCTCCTATTTTTCTTCGCTTGCTTCGACTTCTTCTTGAACACCTCATCCTCCCAGTGCCGACATATAGCCTCCCAAGCCTGATCACCGACTATGCGGGGCTGATGAAGTCTGATCGTAGTCCCAGGCTGCTCGTCAACCGCCAGGGCCGCCCGATGTCTCATCTTGTAAAGCCAGCCGGAGTAGTTCTTCGCGACATGTGCAGTAATAACACTGTCTCCGGCTTCTAGAGACACGCCATCCTTGTATCTATAATAAACCTATAAGAAATGTTATTTGGTCTATCAGAATTCATTTGAAAAGTATATAATTGTAAAATGATAATGCATTGTTTACTTAAAGCTATAATTTGACTTACGTGAAACTCGCGCAGCACAGTATCCATGAATAAGGCATCATACTGGGCATACTGGATAAAGCGCATACAGCCAACATGCAAGTGTGTCAAGCAGATGGCGTGTAGCGTCGCCTTAGCGACAGTGTCCAAGATGCTACAATATAATGCGAGAAAAATAAAATAATTTGTTATATTAATAATGTACTTATATATATACATGTTAATTTATTACAATTGGCAGATTAAAAGTAATACTTACTGCGCCGAGTCGACATCTACCTGGACAACGTGTGGCTGTGCCGGCAGTCGGCCAAATAATCCGAGGTTAGTGCCTCGCTGACGTCGACGAGCACTATCTGTATAAATAACATTATATAAATATAATATTTTCATAATTCCAATAAATTTAATATTTAAGTTTGGAAACATACTATCTGATGAAGATCCAGCGCCGTGGGTGCCGTCATCTGGTCCCGAACGACCACCACCACGACGACCTCCCCCGCTATGTCTAGCCATAGATCAGCGTACTACTGAAATAACCAACATATTAATCTATTAATTAAGTTGTAGTTAATTTATCTAAATCAATTTATCGTTCGATTACAGAAAACCATTTAAGTTAAGACTACGTACGTCATCAAACCCGTCAGAATCAATCTCAACGTCATCATCTGATTCTGACTCCTCTGCCTACGTTTCGGTTTCGTACTCATCGTCTTCGTGTACAACGATATAGTCATTGACAACCACGTCTTCCTCAACATCAGGTATGTCAATGAGGTCAAAAACCATATCATCATCCCGTAAGACATCTACCTCGGGATTGCTAATTTGTTCTTGCAACGGCTCATCTATTTCGGACAGATTAGTACCATCAAAAGCACGAGTCTTTGTTGTGACAACTGTATACCAGGGGCTCCGATAATTTAAGACATTCCGGGCGTAGTACACTTGAGTGGCTTGGTTGGCTAGAACGAATACATTATTAGACTGTAGTTTTGACTTTATGTCTACCGTGATGATTCTATTACGATCAATTTTAACACCCTTAACAGTATCAAACCAGCGACACCTGAATGTAACAACCTATTTACCATTGGGATATAATTTAGTACAACCACTTCCTCTAATCGTCCATAGTAATTGGACTTGAAGTCTTGGTAGCAACTTCCCAACACGACAACTCCTGAATTGACTGACGTCATTTCATTTAAGTCATCAACCTTGAATCTACACCCATTCACAATGCAACCAGAAAATGAACTTATGAGTTTGTACGGGCCTGAAACAACGTCTCTGAAACGCTCATAAGCGCTATTCGCTTCAACCTACTCTTAAACCACTGGTGAAAATTTTCAGTAGTGAATGCTTCCAACTGTGCTGGCGTCATTCTCGGATTAGAAGCATTCGCTTCCTCTCCGAATGCACTGAAATAATATGTTAAAATCATAAATACAATCATAATCTTAGTGTATTGACATGTGTACATATAATAATACATACTTGATGTCTTCCGCCAGCTCAGGCAAATTTAGAAGCACGTATGTGGATACAATCTTCAAATCTCGATCGCTTAAGTAAGTCATTGTCTTATGGCCAAATGGTTTTGCCGGATATGTGAATACAGCTAACTCATCATCTGAATGAGATTGATCACCAATGACCTCATTTTTACTTACACGAGTGTGCTTAGTTGAGACTACATCGTCGAAGTACAGAGAGCAAAAATTTATAAGTTCTTCCTCCGTATAACGTTCTGCAATTGAACCCTCTACACGAGCTTTGTTTTTCACTTTCTGCTTTAATTGACGCATATACCTGAAATATAATTGCACGCAATTATTACTAATAATATGCCTTGGAAAAATCATCAAAATTTAAACAAATAGATGATATTAGTTACCTCTCAAAAGGATACATCCACCGATATTGCACCGGTCCTCCAAGTTTCAGTTCATATGGTAGATGTATAGGCAAATGCTCCATCGAGTCAAAGAACCCTGAAGGTAAGATCATTTTGAGCTTGCACATTATCAGCACTATATTCTTCTCCATCTGCCCAACGTCACTGTACCTTATTACTATTGAGCACATATCCCGAAAGAAAGCTAAAACTTCGGCCAATGCATCAACAAATTTCCTAGGTAACATCTCACGAAATGCAATTGGCATCAACTTCTGCATGAATACATGGCAATCGTGAGCTTTGAACCCAGTCATTTTCAGCTGTTCAACCTTGGTGCAACGAGAAATGTTAGAAGCATATCCATCCGGGAGCTGCAACGCACTTACCCACTTGCACACGTACTTCGACCTGTTGCTTGGTTAGACAAAATGACGCTTTTGGTTTTGAGTTATTAGGTCAAAGCCACAATTCTGACCTGATATTCATTTCCTCCAAATCTTTACGTCCTTTATCAGTGTCTTTTGTTTTACCACTAGCATCTAACACGGTGTAAAACAGATTCTCAAAGACATTCTTTTCTGTATGCATAACATCTATACAATGATAGACTGAAAGTGTGACCCAATATGGCAACTCAAACCACATGGGCGAGTGTGTTCAGTTATGAGTTATTCCGTAACCAACTGCTCTCAACTTACCATGCTCCTTACCTGGTGGTGGAAAAGATAGATCGTTAAGCCAGCCCGATATCTCGCTGCCCGACAAACGTTCAACAATCCCCTTTTTCTCTGTCTTTCTGTTAAACTGTGTAGACAACTTTTTGTAACTGTGGTCAGCAGGCAAGAATCTACGAGCAGTTCCGAACCAACTGGTTTTACGCCCATGACGTAGTTGTATGCCTTGCACATCCCCTATACAGACTGGACATGCCTACTTCCCATGAGTTGACCAACCACTGATCATCCCAAGTGCCGAAAAGTCGGTGATAGTCCACAACAAAGTTGCCTTCATCATAAAATTTTGCATCTTCGCTTTATCATATGTCTGAACACCCGTCTCCCATAACATCTTAAGTTCATCGACTAACGGCCTGAGATACACGTTTATGTCTTTTGTAGGACTTTTATCTCCCGATATCAGTAAAGTCAAGAACAGATACGGATCCCTCATGCACATTGACGGTGGAAGATTGTAAGCTACCATTATTACTGGCCAAACAGAGTAGGGCTTGACTAAAATTATTAAATGGACAAAACCCATCTGTAGCCATGCCAAGCCTGACATTCCTATCATCCTCTGCAAATTCTGGAAAATTTTCATCAAACCTCTTCCACTCATCTCCACCTGCAGGGTGAGTCAGCTAACCAGGCACGACATCCCTTGTGCTATGCCAACTCATATGTTGAGCCGTATGGGGCGACATGAATAACCGTTGAAGCCTTGGCGCAAGAATAAAGTACCATAAGATCTTCCTGAAAACATGTTTCTCCTTCCCCCCACGTTTTGTCAACTTGAAGCGAGGTAAGCTGCATATATCACACTGTCCCTTATCTATGTCCGCCCCATAGTATAACATGCAATCCTGCTCACAAGCATTGATCTTCTGATACCCCATATTCAAACCTTTGACCATCTTCTTCACTTCGTAATAATTTACAGGCAAGGTATTATCTGTGGGTAAAAAATCGCAGATAAGAGCAAGCAAATTGTTAAAACCTCTCTCACTGCAGTTTTCATCATTCTTAAAGTGTAAGAGCTTAGTCACTGCAGATAGCCTGGTGTGCTTGTCATTTCCAGAATACAATACGACCCCCGATTCATGGAGTATCTTGTAAAAGGCAGCAGCTGAATCATTTGGTTCTTGCTGAGCATTGCCTGACACATGCTCGTTATCGGCCCAGTTTATAGTGTTAGGCCCATACGCATCAACCAACATCTCTATGGCATCGTAGTTATCCACAATTGAATCCCTCACCTCAGCTGGTTGGTCTACACTGTTTGAAAGTTCCCTCAACTCAGTTGATTCCCCGTGATGAATCCATAGGGTGTACCCATCCACAAATCCATGGGAAAATAAGTTAAATCTAATCTCGTCGGCTTTCTTCCAGATAAGATTTTTACATTTGACACACGGACATCGCATTTTTCCGTTCGGATCCTCAGCATGTTCTATTGCTTTGTTTAAAAAGTTAGACACCCCATCACGAAAATTAAAGCTGGCAATAATCCTCTCCCATCAATGGGTATCCTACGGTACATCCAACTCCGGTCGGCTGAGATATTGATGTTGCATGTACATAAGACGCATTTAGTACAGTTTCTTTGGATACTGTAACTGTGGTCCATGCATGAATTATATTTTTCGGCAGCATCTCCTCTATAGGACGGGGGTAATTCAGGCTTCTATCCCGTTCCTGGATGCGTCTCTTCACTAGTGCCAACACGTTAAGCACGTTTCTACTGTTTTAAGAAAATTTCGGCAGCACCTCCCCATGGTCTCCAAGTACACGAAATAGATTAAGATAACTTAATCTAAGTATGTACTCGAAGAACATGTAGAGATAACAACCGAAAAATCCTCAAAACTACAAAAATGTACTGTTTCGTATTGGCACCGGCATAAGTGAAAGACATAACATCCAGTAACAGCCCTAAACTGGGGACTATTCGACATTCACTCATACTGAGTGAATGTCAAACGGGTTTCTAAGTTGACACCTCCAAAGCATGTCTTCATCAAGTTTAATACTAAGCAAGTACTACTTAGTATTTTATTTTATTTATCTTATTTTAATTTCATTTAATTTTCAATTAATTTACTTTGGGTGTAGAATACTAAGCAAGTACTACTTAGTATTTTATTTTATTTATTTTTATATTATATTATAGTATAGTATAGTATACTAAGCAAGTACTACTTAGTATTTTTATATTATATTATATTATAATATATTATATTATATTATATTATATTATATTATAGTATAGTATAGTATAGTATAGTATAGTATATTACTTTGGTTATAGAATACTAAGCAAGTACTACTTAGTGTTTTATTTTTATATTATATTATATTATATTATAATATACTACACCGTATTTTATTTTAATTTATTTATTTATTTTTATATTATATTATATTATATTATAGTATAATTTAATTTAATTTAATTTAATTTATTTTATTTTATTTTATTCTATTCTATTCTATTTAATTCTGTTTAATTCTATTTTACTCTATTCTATTTTATTTTATTTTATTAATTCTATTTAATTCTATTCTATTTTATTATATTTTATTATATTCAATTCTATTTTATTATATTTATTTTATTTAATTCTATTTAATTTTATTTTATTCTATTTAATTCTATTTAATTTAATTTAATTTAATTCTATTCAATTCTATTTAATTTAATTAATTTAATTTAATTTAATTTAATTTAATTTAATTTTATTCTATTCTATTTTATTCTATTTTATTTTATTTAATTATATTTAACTCTATTATATTATCATATATTATATTATGTAAAACTAATTAATGCTAATTAAATAATGTTATTGAAATGGGGCCCACAAATATTGCAATTGAACATTTCTAACAAAAATTCCGTCGGGAATTCCGTCAAAATAACAAATATATACTCAACAAACATATATACAATGCTAAATATATACAATGAAATAAGACAATTTCAGGAAAAAAAAAATTACAGAACATGCCTTGAACCCAATTTCAACCAGAAAAAAATTACAGAACTATAAACCCAATTTCAATTTCAATATACAATAACAAAAATATACAATATCAGATTTCAATTTCAATATACAATAATAACAAAAATAAACCCAATTTCAGATTTCAATTTCAACAATAAACAAATCCCAATTTTAGATTCTAATTTCAACAATGTCAAATTTTTTCAGACTCAAATTAATACTTACAGTGGGCTGCAGTGGAGGGCGGCGACGGCAGGGAGGAGAAGAGCAGGGCGGCACCGGCAGAGAGGAGAGAAGCAGCGGCGGCGCCGGCGGGAAGTAGAGGAGCAGTGGTGGCGTGACGGTGGAGGGAGGAGGAGCAGTACTGGAGGGGAAGGGGAGGACGGCAGTGGAGGGGAGGTGGAGGCCGGTGGCAGTGGAGGGGAGGCCGGAGGATGGGAGCCGGCGAGGGAGTGAGATAGTGAGAGTGAGGGAGTGAGAAGTGAGAACTGAGAGAGAGAAAAAAAAGAGAGAGAAAAAAAAAGAGAGTGAGAAAAATAAAAGAAGGCAGTGGAGAAGACGGTCTGAAAACTAGGTTTTAATTGTTAGTTTCGACGAAATTTCGTCAAGGATAGTCCCCTCGAAATTATGGTAATACCGACGGATGGTTCCGTCGAACATAACTAAACTCCCTCGGAATTAAGCTTCGCGCGGCCGAGAGAGTTGGCGCCAAGGATAGCTCAATATTGTGACAACCCGAGAATTTGTAAGATTAATAAAATCTTAAATGATTAAATTAAAGGTTAAAGTTTAAAACCTAGAGTGGAAATAGAGGAATGATTTAAAATTTTATAAAAAAAACCTATACGGTTTGATTTAAATTTTTAAGTAATGTAAAGAAATTAAATTAGAATGCTAGAAATTTTGAAACTAAGAAAGAGATTATGTATAAGGATAAATATATTATGACTCATGAGGAGTATGTATATGACTAAATAAATATATATTTTGTAAATATGTATATATGTTTATTTATTTTATAAAGTGAATTATAAAGAAAGCTACATAACCTAATTATACATTAGGTATGGTAATTAAATAACTTAAGGGAGTATAAGAAAATTTAGTATTTAAAATATATACTAACCTAAGAGATTAATTTTATTATCTCAATTTATTAAATTATTTTAAACCAAATTAAAGTAAGTCTAATTAGGTTATAGAATTAAATGTACATAAGTAATCATTTAAATTCTAAAATAAGTGGGATGGAAGTCCTAAGTAAATAATTATAGTAAGATAAAATTTGTGTGTCGGACCCATGGTTATTTACATGACCCAAATATTTTAATTAGAGAGCCCAAACTATTTAAATGGGAGCCCAAAACTTGGCCCAATTATGGAAGGACTTTGTGGTCATTTATTAAGCAAAATAAAAGTAATAAAAATAAAATCAAAATGGGCAAAAGGAGGGGGACTCACCCGGCCATGTAAAGGAGAGGATGAAGAGAGCATGTGATTTTTATTTTGTTGTCAAAGTTGGTCACCAACTATGCATAGGTGTCACTCTTTTATTTGTTCACCTTATTTTCCAATATTGCAAGTAAAATGAAAAGATATTAGAGAGAGAAGATGAAGATATATGAGAAGATTTGTATAGATATACATGTTATATCTATATTTTTTATTTAAGACTATAAATGAAGTGCATTTCATTTGCTAAAAAGAGTTTACTTCTCTTTTTGATCTAAGTCTCCAAAAGAAAACTAGAAAGAGAAAATATTAAGAGAGAAAATCCAAGGGGGGCTTCTGTGGGGCTTAGAGAGAAGGAGGAGAGTAGCTTTGGATCATGACTTAGAGCTCCACCTAGCAAGAAGAAGAAGAAGAAGAAAACCCAAAAAGGGAAAAGGTATAAACCATAAACACTTAGTTTATGTATTTTAATTTTTGATATATGGAGTTCAAGTTTTAAATGGCTAGATTCTTGCTAAACATGTTTATATAGGTTAACATGTATTTAACTTGTGTATTAGTATGGGATTATGTCAAAAATATTGAAAGAAAGCTCAAAAACATTTTTACCGGAAAACTAAAACTGAACAGCTCGCTCCCGGATTTACTGTTCACGTTCCGTAAGTCGGATTCATAATCCGTCAACTCTGGGTGATAGATCTATAAGATACGAAGATTCTCCAAGTGGAACGACTAAAAACCGATTTAAGATGAGAAAGCTATGAATTTATAAGCAAAATAGTTTTTAACACTTAGAAAAATTAGTGGACTGCTGCCCCTAAAAGAAAATTTCAGGATTAGCTAAATTATTTAAAAAATTATGGGCTTTTGGTATGTTGTATTACACTGAATAAGCTTTCCATAGACTCTGGAACGGACTAAATCCGACATCGGAGGAAAGAGTTATGCCATTTTAACGTAGCCGAGTCAAAACTGGGAAACCATTTCAGTCCAGTCCCTTCCACGAAATTTCTGGAATTTCGTGCTTGGAATTTGAAGATGGTCCAACAACAAAAATTGTAGTCCCGGAAGTTAGCTTTGTGTGGGCTCAAGAATCGCTCAAAAACGTTTTAAAATGAAAAAATTATGATTGTTTTAGTACAAGAGGTTCAAGTTGGAAAAATGAAAACTGATCAGCCACTTCGGTCCAAATTTCCGAACTCAAAACAACTCCGAATTGAGTGTTTGATAAATGGAAACTGTAGCTTAAGAAGTTATGAATCCAACGCCTCCGACGGAACTTAATTCCGAGTTGTATATTTCGTTTTACAAGCATTTCCGTAAAGGACGTCAAAACTAAAAATTGTGGGCGAGAATGGCATAATCGTTAATAAGTGGAAGTAATTAATTATTAAAAATAATTATTTAAAGCCATTAAATGGTTAGCAAATTAATTACATACAATATTAAATGTAAATAACTATTTAATTATTATTTAAGAGATAATTAATTAAGTAGAATTAGTGTTCATAAAGTAACTAGCTTATTATTTAATTATGATTAAATAATAATTAGAGATTAACAATTGATTAATTATTATTTAATTAATATTAAATAATGATTAAAGAATATTTAAGTAAGATTAAGTGATTACCTACTTACATTAACATAAAAGTTTATAACATAATTATTTATTATTTAATTAATATTAAATAATAAATAAGGACAAGTAATAATTAATTATTCTTAATTTAATAAGAAAGAATGTTTAAAGATTTATGAAATGAATTAATTATTTATTATTAAATAATAAATAAGGACAAATGTTAATTAATTATTTGTTAAATAATAATAAGGAATAATTAAAGACTAATGAAGTAATAGATCAATTATTTACTATTCAAGGATAAGAAATTAATTAATTATTATTAAATAATAATTAAAGACAAATAATAATTTGATTATTCATTATCTAATTAACATTAAATAATGAATAGATCTAATTAGCTATTATTTATTAGTTAAATAATAACTAAAGGTAATTAATTAATTTTTATTTAATTAATATTAAATAGTAATCAAATGAAAGTATAGATTAATATTAATGATAATAATTTATCTAATAATTATATTAAATAAATTATGTAAAAATGATTTTAATGTTTTAAAAATGATTTAAAGGTTATAAAAAATGTTTTAAGTTATCAAACATAACTTTTAATATTTTTTCATGAAATACATTAATATTTTATATTAATGGCAGTTATTTAATAATAATTTTAAATGTTTTAAAGTCATTTAAAAGTGATATTAAGGTATTAAAAATACTTTGAGATATTATAAATAACTTATAATATTATGACATTTATTTCATTAATATTTGAAATTAAATTAAGTATTAATGATAATGGAATTATGTGGTATTTAAATCATATAAATATGATATTAATGATTGAAAAATCATTATAAATGATAATAATTATTTGAAAATTATTATGAACTTTTGAAAAATATTTTAACTGACAAATAAAATATTTAAGATAATATTGAAGCGTTTAGGTAGAGTCCTATTGATATTAGACTCGATAATTATCCGATTAGGCAATCGGGATGTCGAATTAGTACCGAACTCAACTCAGACTGAAATAGTTTGACTTGATACCGAGTCTTATGTGTTTTATTGATTATTAGGAATATATGATAATGTGTTTAAGTTATTTTGTTACTGTAATTAACAAAAGTTAATGTGATGATATTATTCTAATTGAGAGATCAATATTATCAATAATAGGTCTTTCAACTGAAGCTAAATTAGATTGCGTAGTAGTAATCAACGGTTCAGGCAAGTTTTCTTGAACTATTCTTTCATATAGTGGTTAATCATTGTTGATTATATCATGTCTATGATTTATTGATTCGCACGTTGTGCATGTTGCATATGTTCATCAAGTATGAAAGGCTGATCACCTTCATTACCATATTGTTCAGTTGAATTTACTCATATTCCTTATTGACCATTCATTTTTATTGTCTCGGTCGTTCAGTTATGTAAATTTGATTCATGCTATTTCACAATGTTTATATTGTTGAAAGTCAGCCAGCTTATTGTTCATTCTTTTCAATCATGATATATCTTTTCTTGAAATTAAACTTGCTGGGAAAACTTGTTGCTCACCCTTGCTATATCATGATAAACATTGCAGATTAGGATGAATACGTCAGATACAGAAAAAGTCAAAGACAGTTCCAGCATTGGTTTATCGTACAGATAAAACTTGTAATAGTATTATATGCAAATGACATTGTATGTTGGATAAGATATTGAATTCAGGTATTAAGTTAAGGTTTCAGACCTTGGGAATTAGGTGTAAAGGTTATTGTATAAACAATTTATGTTTATATCTTCCGCAATAGTTATAGAAATGATGTATTGTAACGTACCAGGTCCGAGGTTCTGGGGACCCGAATTTGGGGGCGTCACAGTTGGTATCAGAGCTTTAGGTTATAAACCTTAGGTAGGGTTACCTTAGGCTAATAACCGCAGTAATAAGGATAAGGACTAACTCAAATAGAGTTAGTGCGTCGATAAGATTCAAAGACGAATCTCGGCGAGTTATAAAAGATCCAGAGTTACTTAACTCTGATAATAAAGATGAAAAGTAGTAATGAATAGGTAGTCTAAAAGACAAAGTATAAAGGGAAGGAAGATCGTAAAACAAAACGATCATAACATAGAAAAGAATCGTAATATAATACGATTATAATATGAGATCACAACGTGATCTGATAAGGTCATAGAAGGACAAATGATAAATCGTTTGATTGAAAACTTTATAGCAGAATTGCTATACAAATATGGTACTATAAAATAGTACGATTTAAACTCAAAAGAGTTGAAAAGGATGATGAGATACGAATTAAATGAAATTCGTATCTAGTAAAGAAAGAACTAGGAATAGGTGGGATTTCAATTGAGGACTTATGTTAGCAGCTAAGTTGTATGATTCCTTCTATAGGCAGGGAATTTATGCTTGGTTTTAGGACCGCTTAGCTTCCTATTTGATTAGTGGCTGAGTTGACCAATTCTTTGTTTGGGCAGGGGATTGTGTTTGGTTTGACAACCACTTAGCTTGTTATATTGATAATCATTAAAATATTGGTGTCGCGCTATTCACTATATGTATGTTGAGAAGGTGATTCTTTTCTCATGCGTATAACGGATAGGTAGAAAATATAAGATTAGGTGCAAGTTCTTTAAACTCACACTTATGGTAAGGTCGTGACTCATAATCGTATGATGGAACCCTCAGCGAATGGACGATTTTGATCTGACTAGGATAAGTTCCTAAACCCATATGATTGTGGAAAGTTCCTGAACTCATAATGTGTGGCATGTTTGATGAACTGCACTGGAATATATAATTATGTGAACGGCGAATTGAGGATCATAGGAATAGATAGATTTATTAAGCAATTGATCATTAGAAAGTGAAGTTGATGGTGGAAGCATAGGTATTCCAAATCTTCTAGCTGTGCTAGACTTCAAATTTTTGACATCAAGCTAAATTCGCACTGATGTACCTTTAAAAATATAAATAAATTTTTTGTTATCAGCAACACATGGTTACAATTGTATAGAAGTGGTCTTCGTACCACTAGCACATCGTTACTAGTTGCGGTATGATAACATCACAAAAATAATTTTCAATGGTTTTGAGTTATTTAAAGAAAAGTCTATGCTAATTATTTCGGCTAGAAGAAAATGATTTGAAATGTATCAAAATGTATTTTATATATCATTAATGCATCATGTAACCTGGTGCAAAGATGATAAAAATGATGGAGTTATCAATGCAGAATTACTTAGTGTTGGATGTGATCTAAAGATCGTCAGCCCACTATGGAATAATGTAGTATGACAAAGTCACACAATGACGGAATCCTCAAACGGACTGTAAATACAGTGCGGTATCATGACGTCATAAAATGATTTTCAGAATTTTAAAGGTAAGTTCTTGCCAACTGAATTTGGATAGACATGTTTCGATTGAAATTTGAATTATTGGAATACGTCTAAGCTATTTGATTCAGCTAGACAAATGTGTATAAAAATTCAAAGTATTTTTGAGAATTTATCCCGAACTAAATTATTTTGGTGCGGAATCCTATGATAAGACTGAGGTGAACTATGTTGATTGGATAAAATAATCCAATCTAGTAGCGTAAATATTCGCTAAACATGATTGATATGTTATGCATGACGTAGGGTACGATAGGCTGATTACCTAACGTACTTGCACAAGTAGTTTACCTTCTTCGTGATTGTAAACATACTTAGTAGTTATTGTTTTGCGATATAAATATCGTTAAAACTATGTGTTCATGGTCTATATGACCCCTCAGCATAATTTGAAAAGTTTTTAACTCCTTGGAGAGAAGTCTGGGTAGAAGGTATCGATGGAATAGTTCCTCATAGAAGGAAGCAGTATGTACTCATTAAATTGAGCATAAAATCATGTAAAGGTTAACTTAAAAACCTAATTTTGATGAATAAAAGGAGTAGTGATTAGTAGCTTGTAATTTCGAGGACGAAATTCTTAGAAGAAAGGGTGAATGTGACAACCTGAGAATTTGTAAGATTAATAAAATCTTAAATGATTAAATTAAAGGTTAAAGTTTAAAACCTAAAGTGGAAATAGAGGAATGATTTACAAAAATTTTAAAAAAACCTATACGGTTTGATTTAAATTTTTAAGTAATGTAAAGAAATTAAATGAGAATGATAGAAATTTTGAAATTAAGAAAGAGATTATGTATAAGGATAAATATATTATGACTCATGAGGAGTATGTATATGACTAAATAAATATATATATTGTAAATATGTATATATGTTTATTTATTTTATAAAGTGAATTATAAAGAAAGCTACATATCCTAATTATACATTAGGTATGGTAATTAAATAACTTAAGGGTGTATAAGAAAATTTAGTATTTAAAATATATACTAACCTAAGAGATTAATTTTATTATCTCAATTTATTAAATTATTTTAAACCTAACTAAAGCAAGTCTAATTGGGTTATGGAATTAAATGTACATAAGTAATCATTTAAATTCTAAAATAAGTGGGATGGAAGCCCTAATTAAATAATTATAGTAAGATAAAATTTGTGTGTCGGACCCATGGTTATTTACATGGCCCAAACATTTTAATTAGAGAGCCCAAACTATTTAAATGGGAGCTCAAAACTTGGCCCAATTATGGAAGGACTTTGTGGTCATTTATTAAGCAAAATAAAAGTAATAAAAATAAAATCAAAATGGGCAAAAGGAGGGGGACTCACCCGGTCATGTAAAGGAGAGGATGAAGAGAGCATGTGATTTTTATTTTGTTGTCAAAGTTGGTCACCACCTATGCATAGGTGTCACTCTTTTATTTGTCCACCTTTTTTTCCAATATTGCAAGCAAAATGAAAAGATATTAGAGAGAGAAGATGAAGATATATGGGAAGATTTGTATAGATATACATGTTATATCTATATTTTTTATTTAAGACTATAAATGAAGTGCATTTCATTTGCTAAAAAGAGTTTACTTCTCTTTTTGATCTAATTCTCCAAAAGAAAACTAGAAAGAGAAAATATTAAGAGAGAAAATCCAAGGGGGGCTACCGTGGGGCATAGAGAGAAGGAGGAGAGTAGCTTTGGTTCATGACTTAGAGCTCCACCTAGCAAGAAGAAGAAGAAGAAAAACCCAAAAAGGAAAAAGGTATAAACCATAAACACTTAGTTTATGTATTTTAATTTTTGATATATGGAGTTCAAGTTTTAAATGGCTAGATTCTTGCTAAACATGTTTATATAGGTTAACATGTATTTAACTTGTGTATTAGTATGAGATTATGTCAAAAATGTTGAAAGAAAGCTCAAAAACATTTTTACCGGAAAACTAAAACTGAACAGCTCGCTCCCGGATTTACTGTTCACGTTCCGTAAGTCGGATTCATGATCCGTCAACTCTGGGTGATAGAGCTATAAGATACGAAGATTCTCCAAGTGGAACGACTAAAAACTGATTTTAGATGAGCAAGCTATGAATTTATAAGCAAAATAGTTTTTAACACTTAGAAAAATTAGTGGACTGCTGCCCCTAAAAGAAAATTTCGGGATTAGCTAAATTGTTCAAAAAATTATGGGCTTTTGGTATGTTGTATTACACTGAATAAGCTTTCCATAGACTCCGGAACGGACTAAATCCGACATCGGAGGAAAGAGTTATGCCATTTTAACGTAACCGAGTCAAAACTGGGAAACCATTTCGGTCCAGTCCCTTCCACGAAATTTCTGGAATTTCATGCTTGGAATTTGAAGATGGTCCAAGAACAAAAATTGTAGTCCCATAAGTTAGCTTCGCGTGGGCTCACGAATCGCTCAAAAACGTTTTAAAATGAAAAAGTTATGATTGTTTTAGTACAAGAGGTTCAAGCTGGAAAAAGTAAAACTGATCAGCCACTTCGGTCCAAATTTCCGAACTCAAAACAACTCCAAATTGAGTGTTTGATAAATTAAAACTGTAGCTTAAGAAGTTATGAATCCAACGCCTCCGACGGAACTTAATTCCGAGTTGTACATTTCATTTTACAAACGTTTCCGTAAAGGACGTCAAAACTAAAAATTGTGGGCGAGAATGGCATAATCATAAATAAGTGAAAGTGATTAATTATTAAAAATAATTATTTAAAGCCATTAAAAGGTTAGCAAATTAATTACATACAATATTAAATATAAATAACTATTTAATTATTATTTAAGAGATAATTAATTAAGTAGAATTAGTGTTCATAAAGTAACTAGTTATTACTTAGTTATGATTAAATAATAATTAGAGATTAACAATTGATTAATTATTATTTAATTAATATTAAATAATGATTAAAGAATGTTTAAGTAAGATTAAGTGATTACCTACTTACATTAACATAAAAGTTTATAAAATAATTATTTATTATTTAATTAATATTAAATAATAAATAAGGACAAGTAATAATTAATTATTCTTAATTTAATAAGAAAGAATGTTTAAAGATTTATGAAATGAATTAATTATTTATTACTAAATAATAAATAAGGACAAATGTTAATTAATTATTTGTTAAATAATAATAAGGAATAATTAAAGACTAATGAAGTAAATAGATCAATTATTTACTATTCAAGGATAAGAAATTAATTATTATTATTAAATAATAATTAAAGACAAACAATAATTTGATTATTCATTATCTAATTAACATTAAATATTGGATATATCTAATTGGCTATTATTTATTAGTTAAATAATAACTAAAGGTAATTAATTAATTTCTATTTAATTAATATTAAATAGTAATTAAATGAAGGTATAGATTAATATTAATGAAAATAATTTATTTAATAATTATATTAAATAAATTATGTAAAAATGGTTTTAATGTTTTAAAAATCATTTAAAAATAATTTAAAGGTTATAAAAAATGTTTTTTAAGTTATAAAACATAACTTTTAATATTTTGTCATGAAAGACATTAATATTTTATATTAATGGCAGTTATTTAATAATAATTTTTAATGTTTTAAAGTCATTTAAAAGTGATATTAAGGTATTAAAAATACTTTGAGATATTATAAATAACTTATAATGTTATGACATGTATTTTATTAATATTTGAAATTAAATTAAGTATTAATGATAATGGAATTATGTGGTATTTAAATCATATAAATATGATATTAATGATTGAAAAATCATTATAAATGATAATAATTATTTGAAAATTATTATGAACTTTTGAAAAATATTTTAACTGACAAATAAAATATTTAAGATAATATTGAAGCGTTTAGGTAGAGTCCTATTGATATTAGGCTCGATAATTATCCGATTAGACAATCGGGATGTCGAATTAGTACCGAACTCAACTCAGACTGAAATAGTTTGACTTGATATCGAGTCTTATGTGTTTTATTGATTATTAGGAATATATGATAATGTGTTTAAGTTATTTTATTACTGTAATTAACAAAAGTTAATGTGATGATATTATTCTAATTGAGAGATTAATATTATCAATAATAGGTCTTTCAACTGAAGCTAAATTAGATTGCGTAGCAGTAATCAACGGTCCAGGCAAGTTTTCTTGAACTATTCTTTCATATAGTGGTTAATCATTGTTGATTATATCACGTCTATGATTTATTGATTCGCACGTTGTGCATGTTGCATATGTTCATCAGGTATGAAAGGCTGATCACCTTCATTACCATATTGTTTAGTTGAATTTATTCATGGTCCTTATTGACCATTCATTTTTATTGTCTCGGTCGTTCAATTATGTAAATTTGATTCATGCTATTTCACAATGGTTATATTGTTGAAAGTCAGCCAGCTTATTGTTCATTCTTTTCAATCATGATATATCTTTTCTTGAAATTAAACTTGCTGGGCAAACTTGTTGCTCACCCTTGCTATATCATGATAAACATTGCAGATTAGGATGAATACGTCGGATATAGAAAAAGTCAAAGACAGTTCCAGCATTGGTTTATCGTACAGATAAAACTTATAATAGTATTATATGCAAATGACATTGTATGTTGGATAAGATATTGAATTCAGGAATTAAGTTAAGGTTTCAGACCTTGGGAATTAGGTGTAAAGGTTATTGTATAAATAATTTATGTTTATATCTTCCGCAATAGTTATAGAAATGATGTATCGTAACGTACCAGGTCCGAGGTTCTGGGGACCCGGATTTGGGTGCGTCACAAATATTTTCAACGGTATTCCGTCGGCATTACTAATATCCGTCGAAGTTAATTCTTATTACCCAGGAACATATAATCGACGGTTTAGTCCGTCAGAAATAGACTAAATTCGAGGGAATATATTCCGTCGAGGATAAGTCCGTCGGAATTAGACTCATTTCTTGTAGTGAACTAATGACCGTAATACTGCTAATGGCAGCAAACCAAGAATAAAATTTGGCAGATGAACAAATCACTAACCAGTAAGGCAGTAACCAATTAGCAAATTAAAATAAAAGAAACCAACAAAATTAAATTGCAATTCAACAAACAAAACTAAATAAAATTAGCAAATTAACATCCATATGAGTATCATGACTTTCTTATATAACTACAATCCAAAATTAAATAAACCTAACTTCATAAGTCCAATTTCAAATATTAAATTAACAAACATAAATAACAAGTCTTTTAACAACTTCAAAGCTCCATTTCTTCAAGTCTCTAAACCAAGCTTCACACAATAAAAGAAAATTGGGTATTTTCGACAGAATTATTTCTGATGAAATTTATTCAATCGAAATTAAGTTATTTTCGAAGGACAATTTTGTCGAAAATATTTCCGTCGGTATTAAAAGTACGTTTTTAATTACGCAGAAGCAGAGAAGCAGCGAAGCGATTAAAAGAAAAAGAAAAATAACACAGAATTCCATCGCTCTCTTCCTCCCATCTGCCTCTCCTTCGAGCCCTGATCACCCTAACCCTCTCCCTCTCCTCTCCTCTCACTCACAACCCTTTGCTTCCTCAGCCCTCTCCTCTTTCTTTCCCCTCTATCTCTTCTCTTACTTTATGCCTAATTTTAAAATAAAAAACCCTATTTTTCGAAGGTGGCATTGTTTTCCGGCGATGGTGGCGGTTGATTTGTCCACCTTCTCCTCTATTAGGATCTTACGTTACATCTAATTTGTGATAACTCAAATTTTTGGATAATATTAAAATAAGAATTAAATAAATAAAATTCTTATTAGATGATATGTTAAATGATATTGTATCACATAAGTGAATGTGCTATGAAATATGTGATGTTGTGCATAATAAATATATTAGTAATATATATTTATTATATGTAAAAAAATTGTAGGGACAATTTATTAAAAGAAATGAGATGGGTAAAATTAAAATAATTCATAATATTAAATTATTTTAATGTGATAAATTGGTGGCATTAAATATACTTAATGTATAACCACTATTTTATTGAAGAAATTATGTATTACATTACTAGTTGTAATGTATGCATGTTTTTATTATAGTGAATATATATTATTATATTTACGATAGTTAAAATTGTTGAAAATAATTTATAGAAGGGGAAAAGAAAATTATTAGTTTAAGTATACAAGAATTATTGTATACTTTAAATAAAGGATATTAAAATAAATTCTAGCATTGAATTATTGTAATAAGAGAATATTATTTTAATTATATATGTAAATAAATTGACATAAACAATTTATAATGTGAGAGAATAAATTTATTATTTATTTTCTATATGTGATGTGTATACATGTGCATTACATGGAATATTTGTAAGGTACTAAATATATTATATATATATATATATATATATATATGTATTTATTACGCGATGGAATAAAATTGTTGTTGTGAAAACCCGAAAATTTAGAAGATTTTCAATGATTAAATTATAGGTTAAAGTCTAAAACCTAGAGTGAAAATAGTGGATTTATTAAAAAAATTAAGAAGAACCTATACGATTTAATAATTGAAAGAATAGAAATGAGAAAATATGGGTAAAGAAAATCTCAAAACCCTAGAAATGGATTTATATGTACTTGATGGAATATTAAGAACAAGGTATTACGATACCTATAAATTTTATGTGAACTAAATGATGTAAGAAATTTTATAATGATACATGTGAAAATTTATTAAGAAAATAAATTTCAAAGGAAAAGATTTGAAAGGGGAAATCGGTTTGCTGAATTAGGGTATTCGGTTTGCTAAATTAGGGTATTCGATTTTCTGAATTAGTGAATTTAGTTTGTTGAATTAGTGAACAGTTTGCTAAGTTATATTCAATTGTTGTATTAGTTATGTTAGCTTGTTGAGTTGGGAAACAGCAAGTTGTTGAATAATCTAAGTTGCTGGATTATGCATTCGGCTTACTGGATTATATAGAAGATCTTATAAGATGAAAGATTTAAGTGATAAATCATAATGTGTATAATAAAGAGAGATGATAAGGATAAAGGGAATGTGTATATATATAAGCATATATATATGTATTCAGAAAGGTTAATTAAAATTGAACATAAAATATTAATGGAAAGCTTAATTAAACAAGCTTATGGAAGTTGAGCCTGAATGGTAATGTAAAAGTTGGGAAGAGATAAGCTAGGTATTGTGGTGATAATTAAAATAAGCCTAACCTAGTAGGCAAGTGTTAGAAATTTAATAAAAAGTCCATTAAGAGATTAAGATAATGGCAAGTCAAAGTTATATTTATGGCAAGCCATATGATAAAGGCTTATTGAGTGCAGCAAATTATATATAGAGGTTGTTAATAAGACATTGAAGTAAATGTCTAGTCTAATAAATGAATTTAATAATTATTTATCAATAAGGATAAATACATTATGACTTATGTGAAGTATGTGTGTGATTAAATAAATATATATTGTAAATATGAATATATTTATTTATTATTTAGAGAGAAATAAAAAAAAATTATGTAGCCTAATATATAATATTAGGAATGAGAATTAAATAACCTAAGGGTTTTGGTAATTGAAGAATGTTAGTATTTAAATTATGTACTAGTAAATCAATAAATGATTAGTTGATATGATTAATAATAAAATGGAGAGTAAGTTAAAACTCAAAATATGAGTTAGGAAAATAATTTTGAAGCACGGACTGATCGGTTACGTCCGGAACGTCAAGATTAGTCAAAAAAGGCTGTAAACACAAAATATGTCAGGGTTGACTTTTTGGTCAAAGTCAACAGTTGATTTTTTAGGAATAAAAGTCAAAATCGAAGATAAAAGTGGAATTTGAAGACACGGACAAGATAATTGAATCGGGAACGTCAAAATTAGTAAGAATAGACTCTAAACACGAAATGTGTCAGAGTTGACTTTTTGGTCAAAGTCAATAGTTGACTTTTTTGGAGAAAAGTCAAACTTGAAATTTGGAGATGAATTTGAAGAAACGGAGGAGCCCATGATGTTGGGAGCGTCGAATTTAGTAGAAATCGACTATAAACTCGAAAATTTGAGTTTTCGGGTCCGAACATTAAAAACAGAATTAAATACGCAAAATGAGGAAATAAAAGCGGGGCACACAAGATAAAATCTGTTGAAATTTTTATCCATGTGCTGTCTACCTAACCCACCAACTCCCAACCACTCCCATGAATGACTTACCAACTCTCCCTCTCTCACAAATAATTGGGAAAAAGAAAAGAAAGAGGACAAAAAAAAATCAAAGCCATTCTCTCTTTTATTTCTTCCACTTCCACCAACCAACAGAGAGAAAATAGAGAGAGAGAGAGATCAACCATGTATGAAGCAGAGAGAGAGAAATAGCCATTGTGACAACCCGAAAATTTGTAAGATTAATAAAATCTTAAATGATTAAAATTAAAGGTTAAAGTTTAAAACCTAGAGTGAAAATAGAGGATTAATTAAAAATTTTAAAGAACCTATACGGTTTGATTTAAATTTTTTAAGTAGTGTAAAGAAATTAAATGAGAATACTATAAATTTGAAATTTGGAAAGAGATTATGTATAAGGATAAATGTTTTATATAGTGAATTATAAAGAAAGCTACATAACCTAATTATATATTAGGTATGGTAATTAAATAACTTAAGAGTTATGGTATAGGAGAATTCTTAGTATTTAAAATATATAATAATCTAAGAGATTTATTTTATAATCTCAAGTTATTATTTATTTTAAACCTAATTGGGTTATATATAATTAAATTTATGTAAGTAATTATTTAAAATCCAAAATGAGTGGATTAGAAACCCTAATTAAATAATTAGGATAAGATAAAATTCATGAGTTGGACTATGCTATTTTTATATGGACCATGCTATTAATTTTTCATGGCCCAGGCAATTAAAATAGAGAGCCCAATCAATAAATCAAATGGCCCAATTTTTAGCCATTTGTTAAGGGACATTTTGGTCATTTAATTAAACAAAATTAAGCATTAAAAATAAAAAAAAAATGAAGAAAATGGGGGAGTATAGCCGGCCAATCAAGGGCAATATGGGGAGAAAGAAAGTAATTTCTTAGCTTGTTCAAAAACTTGGTAATAATCTACCTACTCCAAGTTATGTGTCACTTTGTGAGCTAGCCAACAATTTTAGCATGTGTGCAAGCAATCTAAGGGTGAGATATTGGAAGATTAGGATAGATATACATGGTATATCTACACTTAATCATCAAATAACATAACATTTACACATTTGGTAAAACACCCACCTTTAGTTCATTTTATCTTTTATTTTCAAGAGAGCTAGCAAAGCAAAAATATAGTGAGAGAGAGAGACCCTTATATTCGGCAGCTTCAAGTGTGGGAGGGGAGGGTCTTGAATCTCATATACTCTAAATTCCTAAGCCACTTTGAAGGATCAAGAAGGATTGCAAAAAGAAAAGGTAAAGAGAAAGATTTTTTTCTTCTAGATTTAGTTAAAGTTTTATATAGCTTTGCACTTTTATTTTTGATCCATGAAATTGTATGAACTTGTTGGGTTAACCTTATGAAAATGTTAGATCATGAAGTTATTATGGGTATCATGTATATATATGTGGATCTATGTTGAGAAAGCTTGATCAAAGAAAGAAAAGTAAAACAGTTTTTAAAGCTTAGAAAAGCTAGTGACTGCTGCCCTAAACAGAAATTTTGAGATTAGCTAAGTTGCCCTAAAAATTCTGGGTTTTTGATATGTTATAGTACACTGCATAAGCTTTCCATAGACTCCGGAACGGACTAATTCCGACTTCGGAGCAAAGAGTTATGACCATTCAAAGTAGTCGCATCAAAACTGTCTAACCAACTCGGGTCAGTCCCTTTAGACGGAATTTCTGGAATTTTGTGCTTGGAATTTGAAGATGGTCCAAGAACAAAAGTTGTAGTCTCGGAAGTTAGCTTCGCGTGGGCTCAAGAATCGCTCAAAAACGTTTTAAAACGAAAAAGTTATGATTGTTTTAGTACAAGAGGGTCAAGTTGGAAAAAAACCAAAATTGATCAGCCACTTCGGTCCAAATTTCCGAACTCAAAACAACTCCAAATTGAGTGTTTGATAAATGAAAACTGTAGCTTAAGAAGTTACGAATCCAACGCCTCCAACGGAACTTAATTCCGAGTTGTACATTTCGTTTTACAAGCGTTTCCGTAAAGGACGCCAAATCTGAAAAATTATAGGCGAGAATGGCATAATCGTAAATAAGTGGAAATGATTAATTATTAAAAATAATTATTTAAAGCCATTAAATGGTTAGCAAATTAATTACATATAAAATTAAATGTAATTAACTATTTAATTATTATTTAGGTGATATTAAAAGATAATTAAGTAAAGTTAGTGTTAATAAAGTAACTATTTATTATTTAATTAAGATTAAATATTAATTAGAGTTAAACAATTGATTAATTATTATTTAATTAATATTGAATAAAGTTTAAGTAAGATTAAGTGATTACTTACTTACATTAACATAAAAGTGTATAATTATTTTTTATTTAAATATTAAATAATAAATAAGGACAAGTAATAATTAATTATTCTTAATTTAATAAGAAAGAATGATTAAAGATTTATGAAATGAATTAATTATTTATTATTAAATAATAAATAAGGACAAATGTTAATTAATTATTCTTTAAATAATAATAAGGAATAATTAAAGATTAATGAAGTAAATAAAATAATTATTTACTATTCAAGGATAATTAATTAATTAATTATTATTTAATATTGAATAATAATTAAAGACAAATAATAATTTGATTATTCATTATCTAATTAACATTAAATAATGGATAGATCTAATTGGCTATTATTTATTAGTTAAATAATAACTAAAGGTAATTAATTAATTACTATTTAATTAATATTAAATAGTAATCAAATGAAGGTATAAATTAATATTATGATAATAAATTTATTTAATAATTATATTAAATAAATTATGTAAAAATAGTTTTAATGTTTTAAAAATCATTTAAAAATGATTTAAAGGTTATAAAAAATATTTTAAGTTATAAAGCATAACTTTTAATATTTTGTCATGAATTACATTAATATTTTAATATTAATTGCAGTTATTTAATAATGATTTTAAATGTTTTAAATTCATTTCAAGACGATATTAAGGTATTAAAAATACTTTGAAATATTATAAATAACTTATAATATTATGTCATGTATTTCATTAATATTTGAAATTAAATAGATATTAATGATAATAGAATTATTTGGTATTTAAATCATTTAAATATGATATTATTGATTGAAAAATCATTATAAATGGTATTAATTATTTGAAAATTATTATGAGCTTGTGAAAAATTTTGACTGATTAATAAATTATCTAAGTTAATATTATAGTGTTTCAGTAGAGTCTTATTAATATTAGGCTCGATAATTATCCGATTAGGCAATCGGGAGGTCGAAATAGTACCGAACTCAACTCAGACTGAAATAGTTTGACTTAATACTAGGTCTTATGTGTTCTGTTGACCTATAAGATTATGTGATAATGTGTTTAGGTTATTTTATAACTGTAATTAACAATAGTTATTGCGATGATATTATTCTAATTGGGAGATCGATATTATCAATATTAGGTCTTCAGATGAAGCTAACTAGATTGCGTAGCAGTAGTCGGCAATAAAGGCAAGTTTTCTTTAACTCAACCTTGAGTTATGATTCTTCAATTATGCTAGTGGTTAATCCTTGTTGATTACATCACGTCTATGAATTATTGATTCGCACGTTGTGCATATTGCATGTGTTCATCAGGTATGAAAGGCTGATCACCTTCATTACCATTTGGTCCAGTTGATTTATTTATGTTCATTATTGACCATTCATTTTATTGTCTCGGTCGTTCAGTTACTAAAATTGATTCATGCTATTTCACAATTGTTATATTGTTGAAAGTCGGCTAGCTTATTGTTCATTCCTTTCAATCATGATATATCTTTTCTTGAAATTAAAATTGCTGGGCAAACTTGTTGCTCACCCTTGCTATATCATGATAAACATTGCAGATTTAAACGAATACTTCAGATACAGGCAAAGGCGTATGACATTGTATGTTGTATAGGATATTGAATACAGGTATTAAGTTAAGGTTTCAGACCTTGGGAATTAGGTGTAAAGGTTATTGTATAAACAATTTATGTTTATATCTTCCGCAATACTTATAGAAATGATGTATCGTAACGTACCAGGTCCGAGGTTCTGGGGACCCGAATTTGGGGGCGTCACAGTTGGTATCAAAGCTGTAGGTTATAAACCTTAGGTAAGGTTACCTTAGGCTATAACCACAGAGATAAGGAATAAGAATAAACCCAAATAGAGTTTAAGTTCTAAGCGATGAATTTGGGCAAGGTTTTAATAAGTCAATAAGATTCAAAGAAGAATCGTGACAAGTAATAAAGATCCAGAGTTACATAACTCTGATGATAAAGATGAACAGTAGAAATGAATAGATAGAGTCTAAAAGACTAAAAGTATAAAGGGAAAGAAAATCGTAAAACAAAACGATCATAACATAGAAAAAGAATCGTAATATAATACGATTATAATATAAGATCACAACGTGATTTGATGAGGTCATAGGAAGACAAATGATCAATCGTTTGATTGAAAACTTTATAGCAGAATTGCTATACGAATATGATACTATGAAATAGTACGAGTTAAACTCAGGAAAGTGTTGTGAATTGTAGATACGGATTAAATAAAATTCGTATCTAGTAAAGAAAGAACTAGGAATAGGTGGGATTTCAATTGAGGACTCATGTTAGCAGCTAAGTTGTATGATTCCTTGTATGGGCGGGAAATTTATGCTTGGTTTTAGGACCGCTTAGCTTCCTATTTGATTAGTGGCTGAGTTGACCAATTCTTTGTATGGGCAAGGGATTGTGTTTGGTTCGACAACCACTTAGCTTGTTATATTGATAATCATTGAAATGTTGGTGTCACGCTATTCGCTATATGTATGTTGAGAAGGTGATTCTTTTCTCATGTGTATAACGGATATGTAGAAAATATAAGATTAGGTGCGAGTTCTTTAAACTCACACTTATGATAAGTTCGTGACTCATAATCGTATGATGGAACCCCTCAGCGAATGGACGATTTTGGTCTGACTAGGATAAGTTCCTAAACCCATATGATTGTGAAAAGTTCCTAAACTCATAACGTGTGGCATGTTTTATGAACTGTACTGGGATATAGAATTGTGTGAACGGCGAATTGAGGATCCTAGGAATAGATAGATTTATTAAGCAATTGATCATTAGAAAGTGAAGTTGATGGTGGAAGCATAGGTATTCCAAATCTTCTAGCTATGCTAGACTTCGAAATTTTTGACATCAAGCTAAATTCGCACTAATGTGCCTTTACAGATATAAATGAATTTTGTTACCAGCAACACATGGTTACAATTGTGTAGAAGTGGGCTTTGTACCACTAACACATCGTTACCTGTTGAATGATAACACAAACTGATTTTCAAAGATTTTTGAACCGTTTAAAAGAAAAGTATAAGCTAATTGTTTCGGCTAGACAAAGATTATTTAAAATATCAAAACGTATTTTTTTTTATCATTAATGCATCATGAAACCTGGTGCAGAAATGATAAAATGATAGAGTTATCAATGCAGAATTACTTAGTTGGATGCGATTTATAGATCGTCAGTCACTATGGAATGATGTAGTATGACAAAGTCACAAAATGACGAAATCCTCAAACGGACTGTAAATACAGTGCGGTATCATGACGTCATAAAATGATTTTCAGAATTTTAAAGGTAAGTTATTGCCAACTGAATTTGGATAGACATGTTTCGATTGAAATTCAAATTATTGGTATACGTCTAAGCTATTTGATTCAGCTAGACAAATGTGTATGAAAATTCAAAGTATTTTTGAGAATTTATCCCAAACCAAATTGTTTTGGTGCGGAATCCTATGATAAGACTGAGGTGAACTATGTTGATTGGATAAAATAATCCAATCTAGTAGCGTAAATATTCGCTAGACATGATTGATACGTTATGCATGAAGTAGGGTACGATAGGCTGATTACCTAACGTACTTGCAGAAGTAGTTTACCTTCTTTGTGATTGTAAACATACTTAATAGTATTGTTTTGCGATATAAATATCGTTAAAACTATGTGTTCATGGTCTATATGACCCCTCAGCATAATTTGAAAAGTTTTTAACTCCTTGAAGAGAAGTCTGGGTAGAAGGTATCGATGGAATAGTTCCTTATAGAAGTAAGCAGTACGTACTCATTAAATTGAGCATAAAATTAGGTGAATGTTAACTTGAAAACCTAGTTTTGATGAATAAAAGGAGTAGTGATTAGTAGCCTGTAATTTCGAGGACTAAATTCTTAGAAGAAATGGTGAATGTGACAACCCGAAAATTTATAAGATTAATAAAATCTTAAATGATTAAAATTAAAGGTTAAAGTTTAAAACCTAGAGTGAAAATAGAGGATTAATTAAAAATTTTAAAGAACCTATACGGTTTGATTTAAATTTTTTAAGTAGTGTAAAGAAATTAAATGAGAATACTATAAATTTGAAATTTGGAAAGAGATTATGTATAAGGATAAATGTTTTATATAGTGAATTATAAAGAAAGCTACATAACCTAATTATATATTAGGTATGGTAATTAAATAACTTAAGAGTTATGGTATAGGAGAATTCTTAGTATTTAAAATATATAATAATCTAAGAGATTTATTTTATAATATCAAGTTATTATTTATTTTAAACCTAATTGGGTTATATATAATTAAATTTATGTAAGTAATTATTTAAAATCCAAAATGAGTGGATTAGAAACCCTAATTAAATAATTAGGATAAGATAAAATTCATGAGTTGGACTATGCTATTTTTATATGGACCATGCTATTAATTTTTCATGGCCCAGGCAATTAAAATAGAGAGCCCAATCAATAAATCAAATGGCCCAATTTTTAGCCATTTGTTAAGGGACATTTTGGTCATTTAATTAAGCAAAATTAAGCATTAAAAATAAATAAAAAATGAAGAAAATGGGGGAGTATAGCCGGCCAATCAAGGGCAATATGGGGAGAAAGAAAGTAATTTCTTAGCTTGTTCAAAAACTTGGTAATAATCTACCTACTCCAAGTTATGTGTCACTTTGTGAGCTAGCCAACAATTTTAGCATGTGTGCAAGCAATCTAAGGGTGAGATATTGGAAGATTAGGATAGATATACATGGTATATCTACACTTAATCATCAAATAACATAACATTTACACATTTGGTAAAACACCCACCTTTAGTTCATTTTATCTTTTATTTTCAAGAGAGCTAGCAAAGCAAAAATATAGTGAGAGTGAGAGACCCTTATATTCGGCAGCTTCAAGTGTGGGAGGGGAGGGTCTTGAATCTCATATACTCTAAATTCCTAAGCCACTTTGAAGGATCAAGAAGGATTGCAAAAAGAAAAGGTAAAGAAAAGATTTTTTTCTTCTAGATTTAGTTAAAGTTTTATATAGCTTTGCACTTTTATTTTGATCCATGAAATTGTATGAACTTGTTGGGTTAACCTTATGAAAAGGTTAGATCATGAAGTTATTGTGGGTATCATGTATATATATGTGGATCTATGTTGAGAAAGCTTGATCAAAGAAAGAAAAGTAAAACAGTTTTTAAAGCTTAGAAAAGCTAGTGACTGCTGCCCTAAACAGAAATTTCGAGATTAGCTAAGTTGCCCTAAAAATTCTGGGTTTTTGATATGTTATAGTACACTGCATAAGCTTTCCATAGACTCCGGAACGGACTAATTCCGACTTCGGAGCAAAGAGTTATGACCATTCAAAGTAGTCGCATCAAAACTGTCTGACCAACTCGGGTCAGTCCCTTTAGACGGAATTTCTGGAATTTTGTGCTTGGAATTTGAAGATGGTCCAAGAACAAAAGTTGTAGTCTCGGAAGTTAGCTTCGCGTGGGCTCAAGAATCGCTCAAAAACGTTTTAAAACGAAAAAGTTATGATTGTTTTAGTACAAGAGGGTCAAGTTGGAAAAAAACCAAAATTAATCAGCCACTTCGGTCCAAATTTCCGAACTCAAAACAACTCCAAATTGAGTGTTTGATAAATAAAAACTGTTGCTTAAGAAGTTACGAATCCAACGCCTCCAACGGAACTTAATTCCGAGTTGTACATTTCGTTTTACAAGCGTTTCCGTAAAGGACGCCAAATCTGAAAAATTATAGGCGAGAATGGCATAATCGTAAATAAGTGGAAATGATTAATTATTAAAAATAATTATTTAAAGCCATTAAATGGTTAGCAAATTAATTACATATAAAATTAAATGTAATTAACTATTTAATTATTATTTAGGTGATATTAAAAGATAATTAAGTAAAGTTAGTGTTAATAAAGTAACTATTTATTATTTAATTAAGATTAAATATTAATTAGAGTTAAACAATTGATTAATTATTATTTAATTAATATTGAATAAAGTTTAAGTAAGATTAAGTGATTACTTACTTACATTAACATAAAAGTGTATAATTATTTTTTATTTAAATATTAAATAATAAATAAGGACAAGTAATAATTAATTATTCTTAATTTAATAAGAAAGAATGATTAAAGATTTATGAAATGAATTAATTATTTATTATTAAATAATAAATAAGGACAAATGTTAATTAATTATTCTTTAAATAATAATAAGGAATAATTAAAGATTAATGAAGTAAATAAAATAATTATTTACTATTCAAGGATAATTAATTAATTAATTATTATTTAATATTGAATAATAATTAATGATAAATAATAATTTGATTATTCATTATCTAATTAACATTAAATAATGGATAGATCTAATTGGCTATTATTTATTAGTTAAATAATAACTAAAGGTAATTAATTAATTACTATTTAATTAATATTAAATAGTAATCAAATGAAGGTATAAATTAATATTATGATAATAAATTTATTTAATAATTATATTAAATAAATTATGTAAAAATAGTTTTAATGTTTTAAAAATCATTTAAAAATGATTTAAAGGTTATAAAAAATATTTTAAGTTATAAAGCATAACTTTTAATATTTTGTCATGAATTACATTAATATTTTAATATTAATTGCAGTTATTTAATAATGATTTTAAATGTTTTAAATTCATTTCAAGACGATATTAAGGTATTAAAAATACTTTGAAATATTATAAATAACTTATAATATTATGTCATGTATTTCATTAATATTTGAAATTAAATAGATATTAATGATAATAGAATTATTTGGTATTTAAATCATTTAAATATGATATTATTGATTGAAAAATCATTATAAATGGTATTAATTATTTGAAAATTATTATGAGCTTGTGAAAAATTTTGACTGATTAATAAATTATCTAAGTTAATATTATAGTGTTTAAGTAGAGTCTTATTAATATTAGGCTCGATAATTATCCGATTAGGCAATCGGGAGGTCGAAATAGTACCGAACTCAACTCAGACTGAAATAGTTTGACTTAATACTAGGTCTTATGTGTTCTGTTGACCTATAGGATTATGTGATAATGTGTTTAGGTTATTTTATAACTGTAATTAACAATAGTTATTGCGATGATATTATTCTAATTGGGAGATCGATATTATCAATATTAGGTCTTCAGATGAAGCTAACTAGATTGCGTAGCAGTAGTCGGCGATAAAGGCAAGTTTTCTTTAACTCAACCTTGAGTTATGATTCTTCAATTATGCTAGTGGTTAATCCTTGTTGATTACATCACGTCTATGAATTATTGATTCGCACGTTGTGCATATTGCATGTGTTCATCAGGTATGAAAGGCTGATCACCTTCATTACCATTTGGTCCAGTTGATTTATTTATGTTCATTATTGACCATTCATTTTATTGTCTCGGTCGTTCAGTTACTAAAATTGATTCATGCTATTTCACAATTGTTATATTATTGAAAGTCGGCTAGCTTATTGTTCATTCCTTTCAATCATGATATATCTTTTTTGTACTTAAACTTGCTGGGCAAACTTGTTGCTCACCCTTGCTATATCATGATAAACATTGCAGATTTAAACGAATACTTCAGATACAGGCGAAGGCGTATGACATTGTATGTTGTATAGGATATTGAATACAGGTATTAAGTTAAGGTTTCAGACCTTGGGAATTAGGTGTAAAGGTTATTGTATAAACAATTTATGTTTATATCTTCCACAATACTTATAGAAATGATGTATCGTAACGTACCAGGTCCGAGGTTCTGGGGACCCGGATTTGGGGGCGTCACAGCCATAGAAGGAGAACAGATGAAGAGGAAGAGCACACAAAAGGTATAAAATCCTAACTAGTTTATGTATTTGATTTTTGGTTATTTTGAACCATAAAATTTATGATCTTGAACATGAGAACACAAGATCTACTAGTTAGATGGTGTTTTATGTATGGATCTAACTATTTTGGGTATTAAAAGTTTGATTAAAGAAGAAAAGCGAAACAGTTTTTAAAACTTAGAAAATCTAGTGGACTGCTGCCCCTAAAAGGAAAATTCGGGGTTAGCTAGGTTATTCAAAAATTTTGGACTTTTGGTATGTTATAGTTCACTGAATAAGCTTTCCAAAGCCTCCAGAACGGACTAATTCTGACTTCGGAGGAGGGAGTTATGACTTTCGGAAAGGAGTATAGTCAAAACTATCCAACCAATTGCGAACAGTCCCCTTCCACAAAATTTCTAGACTAATGTGTTCGGAAATTGGAAAACTGTCATTAGATAAAATTTGTAGTCTCGGAAATTAGCTTCGCGTGGGCTCAAGAATCGCTCAAAAATGTTTTAAAACAATAGAGTTATGACTGTTTTAGCGAGACCGGGTAGAATCTGGAAATACCGAAAAGTAAACTGTCCAAAACTTTGTAGGGGCATTTTCGGCAATTTAATTATTGAAATAAAATCAGGCATTTTGTGAAATGAAAATATATGATATAAATTAGCTCCTGTCCAAAGAAGAGATTATTCCAACTTACATCAATCGAGTTATGGCCATTTTAATTTTTGGGTTTTTTTGATGAAAACGGCTATAATTGGAGTTTTATAACTCCGATGACCATGTAATTTAAACTGGAAGTTCATGTGAAAACGTGTAAGATTCTGCCAAGAGTTGGGAATTTTTGGAGTTGAGCATGATATAGCTAATTTTCTTAATTACGAACTAAAAGCGGACTTTTGAAAAATACTAAAGAAAATTAAAAATTTTCAAAAAAAATATTTTTGTGTATGAGATATATGTATATATGTGTAGCCAAAAGATAAAAAAAATAATAAAATAATTTGGTATTTTTCATGCTTATGACTAAGTTAAGAATAATTGAGAAAATTAGGTTATATTAAGTCCTAAAATTTATTAATATGATTTTGGTGACTAATGATCATTAATATGTTATATTAAGACCATATAAAGGTAATTTGGTCTTTTTGATAAAATGTTATATGAAGTGTTGTTTGATATGTTTGCTAAATGAATTGAATAATAAGAGATAAACAACTAAATTAAAATTGTTTATAAGTTTATAAATGGATAAAATATTATTAAATGATTAATAATATTAGTAATTGAAATAAATATTATTAAATGATTATTAATATTATATAATGATTAAAATATTATTAAATGATTAATAATATTTGTAAATGAGGAAGATATTATTAGATTATTGAATATTATTAAAGGATTAATAATATTTGAGAATAGTTAATATATTATTAAATGATTAATAATATTTTTAAATGATTAAGAATATTAAGTGAATCAAATATTATTAAAGGGTTAATTATATTTAAAAGTAACGAAAATATTATTAAATGATATTGAGAAGTAAATTAAAATATTATTAAATGATTAATAATATTAGACATTGATTATGATTTTGTTAATTGATTAAATATTATAAAATGATTAATAATATTAGAAAGTGATTAAAATATTATAAAGGATTAATAATATTTGGACATGATTAAGATATTATGAATATTATTGAGGGATGATAATATTACTAGTGAGTTAAAGAAATATGTAATGATTGAGTATGTGGCTAAATATTAGTTATTCAAGTAATAGTAATAGGTCTTTGCAATAAAGAACTAAATTAAATTGCTTAGCGGTAATCGACGGTCAAGTTAAGTTTTCCTAACTCAAACTCGAGTTATTATGTTTCAAGCATGTTAGTGGTTTAATTATTTACAATTATTCCACATTTTTGATTATTGATTCGCACTTAGTGCAAATTGCATATGTTCATATCAGGTAGAAAAGGCTGATCACCTTCATTACATAAAGTTCAGTTAAATTGTTCATGGTCATTATTGACCATTCGACATTGTTGATTCAGTTATTGAAATGTGATTCATGTTCTTTCCCAATTATTATACATTGTTGAAAACTTGAAAGCTTACTCCTTTTCATTCATGATATATCTTCATTGTATTTAAACTTGTTGAGCAAAGTAGTTGCTCACTCTTGTTATATCATGATAACATTTTCAGATTAAGACGATTGCTCGAAGAAGGACAGAGACAATAGCAAAGTACAATAATAGATTGTTATACGCGAATAACTATTTAGTTATTTTATGTAAACCTGTTGTGATTTTAAAGGTATGTATGTAAGTTAAGGTTAATAGGCCTTGGGATATGTTGAAAGAACTTATGGTATAACTAAAATATATTTGTATTTCCGCATTAGTTATAGAATGTATAAGAAGATGATGTACCGTGACGCACCTGGTCCGAGGTTCAAGGGTCCCAAATTTTGGGGAGCTATAGTTGTGAACAATTGTCTTAAGGGAATGAGTGAATGAAAGACAAAAAGTTATAAATTATCCTGCATTTTTAGCTATTTTAACATTGAATAATGTTTTAAAGCTAGATCAAAATAGTATTTAACACACAATATCGGGAAGGAAAATAGTCCCGATTTTGGGGACGTTACAGTTGGTATCAAAGCTATCGGTTATAAACCTTAGGTAAATATACCTTAGGCTATAACCGTAAACAAGGTAGATGAAAAGAAAGAATACAATCTAAACCGATTAAGAACGATTCGGTATTGTGATTCCGGGGACGGAATCCTTATAAGGGGGGAAGAATGTGACAACCCAAATTTTCGGGTATCATTAAAATAAGAATTAAATAAATAAAATTCTTATTAGATGATATGGTGAATGCTATTGTATCACATAAGTGAATATGTGATAAGAAATGTGCGATGTTGTGCATAATAAATATATTGGTATTATATATTTATTATATGTAAATAAATTGTAGGGACAATTTATTAAAGGAAATGAGATGGGTAAAATTAAAATAATTCATAATATTAAATTATTTTAATGTGGTAAATTGGTGGCATTAAGTATACTTAATGTATAACCACTATTTTATTGAAGAAATTATGTATTACATTATTAGTTGAAATGTATGCATGTTTTTATTATAGTGAATATATATTATTATATTTACTATAGTTAAAATTGTTGAAAACAATTTATAGAAGGGAAAAAGAAAATAATTAGTTTAAGTATACAAGAATTATTGTATACTTTAAATAAAGGATATTAAAATAAATTCTAGCAATGAATTATTTTAATAAAGAGAGAATATTATTTTAATTATAAATGTAAATAAATTTACATAAACAATTTATAATATGAGAGAATAAATTTATTATTTATTTTCTATATGTGATGAGTGTACATGTGCATTACATGGAATATTTGTAAGGTAATAAATATATATTATATATATGTATTTATTACGTGAGGGAATAAAATTGTTGTGAACAATTGTCTTAAGGGAATGAGTGAATGAAAGACAAAAAGTTTTAAATTATCCTGCATTTTTAGCTATTTTAAGAGTGAATAATATTTTAAAGCTATATCAAAATAGTATTTAACGTACAAGATCGGGAAGGGAAATAGTCCCGATTTTGGACGGACTTGCCCTTCGCAAATAAAACTGTCTCAAATGACTATTTTGCGACGGCATGCGACGGATATCATTTGTGATGGGACCTAATGCAATGGTAGTGGCAACAGATTTTGTCCGTCGCAAATATCATTATTTGAGCCACAGCTTATTTGAGATAGATTTTTCCGTCGCAATTGCCTGCTTATCTAGTAGTAAATTCTTTTAAACTTCATAAAATAATTTTTAAGCTTTCCTAAATTCCTAAATAAAAGCTCTAATATCCAACCCTAATAGGGCTCCTTTTGTCATCATTTCTTTAGCTCGTCTTTGGTTTTGTTATTGGAAAGATATATATATATATATTTATGTTAATGAAAAAATAAATCAATTATATAAATTAAAAGCAAAATTTTGGTTTCATAAATTTTCTATTCAACTTTTTTCTTTACAATTCAAATTAGTATGAAAACAACTTATATATCGATCTTGAAAAAATAGTGAGCAAGGAATATATATGAATTAGCCTCACATACAATTGAAAAAAGACACATATAATTCTTTCTAAACCATTTTTTTTCAGTCAATTCTCTAACTAACACCCTCCTTAATCTCACCTTGATATATCAATCTTACTTTCTCTTTCCGCTATCTTTCACTTACGATAGTACATGTCCAAATGCAATATTCGATACAATAAGAACTGCTATTAGGACAGCAGTCTAACGTACGTGAGCATTAGGACCCTGGTATTGCCCTAGCTGGATGGAAAGATACTCCTGCGTTATAATGTGATAAGGGATTTCACATGCTCTATGTCCGACCCATCGTGGTTCAGGACTCTGGTATTGCCCTAGCTGCTTCTGATCAACCCTGTCCCATCAAAAGTATTATATTTAGTCCTTTTACAATAGGAAGCATATATTTTTGTGCATTTATTCATTTATCAATAATGTATCAGTTTTGATGTCATTAGCACCTCCAAATGCACTATAATCTTAGTAACATTTTCATGTATGCAAGTAAAAATAAGTAATAGTATAGTAGTAGAAGAAATAATAATTATTTACGTCAAAGGCAGCACTTAAAAGAAGTAAAATAAGTAACATTTTCATTTATGCAGGTAGTAGTTCAACACATTCATACCTTCTTACTTAATCTTAAATTTTCTCATAGGATACTCATAGGTAAAATTACTAAAAAGTGATAAAAGTGGGAAAATTCTCATTAATTAGTAAAATTCTCACTTTTCTCTTCACACCTAGTGCATTGTAACTGATTTTTTTTTGTGTGGCAAACTTCAAAAATTAGAGCAAACGCGTTGAGCATGATGGTAGAACAGCTATGTAACACTTTCTTTTCTTATTATTTCCCTCGTCATACTTAGTTTGGTTTAAGAAAAAAATTTAGGCTAAGCAGAGAATTATATTTACTTTCTCGCAGTACTCCATTTGAATTATGATAATTTCTAGGGAAGAAAAGAAACTAAAATTATAAGCTAAGTTTATTTTTGTCATTTACAACAATTGTCAATCGAATATGAAACAATTAAGGTCAAATCTTGTGTTTGAATTAAATCACAGCACACTCGTACAAAAAAAATTATCATTCCAAGAGTTAGAAGAAAACATAATGTATTCGCTTATTACCTGAAACCAATGTGCTAATTTGAAATGCCATGAACAACGACCTCAATTTCAACTTCTTGGATATCATCATTTGGTATAAAGATTTTAACATGTCAACTGCATGTCAAATAAAAATAGAGTACACACAAGAAAGAGATCAAATCATTTATTTTCTTCACACATACATTTCAAAACATATGCAGTATAGCTACATCTATTGGAGCAAGATCTTCACGTATTTAAGAAATATTTACATTTTTTTTTGCTAAATGAAATATTTACATTACTTAATGCTCATCTATTGATGTTCATGTGCCTAATGGATTAGTTAAATGCTCTGCGGAGATATAAACAATCTCAATTACTATGTAATGAAAATACTTTCGGATAGAAGAAAGGGTAATATTGTGCACCCAGTGTTACAAAGTTGCTCCGTCAGAAGGTGTTGTAGTCTAGTATAACAAGCCAAATTGTCATTTCTATTTTTCTTGGTTAGCACTTAATTGGTTCGTCATTTGATCATGTTCTATATCCTCTAAACCATCTTTATAATAATTAATTTCAATTAGAAAACAAGAAACAAAATCAACACGACAAAGAATATCTTGGTAGAATTTTTTTAAAATGTGGAGTGATTAACATAAAGGAGAAGGGATTAATGCAATAGAATATCATTTGTTTAGATGTAGAAAAATTCTTGCAGTAATTCAACCATCTCTAAAAATGGAGATCGAATAATCATACAAGACTATCTAATACGGAGATGAAATTAATTGAATTAACCTCAGAAAAGGAGTAGAAAAACAAAGACACATGTTTGATTTATGAACAAAAGTAGAATTTAGAAATTTACCTAATAATCAAAGAGATTAGCATCTGTGGAGATATGAGTGAATGAATGCCAGCGGCCCTGAGGAATGAGACAGTGAGATCTAATGGTGTGCTTTTATCCTGATCAAATTAGGGTTTTTGTGCTTTTATACTGGTAAAATGAAATTAAATTCAGTGCATTTAGTATCCACTTAATTACTGGGCTAAATATGATTATCCAATGAAAAATCTTTTTACCAGCTAAATCACTTAAAGGAGGTTTTGTATTTGGAGCCCAATGATTCCTAGGGACTCCTGCAAACGATATATAGTGATTTCAATTAAAATACCATTGTTTTTATGGGTCATATCCAATTCTCTTTGCATGCAATTCAAAAACAACTTATACCTTTTATTATTCTTTAAATAAAAAACAAGAAATAAATTATAAAATAAATAAATAAGAAACTTCATATGAATACTTGCGATATTTAGGATCAAATTAAAAAAAGAAGAAGAAGAAGAGGATTCCTAAAATCTGAACTGATTTTTATGATATGGAAACCAAGATATATCTTATAGCCAAAAAAATCAATAAATTCAAACCTTTGTACATTGATTTTAGACTAAAAGACAGTTTGAACCCCAAAGTTTGTAGCATTGTTAAGGTTTAGATCCTAATATTTAAAATGTATGTAAGTGCACTCTAAATTTTTTTTCCTTAAATAAAATGCATCCTCCGTACAATTAACCTGTCAAAATTGACCGATTGTGCCTGTAATCCAAATTTTGAATGGGTAATTTTGATATGTTTAAGAATAAAAAATATATTAAAATATACCCCAACCTCCAAGTCACTGTGCATCTTCTCCATCAATGAACCATCTGTTGCCCACTTGCCGCAATCCCTTTGTCGGACTCCCCGGTACACCGGGTGTCGGGTTTCACGAAATTTCCTTTCTTCCGGCGCGTTTCTTTGGATGACTGGAAGCTAATATCACTTTTCATCAGAAAAATTGGCAGGGCGGCTCCTTCCAGTACTTTGAGAGCTCTGCCTCTCTTTCACCACTATATTCTTCTTCTCCTCCCTGGGCCCTGGTAAAAGCAGAGGTGGGGGTTAATAATAATAATTCAAGCAACCCATCATATTTTATTTTTAATTCTTGGTGTTTATATTTAGTTCCCGTGATTTCTTCAGATGGCAGAGGATTTGGACAACGGAAAGCTAGTTTTGGCTTCCTCTTATATTTCTTTCTGAAGACAACTTACTCATGTAATTTAGTAAAATCACAGAGAAGAACAACACTGGAAATCTTTTTGGGGAAAACAATGGTGGCTACGATTTCCCATATGGGTTTGGGTTGTACGGGCCTAACTCGAATCTGATTTCGCCCGTGGAGTCTGTAGTGGGCTCCACGGAGACTGAGAGTGATGAAGAAGAATACCTCTCTGGGTTTAGTCTGAAACTCGTTCAGTTTACTCTTTCTGATGATTTGTGGAAAGCAGACCATGGCTTGGGATATGACAAGACCAAGGTACTTATTATTGCTATATTCATCTTTTTTTTTGCTTTTTAATTGAGTCCCATCTCTGTCCCTTTGAAAATTCCAAATCTCGGGTTCCATTCGAATAAGTCTCTCATATTCCAGCAGCTGCTCCAAGCTAACCAAGTAAGCTTAAAGTCCTTAAATCTTGCAAATGTTTGATACACGTCCTCAAAGAACTGGAGAAACTAATTTTTTCCTTGGATTTCAGTTTCAGCAGTTGAAGCAGCAACAAATGATGAAACAGCAGCAGCAGGGTGGACTGGGTTGGGGACAACAACAGATGGTTCATCAGAATCCATTGCCTCCTGCTAGTGGTTCTGGAGATGGTGACTGTGTCCCATTTTCTCTTTCCCTTTTTCGTTTTCTCTTTTCCTGTGTGTATGATTTTGAATATATATATATATATATATATATATATATATATGTATGTACGTATCTCTCAGCCGATAAAGAGAGGGAGAACTTATTTTGTTTTTGTGATTTTGATTTTAGATTGTTGCAACAGTGGAGTAAGAGATGAAGATAATGAATGATTACATTTGGAGTTGGATGATGATAACTAGAATTTGAAAATTAAAGATGATGAACAAATGATTTTGGGATTAGGGTTGGGGTTTGGGTTATATTTGCGGGTGTGGTTTATTGTTTATTGTTTTAATGCTTTTAATTTTTTAAACATGATTTACCGATTTTCCCCTTTACAAAATGAGTTTACATTAATATCCAGTCATTTGTGATCGGTTAATTGTACAGAGGGTGCATTTTATTTAAGGAAAAATAAGTTTAGAGTGCACATTAAGATGCAAACCTCAATAATTGCTACAAACTTTGGAGTGCAAACTGTCTTTTAGTCTTGATTTTAGAATGTTTTTATGAAAGTTCTGCATATCTCCAAATTATAGTATATGAATCTTTACAATGTTTACACCACAAACAAATTAACCAAGTAACTGAAGGAATTGAAGTGACAATTGAAGGGATTCCAAGGAAGAGGGCTCCGAATATTAACCAAGTGAATACATGTCTACACCACAAACAAATTACAAGCAGCTATTATCTTTGAGATTGATCAATGAGTTGACTAGTTTTGATATTATAATTTACAATCAACAAATGACCGTAATACTGCTAATGGCAACAAGCCAAGAATAAAATTAGCCAGATGAACAAATCACTAACCAGTAAGGCAGTAACCAATTAGCAAATTAAAATAAAAGAAACCAACAAAATTAAATTGCAATTCAACAAACAAAACTAAATAAATATAGCAAATTAACATCCATATGAGTACCATGACTTTCTTATATAACTACAATCCAAAATTAAATAAACATAACTTCATAAGTCCAATTTCAAATATTAAATTAACAAACATAAATAACAAGTCTTTTAACAACTTCAAAGCTCTTAAAGTCTCTAAACCAAGCTTCACACAATAAAAGAAAATTAGGTATTTTCGACAAAATTATTTCCGACGGAATTTATTCCATCGAAATTAAGTTATTTCCGACGGACAATTTATTCGTAAATATTTCCATCGGTATTAAAAGTATGTTTTTAATTACTCAGGAGCAGAGAAGCAGCGAAGAGATTAAAAGAAAAAGAAAAATAACGCATAATTTCATCGCTCTCTTCCTCCCATCTGCCTCTCCTTCAAGCCCTGATCACCCTAACCCTCTCCCTCTCCCTCTCCTCTCCTCTCACTCACAACCCTTTGCTTCCTCAGCCCTCTCCTCTTTCTTTCCCCTCTATCTCTTCTCTTACTTTATGCCTAATTTTAAAATAAAAAACCCTAATTTTCGAAGGTGGCATTGTTTTCCGGTGATGGCGGCGGTTGATTTGTCCACCTTCTCCTCTATTGGGATCTTACGTTACATCTAATTTGTGACAACTCAAATTTTCATTTAATATTAAAATAAGAATTAAATAAATAAAATTCTTATTAGATGATATGTTGAATGATATTGTATCACATAAGTGAATGTGCTAAGAAATATGTGATGTTGTGCATAATAAATATATTGGTAATATATATTTATTATATGTAAATAAATTGTAGGGGCAATTTATTAAAAAAATGAGATGGGTAAAATTAAAATAATTCATAATATTAAATTATTTTAATGTGATAAATTGGTGGCATTAAATATACTTAATGTATAACCACTATTTTATTGAAGAAATTATGTATTACATTACTAGTTGTAATGTATACATGTTTTTATTAGGGTATTCGGTCTGCTGAATTAGAGTATTCGATTTGTTGTATTAGTTATTCGATTTTCTGAATTAGTGAATTCAGTTTGCTGAATTAGTGAACAGTTTGCTAAGTTATATTCAGTTGTTGTATTAGCTATGTTAGCTTGTTGAGTTGGGAAACAGCAAGTTGTTGAATAATCTAAGTTGCTGGATTATGCATTCGGCTTACTGGAATATATAGAAGATCTTATAAGATGAAAGATTTAAGTGATAAATCATAATGTGTATAATAAAGAGAGATGATAAGGATAAAGAGAATGTGTATATATATAAGCATATATATACATGTATTCAGAAATGTTAATTAAAATTGATCATACAATATTAATGGAAATATTAATTAAACAAGCTTATGGAAGTTGAGCCTGAATGGTAATGTAAGAGGACCCCAAAGATATTAAATTGGGAAGAGATAAGCTAGGTATTGTGGTGATAATTAAAATAAGCCTAACCTAGTAGGCAAGTGTTAGAAATTTAATAAATAGTCCATTAAGAGATTAAGATAATGGCAAGTCAAAGTTATATTTATGGCAAGCCATATGATAAAGGCTTATTAAGTGTAGCAAATTATATATAGAGATTGTTAATAAGACATTGAAGTAAATGTCTAGCCTAATAAATGAATTTAATAATTATTTATCAATAAGGATAAATACATTATGACTTATATGAAGTATGTGTGTGATTAAATAAATATATATTGTAAATATGAATATATTTATTTATTATTTAGAGAGATAAAAAGAAAGTTATTTAGCCTAATATTATATATTATGAATGAGATAAATAACCTAAGGGTTTTGGTAATTGAAGAATGTTAGTATTTAAATTATGTACTAGTAAATCAATGAAATGAATAATAATCAATAAATGATTAGTTGATATGATTAATAATAAAAAGGAGAGTAAGTTAAAACTCAAAATTTGAGTTAGGAAAATAATTTTGAAGCACGGACTGCTCGGTTACGTCCGGAACGTCAAGATTAGTCAGAAAAGGCTGTAAACGCAAAATGTGTCAGGGTTGACTTTTTGGTCAAAGTCAACAGTTGATTTTTTAGGAAGAAAAGTCAAAATCGAAGACAAAAGTGGAATTTGAAGACACGGACAAGATAATTGAATCGGGAACGTCAAAATTAGTAAGAATAGACTCTAAACACGAAATGTGTCTGGGTTAACTTTTTGGTCAAAGTCAACAGTTAACTTTTTTGGAGAAAAGTCAAACTTGAAATTTGGAGATGAATTTGAAGAAACGGAGGTGTCCATGATGTTGGGAGCGTCGAATTTTGTAGAAATCGACTATAAACTCAAAATTTTGAGTTTTCGGGTCCGAACGTTAAAAATAAAATTAAATGCGCAAAACGAGGAAAAAAAGCGGGGCACACAAGATAAAATGTAAGACCCCAACTTTTTATGAATAATATTTAATTTTCTCTATATGTTATTTTAAATAGTAATGTGTGGATTTGATAAATGTGATAGTTATGGATAATATGTGCAAATTTTACAAAGTAAGCAAATTGTCATAAAATATTCGAAGAATATTCGTTTTATCGGATAATATTCTTTTTGTCGGGGAATATTCGTACGACGGCGCAATCATTGGTGAGTCCATAACAAAATAATTGTCGGATGAAGAAAACGACAAAAATAAGTTTTCTAAAAATTGACAGCGGAACTTTTACCGTTAACTGTTGAAATACCAGGTGATAAAAGTACAGTAATACGCGTTGTGGCACAGTAGCACACGGTATTGCACAATATCTTTGAATATTGATGCGTACGTAAGAAATCACTCAATATTTCATTCAATAATTGCTACATTGATAATTGCATAGTATTTTATATAATTGTCACAACACAGTAACTCATATTATTTAAATGATATTATTAGATAGCATTATTGGCAATGTCTAGAAAGTTCTTTGGAGTTATAATTATCTCTTTCGATAAAATATTCATTAAAATATATTATTATAATAGTATAGTTTTTTAATATAATATTATAATATTATATTAACTTTGTCAGATTGTTAAGTTTTTTCAAAACTTCCCGTACACTTCTCTTTTTCCTAATGAGATGAATACTTCCTGCAAAATCCTTTTATTTCTAAATGTGTGGGCCCTCGACCAATAAGAAAGAAAGAAAGAAAGAAAGAAAGAAAGAAACAAGAAAAGAAAGAACGAAATAAATAAATAAAGAAAGAAAAGTTAAGCGGGAGAAGAATTAGGCAGAGAAGGAAAGGACAGTTAGACAGAAGGAAAAAAGGATAGTTAGGCGGAGAAAGAGAAAAGTTAGGCAGCTCGGTTTATTTTTTTCTTCTGAGATTGCACTATATATAAAAGAAGGCTACCCCTTCATTCAAAAACACACCAGAAAATATAAGTTTTTCTACTATTATATTGTGAGTATTTCTTTTGAGTATAAGAATACTTTGAGTGTAGTTTATAGTGCAAAATTTTCTCAGAATAATATCCGGTATACCAGTCAAATCTAGTTTTCTACTAAGGTAAAGGATGTTATTTTCTTTCAATATTCGTAAAGAATATTATTTTCTTTCATACTCCATATTATGAAAGTGATGTTATTTCATTTCATATTCTTAAATTTAAACTTACTATGGTAAGTATTGTTTCTATAATTCCTGAAATGATTAGAAATTCTTTGAGTTTTGCGCTTCATCTAATATCATTTCACCGGAATACTGGTTTGAACTTTTTTTTATCAAATTTTAATATTTTCATACGAGGTACTATTCATACAGTACTATTCACGGGGCACTATTCATGTTAAAATTTAGGTTTCTTTTCTGTCCAAATTATTTTTGATATATGAATATCATTCTTGAATTTTTCTCCACAATTGATTATTATTGAACATTCTTGAACTTGAATAAATTAAATTATGAATATCTAATATTTGTCCTTTATCTCACTTGATTTGTTCTTTATAACATTTTTCATCATCCTCAGTCTTAAATTGTGGTGAAAGTTATCTTTTGCCGTAGTGCAAAGATGAACTGTTGATTGATGAATATCTTTGGCCCGTAGTGCAAAGATGAACTATTGATTGATAAATATCTTTGGCACGTAGTGCAAAGATGGACAGGTGTTTGGCATGATCATGACCACTGGTGATACAAATGAATATCTTTGGCCCGTAGTGCAAAGATAAATTATTGAGTTGAAATATTTATTAATGTTACAGGGTTGAAATATTGATGATGGACATTGAAATCATAGAAGATAGTAGACATCATGTTCTACTTGACTCTTCTAATGGATTGTTATTTTCGCTGCAGTTGTTGATCTAAAACTTGTTGTCTATTGTATTCTATCAGATTTTTCCCTGTTGAGGACTAAAGATAATTTGTTCTACATTATCTTAGTCATAATATTATTTACTGGGCTAGTTGAGCTCACCTTTTTCTTTCATTGTTCTCTTCAGGAAATGAGAATATAACTAGGACTAGTCGGAGAATGGAGTGATGGTCCGAGATAGCGCTATAGTAGTCCTCACTATTTTACAAGATAGTGTGATAATAATTGTAATGTGCACTTATTTGAGCGTTTATATTTTCATATTATATACGATTTGTATTGAAGCTCAAAGTTTGTGTGGTCGTATTTTGCACGGCCGTGTGATATAAAAAGATTTGTATTTGAATTTTGTACCATGTATTTGGCGACTCAGAATGGGTTGTGTGAATCTATTTTGGGGGCGTCACATAAAATTTGCTGAGATTTTTATGCATATGCTGTCTACCTAACCCACCAACTCCCAACCACTCCCATTAATGACTTACCAACTATCCCTCTCTCCTAAATAATTGGGCAAAAGAAAAAAAAGAGGGGTTAAATACTTTTTTGGTCACTGTACTATATGTTAACTTACAAATGGATAACTGAACTTTTTTTCTTACAGTCAACTAACTGTACTCGACTTTTGTAACACAAAGTTAAAAAACCCGTTAAATGCTTTGACTTTTAACGGAAAAAGACAACTAAGTTGTTGAGTTATAAAAAAAAGCCTATGTGGCAGTGATTATGCGATGTGTCAATGATTATGTGGATTTGGAGAAAATTTTTTATAAAGAAAATGGAAAAAATATTTTAAAGTATAATATAAATTTAAAAAGTTAGCCAAAAAACAAGAAAATAAAAAAAATTTAATTATTTTTGTAATTAATATCAAATAATTTTTTTTAATAATTAAGCCATTTATAAAACATAAAAACTAAAAATATGCTAAATAAAATTAAGGAGAATATGAAATACATTTAGGGGAAAATTAAAGAAAATTATAATAAAATCAAAAAATTTAGCAAAAAATACATGGTAGAAATTAAAAAATTAATTTAGTTATTTTGTAATTAATAGTAAATGTTTTTTATATATAATTAATAACAAATATAATTTAGGAAATTATAAAAATTATAAAATTAAAAATATTTTAAAATTAAAAATCTTAACAAGTATAATTATTTAGGAAATTAAAAAAATATACTTATTTATAAATAAATTAATACATGCCTAATCAATTAATACATTCAAACATTAATAATAGTTGCTTCATATTCCTCTTCCTCTATAACAATTGCTTAATAACATTCAAACATTAATAACTAACATAAGATCAATGTCTCGCTGCTTCATATTTCTCTTCCTCTAAAAAAATTCCCAAATCAAAACCCTGAACTTCAAACAAATAACTCGAGTCTTTGACTATGGTTTGATTGAATTCTGTATGAGTTCGTCTCTTGATGTTGGGTTTCTGTCTTCTATTGGCGGTTGGGATGGTTGGATGATGAATCTGCTCTTGCCGGTAGTTCGTTGCCGGTAGTTTGTTCCGATCTGGCTTCTTTGAGTTACTGCTTATTCGTTCGATAGTCCAGATCTGACTGTTTGTTCCGTGGCACCGTGGTCCGACGATTTTCAGTCCGAGGTTTCTGGCGTCCTGTTCTTGATGGCCGAAAATCTGGGCTCCAATGGTGGTCTCCGACTGTCTTTGGTTGGGGTTTTGTATCTTCTGATCTGAATTTTTATGGTTTATTGTTGCTTTTATTGTTCAATTTGGATGTTTTGAGAAGCTCGATTGCTGATTCTTCGATTACTTCTCATTTTAGCTAATCTATGTTTATTTTACAGATTTATTGGTCCGTCCTCTCTATTAATCAGTTTTGGGTATTTATTCTTCCATTTTGATTTGTTCAAATGGATGTTTTAACTTTTGGATCTAAACTGTTTGTGTTATTGGTTATTTGTATGGTGTTCATATGTGCTTTCCTTTGGTCGGTGGTATGAAGAAGATTAATAGTACGAATTCATGAATATGAAGAAGAAGAATATGAGCAGTAATTTCCGCCTTTAATTTAGCTAATTAAAATGTTAAAATTTAATTAAAAATTTATTTTTACTACACATAATTCATTAATTTGCCAAGTAAAAATGCATATATATAATGTCAAAACAAATTATAAATATGTATATATATAAAATAAATTAAAATTGTAAAAACAAATTTATAAATATGTATATTTTTATAATTTCCTAAATAATTATACTTGTTAAGATTTTTAATTTTAAAATATTTTTAATTTTTTAATTTTTATAATTTCCTCAATTATATTTGTTCTTAATTATATATAAAAAAATTTGCTATTAATTACAAAAATAACTAAATAACTCTTTTTATTTTTTAATTTCTACCATGTATTTTTTGCAAAATTTTTCTGATTTTATTATAATTTTCTTTCATTTTCCCCTAAATGTATTTCATATTCCCCTTAATTTTAATTAGCATATTTTTAGTTTTTATGTTTTATAAATGGCTTAATTATATAAAAAATTTATTTGATATTAATTACAAAAATAATTAAATATATTTTTTATTTATTTTCTTGTTTTTTGGCTCTTTTTAAATTTATATTATACTTTAAAATATTTTTTTCATTTTCTTCATAAAACTTTTTCCTCTAGATGCACATAATCACTGTCACATCGCATAATCACTGCCATATAAGCTTTTTTTTACAACTCAGCAGCTTAGCTGTCTTTTTCCGTTAAAAGTCAAAGTATTTAACGATTTTTTTAACTTTGTGTTAGAAAAGTCGAGTACAATTAGTTGACTGTAAGAAAAAAAAATTCAGTTATCCATTTGTAAGTTGACATATAGTACAGTGACCAAAAAAATATTTAACCCAAAGAAAGAGAAAACAAAAAAAATTCAAAGCCATTCTCTCTCTCATTTCTTCCACTTCCACCGACCAAGAGAAAGAAAATAGAGAGAGAGAGATCAGCCATGTATGAAGTAAAGAGAGAGAGAGAGGTAGCCATAGAAGGAGAACATATGAAGAGGAAGAGCACGCAAAAGGTATAAAATCCTAACTAGTTTATGTATTTGATTTTTGGTTATTTTGAACCATGAAATTTATGATCTTGAATATGAGAACACTATATCTACTAGTTAGATGGTGTTTTATGAATGGATCTAACTTTTTTGGGTATTAAAAGATTGATCAAAGAAGAAAAGAAAAACAGTTTTTAAAACTTAGAAAATCTAGTGGACTGCTGCCCCTAAAAGGAAAATTCGGGGTTAGCTAGGCTGTTCAGAAAATTTTGGGCCTTTTGTAAGTTATAGTGTACTGAATAAGCTTTCCATAACCTCCAGAACGGACTAATTCCGACTTCGGAGGAGGGAGTTATGACGTTCGGAAGGAGTATAGTCAAAACTGTCCAACCAATCGCGAACAGTCCCCTTCCACGAGTTTTCTGGACTAATGTGTTCGGAATTTGGAAAACCGTCATTAGATAAAATTTGTAGTCCCGGAAGTTAGCTTAGCGTGGGCTCAAGAATCGCTCAAAATTGTTTTAAAACAATAGAGTTATGACTGTTTTAACGAGACCTGGTAGAATATGGAAATACCGAAAAGTAATCTGTCCAAAACTTTGTAGGGGCATTTTCGGCCATTTAATTATTGAAATAAAATCAGGCTTTTTGTGATATGAAAATATATGATATAAAGTAGCTCCTGTCAAAATAAGAGATTATTCCGACTTACATCGATAGAGTTATGGCCGTTTCAATTTTTGGGTTTTTTTCGATAAAAACGGCTATAACTGGAGTTCTATAACTCTGATGACCATGGAATTTAAACTGGAAGTTCATGTGAATATGTCTAAGATTCTGCCAAGAGTTGGGAATTTTTGGAGTTGAGCATGATATAGCTAATTTTCTTAATTACGAACTAAAACGGACTTTTGAAAAATAATAAAGGAAAATAAAAAATTTCAGAAAAATTATTTTTGTGTATGAGATATATGTATATGTGTGGCCAAAAGATAAAAAAATAATAAGATGATTTGGTATTTTTCATTCTTATGACTAAGTTAAGAATAATTGAGAAAATTAGGCTATATATAGTAAGTCCTAAAATTTATTAATATGATTTTAGTGACTAATAATCATTAATATGTTATATTAAGACCATATAAGGGTACTTTGGTCATTTTTGATAATATGTTATATGAAGGATTTGATATATTTGTTAAATGAATTAAATAGTAAGAGATAAATAATTAAATTAAAATTGTTTATAAGTTTATAAATGGATAAAATATTATTAAATGATTAATAATATTAGTAATTAAAATAAATATTATTAAATGATTATTAATATTAGATAATGATTAAAATATTATTAAATGATTAATAATATTTGTAAATGAGGAAGATGTTATTAGATTATTGAATATTATTAACGGATTAATAATATTTGAGAATGGTTAAAATATTATTAAATGATTAATAATATTAGAAGGTGATTAAAATATTATTAAATGATTAATAATATTTTTAAATGATTAAGAATATTAAGTGAATCAAATATTATTAAAGGGTTAATAATATTTGTAAGTAACGAAGATACTATTAAATGATATTGAGAAGTAAATTAAAATATTATTAAATGATTAATAATATTAGACAATGATTATGACTTTGATAATTGATTAAATATTATTAAATAATTAATAATATTAGAAAGTGATAAAAATATTATTAAACGATTAATAATATTTGGACATGATTAATGTAATAACCCAATATTTTTATATAATTAAATAAGAAATTTTGCGTATAAATTTTTTTATTTTTAGATATATTATGTTTTTCAAAATAAATGTGGGAATATGAGCAAGGTAAAAAATATGTATATATGTGATAAATATATATTTATTTATTACATAAATGATTTCGAATTAATTTTTCGAAAAAAGAATTGTTGATTATTATAAATTATATTCTTATAATAAATTAATTTTGTAGTAAAAATATTTTATTTTCATGAAAATATGACTAATATATTATTTCAATAATATAAGAAATGATTTATAGAATTATTATAATAATTATTTTATTATATGAATTAATCAAGATTAATTAAGTTAATTATTTTAACTTAATTAATAATGAGATATATTAGGTAAAGTGTCATTATAGATCAAAACCCTAATTCTGATCTATGTTATGAAATTTCAGAATTTATACAATTATTATATAATTGTATTTAAAATGAAAGTATATTTATGTGGTGAATAATAAGAAATTATTTTCTTAAGGAATTTGGATATTAAATATAATTATTAATTATATTTGTCTCCAAATATATGTAAGTATGTTAATACAAGATATGATTATGAATTATATATATAATTATGATAATTAATATAATTATTATGAATTTATTTATTTATTTTGTTTAAATATTAAACATAGTAATTGAATGTGTTTGTATTTAAATGAAAGTATGTATATTATGTAATCTATGATCAATGTTAAGTGGAATGGAAACCCTAAGTAACTAATTAGGGTAAAATAAAATTTAAGTTTTGGGTCATGTTAGTTTACATAGCCCAAACAAATAAATTAGAAGCCCAAAAGAATTAAAAGAATGGCTCAAGTTTAGCCCACGTGAAGAAGGGCATTGTAGGTCATTTGCTTAAGCTTAATTTGGCAAATAAAATAAATTAAAAATAGAAGGGAATTGGGTGAAGTAGCCGGCCATTTAAGGGTATTTTTGGGAGAGAAAATAAAATTTTCTAAGCTTGTCCAAATTGTTGTTTATATTCTACCTACTCCCAACAACCCTCCTTATGTGTCAAACCAAGAATGAAGCCACCTTATTTACTCACCTCAACAAGTTAACCAAGGCAAAGAAGGCAAGTGTTGGTAGATTGATACATTGTATACTTGCTATCTACTAAAAATTAACAAAAATCAAGTATACTTCTCTCTCTCAATTATCTCTCATTTTCTCTCTCACTTTCCAAGCTTCCACTTAGCAAAAAGAAAAACAAAACAAAGGGGAAAAAGGGAACTGAAATTTTGGCCAGCTCTAGGGGTGCAAAGAGGGGGGGGGGGGTTTGATCCTTGATAACACAAGGTCCATCACCTATCTTGGTAGGAAAAGAAGAACATCTCAAAGAAAAGGTAAGAAATCTAAAAATTTCAAGTTTAATACTCTCTTTGGTTAGATCTTGGTGATATATGAAATTTTTGTTTTGGATCTTTAAAAACTCATGATCTACATGAGTATTAGTATTTCATATGTGAATCAAAGTATTTTTGAAATCAATAGTTAGACCCAAAGAGAGAAAAACAAATTTTGTACCAAAAAGGTTTAAGAAAAATCTTTATCTTGTATGCTATATGTATTTTTATGTTGATCTACTGATGGATCATGGAATTTATTTGTGATTTATTGTTAGAAGCCTTGTTTATGGTGGATTATGTGGTTTACATGATTTATTTGGAGGACCCATAGCTTGTATGCTAGGTTTATGGAAGTTAAAATGGAAAGAAAAGATTTTGTTGAAAGTATGTTTTAAAAGTTGTGAAAATGGCTTTTGTGTTGATAGATCTAAAAGGAGTTTTCTGACTTTTATTTTTGTTAGTGTTATACCTATGGGTTAGTAACCTTACCCAAGTTGAATCACTTAAAAAGGATGAAAAATGAAAGATCTATGAATTTATTACTAAACTACCTCAAACTAGCCAAAACTCGAGGACAGTCTGACTAACAGCCCCATTTCGGCACTTTATGTGTTCTGTAAAAATTGTTGGTTATTTTTATGTTGTAACTCAGTGAGTCATGGTTCCAATGACACCGATTGGGCCTCAATCGGAGTTGTGGATCTCGTAATACAAGCGTTTCTGTAAGAGACTCCAAAACAGAAAATGACTTAAAGGCTTGTAGAAGGCAGTCGGTAGTGGCCTGTTTTGTGGGTGCTATACCAGGCCAAATGGACTGTTTCTTGAGCCTAAAACGTAGCTCAGGAAGTCACGGTTCTAACGATACCAAGTGGGCCCAAATCAGGACTTGTAGATTTTCGTCTACAAGCGTTTCCGTGGAAGACCCCAACTTTGGACTAAAATTATAGAATAAATAGAAAGTAAATATTAGAAATTTATAATAAAGTTATAAAAATTAGTTTAAGTTATAAAAAAAAAATTAATTTTTAGTATTTTGACATAAATTTCATTAATATTTTAATTTATTAATGTTATCTAATTTATTTAATAATTATATTAAATAAATTAGTTAAAAATAGTTTTAATATTTTAAAAATTATTTAAAAATGATTTTAATATTTTATAAATCATTTAAAGGTGAAATAAATATAATAAAAATATTTTAAGTTATAATCAATAACTTTTAATATTTTGATATGAATAACATTAATATTTTAATATTAATGATAATTATTTAAAGATGATGTTAATACTTTAAAAATCATTTGAAAGTAATATTAATATTTTAAAAATATTTTAAGTTATAATAAATAACTTTTAATATTTGAAAATGAAATACAATAATATTTTAATATTAATGGTAATTATTTAAAAATAATTTTAATATCTTAAAAAATCATTTAAAGGTAATATTAAGGTTTTAAAATTATTTTCAGGTTATAATAAATAACTTTTAAAGTGTTGACATGAAGATCATTAATATTTTAAATTATTTAACTATTAATGATAATGATATTAATTGACAATTAAATCATTAAAAATGATATTAGTGTTTGAAAAATTATAATAAATGATTTTAATGTTTGGAAAAATATTATAAATGATAATTAAATTATCTAATATAATATTTAAGTTCTTGAACAAAGTTTCATTAAAAATAAAGTCGTTAATTCCGATAATGCAATCGGGATGCCGAAACTATATCGAACTCAAACCAAATTGACATAGTTTGATTAGATATACGTTCTTATGTGTTTTAATGACTGATATGAATATGTGACAACGTGTTTAAGCTGTATAATGACTGTAAATAAGCAGTATTATGTGTTAAGTTGTATTATTCTAATTAAAAGAATAATTCTATTGATGATAGGACTTTGTATTAAAGATAACAGCTTAAGCTATACTACGTAGCAGTAATCAGCTATCAAGGCAAGTATTCTAACCCTTACATTTACTTTATGCAATGGATCTAAGTAAGCAAGTTCCTTAACCTTACTCAAATTTTATATTGAGCAAGTATCCTAACTGTTGCAAGTACTGTATGAAATGAATCTTTGTAGGTAAGTTTCTTTACTCAAATTCTTATCCTTATTCATATTCGTAATGAAATCCATGATTCGTTTGTTTCTTATTAATATCTCAATATGGTTTGTTATCATGCAAGTGTCCCCACTTGTATGAGCTATTGTATTAATGCAAGAACTCTTGAACTAGAAATTTCTTTGATATGACAAATCCTGTTACATCCTATTAAAACTTCGATAGGTGTTTACAGTTTAAAGATTGTCTAAGCTATTTGACTCGGCTATACATAGTGTAAAGTGTACTGCTGAATAGTATTGGTTATGATAAGGTCGTCCAACTGAATTGTTTAGTTAGGACTCCAGACTGAGTATGAACAACCCTTAATCGGGAAATTATTTTTGTGCCCAAGGCGAATAGAGTGAACGAATTATCGTTCAAACAGATAGTATTGATCAATACAGGACATAACGGGGCTGATCACCCTACATGTCCGTAAGACCAGAGCGGTTTACAGATGGATTTATGTTTAACCTTTTCGAAAATGAAAAATAAAAGTTCATGGTCTATGGACCACTCAGCATTTATAGTCACTACGTCATTTCAAAATTTTAAATGATTTGATATGTTATTAAGATATGTTTCGAAAGACTTCACAACTATTGATTCGTTGTAGAAGTATACCTCAAAGAATATATTTATTTCTTCCAGCTAAAGTTTATTAACTGCTATTACTTGCTAAGCAATTAAATGCTCATTCTTGCTTTAAATTAAATGTTTTCAGCTAAGCGTGATCAACCAGAAGGCTCTGGCAAAAACAAAGGGAAAGGAAAGCTGCAAGAATAAGCTTTATGGTATCGTGTGTAATAGTTAGACTTTATTAAAACGATGATATTTATTATCTATCATGTAATGAATGTTTTAAAGGTCGTGTACCTGGGATTAGACAACTCTGATGTGTAAATTAAGTTTGTTTATCTACTTTATATTATTATTCTGCTCAAAGAAATGATATCGTGTAGCACCGAGTTCGGGTTTCAAGTACCTGAATTTTGGGGGCGTCACAATTAAGATATTACTAAGTGATTATTCAGAAATGAATGAAATATTATTAAAGGAATAATAATATTAGACAAGAGTTTATGATGATGATTAAATGATAGTAATATTATTGAGGGATGATAATATTACTAGTGAGTTAAAGAAATATGTAATAATTGATTATGTGGTTAAATATTAGTTAATTTATTATTCAAGTAATAGTATTGTGAGATAAAGTATGTTATGTTAATTGAAAGATCAATCTTATAACTGATAGGTCTTTTCAATAAAGAGACTAAATTAGACTGCTTAGCGGTAATCGATGGTTAAGGCAAGTTTTCCTAACTCAAACTCGAGTTATTATGTTTCAAACATGCTAGTGGTTTAATTATTTATAATTATTCCACATCTTTGATTATTGATTTGAACTTAGTGCAAATTGCATATGTTTATCAGGTATGAAAGGCTGATCACCTTCATTACTATAAGGTTCAGTTAAATTGTTCATGGTCATTATTGACCATTCGGCATTGTTGATTCAGTTATTCTGTTATTGAAATTTGATTCATGTTCTTTCACAATTATTATACATTGTTGAAAACTTAAAAGCTTACTCCTTTTCATTCATGATATATATTCATTGTATTTAAAATTGTTGAGCAAAGTAGTTGCTCACTCTTACTATATCATGATAACATATTCAAATTAAGACGATTGCTCGAAGAAGGACAGAGACAAGAGCAAAGTACAATAATAGATTGTTATACGCGAATAACTATTTAGTTATCTTATGTAAACATTTTGTGATTTTAAAGGTATGTAGGTAAGTTAAGGTTAATAGGCTTTGGGATATGTTGAAAGAACTTATGGTATAACCAAAATATGTTTGTATTTCTGCATTAGTTATAGAATGTATAAGAAGATGATGTACCGTGACGCACCAGGTCCGAGGTTCAAGGGACCCGGATTTGAGGGCGCTATAGGTTGGTATCAAAGCTGTAGGTTATAAACCTTAGGTAGCTAGGGTTATCTTAGGCTATAACCGCAGAGATGAGGATAAAGAATAAACTCAGATTGAGTTTAAATGATAAGAGATGAATTTAGGAAATTCATCATTAAGATAAGAATAAGACAAAATAAGATTCAACGAAGAATCTTGAAGAGTTATAAAGATAAGAATCTGGAGTTACCTGACTCAATTAATAACTATGAAAAGTGATAATAAATAGACGATGTCTATACGATGAAAAGTGTAAATAAAATCATAATATAATATGATTAAAAAGAAGAATAAGAAGATCGTATAGAATAAAACGATTGTAAAATAAGATCACGATGTGATCAGATTGAATGGTTGAATAATAGATGATATGTTTAACGATTAAGAAGATATAGCCTGACGCTATAAAGAGAAGGTACTATGAAATAGTACGAGTTAAACTCAAAAGAGTTGAAAATGATGATAAACGGATTAAAGAAAATTCTTAGTGAGCAAAGACGAAGCTAGGATTATGTGGGATTTCAATTGAGGACTCATGTGATAGCTGAGTTGTACAAACCTTTGTATGGGCAGGGGTTTTGTGCTTGGTCTAACGACTACTTAGTTTATCACATTGATAATCATTGAAATGATTGTGTCATGCTATCGATATACGTATGACGAGAAGGTGATTCTTTTCTCATAATTATATTTGATAGTTAGAGAATATAAGATTAGGTACGAGTTCTTAAATCTCATATTTATGGTAAGTTTATGACTCATAATCGTATGGTATATTTTTGAATTCCTAAGCTTATGGACAGTTCCTGATTAGTTCTTGGACTACGTATTGCTAGGATAAGTTCCTTAACTCATATCATTGTGGAAAGTTCCTGAACTCATAACGTGTGATATGTTTAATGAACTATACCGGGGTATAGAAAGGTTATCGATGGTGAGCTGAGGATTTTCAGTATATTAAGCTTTAAGGATGATAGAAATAGACAGAACTATTAAGTAATAGAACATTAGAGAAAATTAGAGTTGATGGTGGAAAGCATAGGTATTCCAAATCTTCTTGCTATGCTAGACTTCAAAATTTTTGAAATCAAGCTAAATTCACATTGATGTGCCTTTAGAAATAAAAATGAATTTTTATTATCCTCAACACATGGTGACAAGTGTGTAGATGTGGACTTCGAGCCACTAACATATCGTTACCTGTTGTGGCATGATAACACCAAAAATGATTTTTCAACTGTTTTGAACTGTTTAAAGAAGAGTCTACGCTAATTATTTCGGCTAGACAAAAATAATTTGAAATATCAAAATGTATTTTATATATTATCAATACATCATGGAACCTGGTGCAAAGATGATAAAAATGATGGAGTTATCAATGCAGAATTACCTAGTGTTGGATGTGATCTAAGGATCGTCAGCACACTATGGTAGTATGCAGTATGACAAAGTCACAAAATGACGGAATCCTCAAACAGGACTGTAATTACAGTGCGGTATCATGATATCATAAAATAATTTTCAGAATTTTAAAGATAATTTATTGCCAATTGAATTTGGCAAAGCACATGTTTCGATTGATATTCGAATTATTGGTATACGTCTAAGCTATTTGATTCAGCTAGACAAAAGTTTATGAAAATTTAAGTATATCTTTGAGAAATTATCCCGAACCAAATTATTTTGGTACTGACTCTTATGCTAAGTCTGAGGTGAACAACCACGAAAAAGGGGGATATGTCGATTGGATAAAATAATCCAATCTAAGAGCGCAAATAGTCGCTAAACAAGATTGCTACATTATGCACGATGTAAGGTACGATAGGCTGATCACCTAGCGTACTCGCAGAAGTAGTTTACCTTCTTCGTGATTGTAAACATACTTAGTAGTTATCGTTTTTGCGATGTGAATACCGTTAAAACTATATGTTCATGGTCTATATGACCCCTCAGCATTATATGAAAAAATTTTAACTCTTTAAAAAGGGTAGCAATGGTTGAATGAGATGATAGAGAAGAAATCCTTAGAGGAGGAAAATATAAATGTTAAGTTGAAAACCTAGTGTTGATCAATAGAATGATCAGAGATGAGTATGCTATAATTTTGAGGATGAAATTCTTAGAAGAAGGGGTGAATGTGACAACCCGAAAATTTAAAAGATTTTCAATGATTAAATTAAAGATTAAAGTCTAAAATCTAGAGTGAAAATAGAGGATTTATTAAAAAATTTAAGAAGAACCTATACGATTTAATAATTGAAACAATAAAAATGAGAAAATATGGGTTAAGAAAATCCCAAAACTCTAGAAATGGATTTATATGTACTTGAAAGAATATTGAGGACAAGGTATTACGATACCTATAAATTTTATGTGAACTAAATGGTGTAAGAAATTTTAGAATGATACATGTGGAAATTTATTTAGAAAATAAATTTCAAAGGAAAAGATTTGAAAGGGGAAAACGGTTTGCTGAATTAAGGTATTCAGTTTGCTGAATTAATGTATTCGGTTTGCTGAATTAGTTTTATTCAATTTTCTGAATTAGTGAATTCGATTTGCTTAATTAGTGAAAAGTTTGCTGAGTTATATTCAGTTGCTGTATTAGTTATATTAGCTTGTTGTGTTGGGAAACAGCAAGTTATTGAATAATCTAAGTTGCTGGATTAGACATTCGGCTTACTGGATTATATAGAAGATCTTATAAGATGAAAGATTTAAGTGATAAATCATAATGTGTATAATAAAGAGAGATGATAAGGATAAAGAGAATGTGTATATATAAGCATATATATACATGTATTCAGAAAGGTTAATTAAAATTGGTCATACAATATTAATGGAAAACTTAATTAAACAAGCTTATGGAAGTTGAGCCTGAATGGTAATGTAAGAGGACCCCAAAGATATTAAATTGGGAATAGATAAGCTAGGTATTGTGGTGATAATTAAAATAAACCTAACCTAGTAGGCAAGTGTTAGAAATTTAATAAAATGTCCAATAAGAGATTAAGATAATTGCAAGTCAAAGCTATATTTATGGCAAAACATATGATAAAGGTTTATTGAGTGTAGCAAATTATATAAAGAGATTGTTAATAATACATTGAAGTAAATTTCTAGCATAATAAATGAATTTAATAATTATTTATCAATAAGGATAAATACATTATGACTTATGTGAAATATGTGTGTGATTAAATAAATATGTATTGTAAATATGTATATATTTATTTATTATTTAGAGAGAAATAAAAAGAAAATTATTTAGCCTAATATATAATATTAGGAATGATAATTAAATAACCTAAGGGTTTCGGTAATTGAAGAATGTTAGTATTTAAATTATGTACTAGTAAATCAATGAAATGAATAATAATCAATAGATGATTAGTTGATGTGATTAATAATAAAAAGGAGAGTAAGTTAAAACTCAAACTTTGAGTTAGGAAAATAATTTAGAAGAACGGACTGCTAGGGTGTGTCCGGAACATCAAAATGTGTCAGGGTTGACTTTTTGGTTAAAGTCAACAATTGATTTTTTAGGAAGAAAAGTCAAAATCAGAGATAGAAGTGGAATTTGAAAACACGGACAAGATAATTGAATCCGTAACGTCAAAATTAGTAAGAATAGACTCTAAACAATAAATTTATCGGGGTTGACTTTTTAGTCAAAGTCAACAGTTGACTTTTTTGAAGAAAAGTCAAACTTAAAATTTGGAGATGAATTTGAAGAAATGGAGGTGCCCATGATGTTGGGAGCATTGAATTTAGTAGAAATCGACTATAAACTCGAATACCTGAGTTTTCGGGTCCGAACATTAAAAACAAAATTAAATACGCAAAACGAGGAAATAAAAGCGGGGCACACAAGATAAAATCTGCTGAGATTTTTATCCATGTGCTGTCTACCTAACCAACCAACTGCCAACCACTCCCATGAATGACTTACCAACTCTCCCTCTCTCACAAATAATTGGGAAAAAGAAAAGAAATAGAACAAAAAAAATCAAAGCCATTCTCTCTTTCATTTCTTCCACTTCCACCGACCAAGAGAGAGAAAATATAGAGAGAGATCAACCATATATGAAGCAAAGAGAGAGAGAGAGAGAGAGAGAGAAATAGCCATAGAAGGAGAACAGATGAAGAGGAAGAGCACACAAAAGGTATAAAATCCTAACTAATTTATGTATTTGATTTTTGGTTATTTTGAACCATGAAATTTATGATCTTGAACATGAGAACACAAGATCTACAAGTTAGATGGTGTTTTATGTATGGATCTAACTATTTTGGGTATTAAAAGTTTAATCAAAGAAGAAAAGCAAAATAATTTTTAAAACTTAGAAAATCTAGTAGACTGCTGCCCCTAAAATGAAAATTCGGGGTTAGCTAGGTTGTTCAGAAAATTTTGGGCTTTTGGTATGTTATAGTTCACTGAATAAGCTTTTCATAGCCTCCAGAACGGACTAATTTTGACTTCGGAGGAGGGAGTTATGACGTTCGGAAAGGAGTATAGTCAAAACTGTCCAACCAATCGCGAACATTCCCCTTCCACAAAATTTCTAGACTAATGTGTTCGGAAATTGGAAAACTGTCGTTATATAAAATTTGTAGTCTCAAAAATTAGCTTCGCGTGGGCTCAATTATCGCTCAAAAATGTTTTAAAACAATAGAGTTATGACTGTTTTTTTTAGCGAGACCGGGTAGAATCTGGAAATACCGAAAAGTAAACTGTCCAAAACTTTGTAGGGGCATTTTCGGCCATTTAATTATTGAAATAAAATCAGACATTTTGTGAAATGAAAATATATGATATAAAGTAGCTCCTGTCCAAAGAAGAGATTATTCCGACTTACATCGATTGAGTTATGACCATTTCAATTTTTGGGTTTTTTCGACGAAAACGGCTATAACTGGAGTTCTATAACTCCGATGACCATGTAATTTAAACTGGAAGTTCATGTGAAAATGTGTAAGATTCTGCCAAGAGTTGAGAATTTTTGGAGTTGAGCATGATATAGCTAATTTTCATAATTACGAACTAAAAACGGACTTTTGAAAAATACTAAAGGAAATTGAAATTTTTAGAAAAATTATTTTTATGTATGTGATATATGTATATATGTGTGGCCAAAAGATAAAAAAATAATAAAATGATTTGATATTTTTCATGCTTATGACTAAGTTAAGAATAATTGAGAAAATTAGGTTATATTAAGTCCTAAAATTTATTAATATGATTTTAGTGACTAATGATCATTAATATGTTATATTAAGACCATATAAAGGTAATTTGGTCTTTTTGATAAAATGTTATATGAAGTGTTTGATATGTTTGTTAAATGAATTAAATAGTAAGAGATAAACAATTAAATTAAAATTGTTTATATGTTTATATATGGATAAAATATTATTAAATGATTAATAATATTAGTAATTGAAATAAATATTATTAAATGATTATTAATATTATATAATGATTAAAATATTATTTAATAATTAATAATATTTGTAAATGAGGAAGATATTATTAGATTATTGAATATTATTAAAGGATTAATAATATTTGAGAATAGTTAATATATTATTAAATGATTAATAATATTTTTAAATGATTAAGAATATTAAGTGAATCAAATATTATTAAAGGGTTAATAATATTTATAAGTAACGAAAATATTATTAAATGATATTGAGAAGTAAATTAAAATATTATTAAATGATTAATAATATTAGACAATGATTATGACTTTGTTAATTGATTAAATATTATAAAATGATTAATAATATTAGAAAGTGATTAAAATATTATAAAGGATTAATAATATTTGGACATGATTATAATATTATGAATATTATTGAGGGATGATAATATTACTAGTGAGTTAATGAAATATGTAATGATTGAGTATGTGGCTAAATATTAGTTATTCAAGTAATAGTAATAGGTCTTTGCAATAAAGAGACTAAATTAGATTGCTTAGCGGTAATCGACGGTCAAGTTAAGTTTTCCTAACTCAAACTCGAGTTATTATGTTTCAAGCATGCTAGTGGTTTGATTATTTACAATTATTCCACATCTTTGATTATTGATTCGCACCTAGTACAAATTGCATATGTTCATATCAGGTAGTAAAGGCTGATCACCTTCATTACATAAAATTCAGTTAAATTGTTCATGGTCATTATTGACCATTCAACATTGTTGATTCAGTTATTGAAATGTGATTCATGTTCATTCACAATTATTATACATTGTTGAAAACTTGAAAGCTTACTCCTTTTCATTCATGATATATCTTCATTGTATTTAAACTTGTTGAGCAAAGTAGTTTCTTAATCTTGCTATATCATGATAACATTTTCAGATTAAGACGATTGCTCGAAGAAGGACAGAGACAAGAGCAAAGTACAATAATAGATTGTTATACGCGAAAAACTATTTAGTTATCATATGTAAACCTGTTGTGATTTTAAAGGTATGTATGTAAGTTAAGGTTAATAGGCCTTAGGATATGTTGAAAGAACTTATGGTATAACCAAAATATGTTTGTATTTCCGCATTAGTTATAGAATGTATAAGAAGATGATGTATCGTGACACACCAGGTCCGAGGTTCAAGGGTCCCGGATTTTGGGGAGCTATAGTTGTGAACAATTGTCTTAAGGGAATGAGTGAAAGAAAGACAAAAAAGTTATAAATTATCCTGCATTTTTAGCTATTTTAACATTGAATAATGTTTTAAAGCTAGATCAAAATAGTATTTAACACACACGATCGGGAAGGAAAATAGTCCCGATTTTGGGGACGTTACAGTTGGTATCAAAGCTATCGGTTATAAACCTTAGGTAAATGTACCTTAGGCTATAACCGTAAACAGGGTAGATGAAAAGAAAGAATAAAATCTAAACCGATTAAGAACGATTCGGTATTGTGATTCTGGGAACGGAATCCTTATAAGGGGGAAGAATGTGACAACCCAAATTTTCGGGTAACATTAAAATAAGAATTAAATAAATAAAATTCTTATTAGATGATATGTTGAATGATATTGTATCACATAAGTGAATATGTGATAAGAAATATGCGATGTTGTGCATAATAAATATATTGGTATTATATATTTATTATATGTAAATAAATTGTAAGGACAATTTATTAAAGGAAATGAGATGGGTAAAATTAAAATAATTCATAATATTAAATTATTTTAATGTGGTAAATTGGTGGCATTAAGTATACTTAATGTATAACCACTATTTTATTGAAGAAATTATGTATTACATTATTAGTTGTAATGTATGCATGTTTTTATTATAGTGAATATATATTATTATATTTACTATAGTTAAAATTGTTGAAAATAATTTATAGAAGGGGAAAAGAAAATAATTAGTTTAAGTATACAGGAATTATTGTATACTTTAAATAAAGGATATTAAAATAAATTCTAGCATTGAATTATTTTAATAAAGAGAGAATATTATTTTAATTATATATGTAAATAAATTTACATAAACAATTTATAATGCGAGAGAATAAATTTATTATTTATGTTCTATATGTGATGTGTGTACATGTGCATTACATGGAATATGTGTAAGGTAATAGATATATATTATATATAAGTATTTATTACGCGAGGGAATAAAATTATTGTGAACAATTGTCTTAAGGGAATGAGTGAATGAAAGACAAAAAGTTTTAAATTATCTTGCATTTTTTGCTATTTTAACATTGAATAATATTTTAAAGCTAGATCAAAATAGTATTTAACGTACAAGATCGGGAAGGGAAATAGTCCCGATTTTGGACGGACTGCCCTTCGCAAATAAATCTATCTCAAATGACTATTTTGCGACGGCACGCAGCGGATATCATTTGTGATAGGACCTAATGCAATGGCAGTGGCAACAGATTTTGTTCGTCGCAAATATCATTATTTGAGCCACAGATTATTTGAGACAGATTTTTCCGTCGCAATTGCCTGCTTATCTAGTAGTAAATTCTTTTAAACTTTATAAAATAATTTTAAGCTTTCCTAAATTCCTAAATAAAAGCTCTAATATCCAACCCTAATAGGGCTCCTTTTGTCATCATTTCTTTAGCTCGTCTTTGGTTTTGTTATTGGTAATATATATATATATATATATATATATATATTAATGAAAAAATAAATCAATTATATAAATTAAAAGCAAAAATTTGGTTTCATAAATTTTCTATTCAACTTTTTTTTACAATTCAAATTAGTATGAAAACAACTTATATATCGATCTTGAAAAAATAGTGAGCAAGGAATATATATGAATTAGCCTCACATACAATAGAAAAAACACACGTATAATTCTTTCTAAACCATTTTTTTCATTCAATTCTCTAACTAACACCCTCCTTAATCTCTCCTTGATATATCAATCTTACTTTCTCTTTCCGCTATCTTTCACTTACGATAGTACATGTCCAAATGCAATATTCGATACAATAAGAACTGCTATTAGGACAGCAGTCTAACGTACGTGAGCATTAGGACCCTGGTATTGCCCTAGCTGGAAGGAAAGATACTCCTGCGTTATAATGTGATAAGGGATTTCACATGCTCTATGTCCGACCCATCGTGGTTCAGGACCCTGGTATTGCCCTAGCTGCTCTGATCAACCCTGTCCCATCAAAAGTATTATATTTAGTCCTTTTACAATAGGAAGCATATATTTTTGTGCATTTATTCATTTATCAATACTGTATCAGTTTTTGATGTCATTAGCACCTCCAAATGCACTATAATCTTAGTAACATTTTCATGTATGCAAGTAAAAGTGAGTAATAGTATAGTAGTAGAAGAAATAATAATTATTTTCGTCAAAGACAGCACTTAAAAGAAGTAAAATAAGTAACATTTTCATTTATGCAGGTAGTAGTGCAACACATTCATACATTCTTACTTAATCTTTAATTTTCTCATAGGATACTCATAGGTAAAATTACTAAAAAGTCATAAAAGCAGGAGGGTTAAATGTATATCAAATTTTGTGGAACAAAGTTGAAGCTACTGCACACTAAACTATTCTCATTAATTAGTAAAATTCTCAATTTTCTCTTCACAACTAGTGCATTGTAACTGATTTTTTTTGTGTGGCAAACTTCAAAAATTAGAGCAAACGCGTTGAGCATGATGGTAGTACAACTATGTAACACTTACTTTTGTGTTTATTTCCCTCGTCATACTTAGTTTGGCTTAAGAGAAAAATTTAGGCTAAGCAGAGAATTATATTTACTTTCTCGCAGTACTCCATTTGAATTATGATAATTTCTAGGGAAGAAAAGAAACTAAAATTATAAGCTAAGTTTATTTTTGTCATTTACGACAATTGTCAATCGAATATGTAACAATTAAGGTCAAATCTTGTGTTTGAATTAAATCATAGCACATTCGTAAAGAAAAAAATTATCATTCCAAGAGTTAGAAGAAAACATAATGTATTCGCTTATTACCTGAAACCAATATGCTAATTTGAAATGCCATGAACAACGACCTCATTTTCAACTTCTTGGATATCATCATTTGGTATAAAGATTTTAACATGTCAACTGCATGTCAAATAAAAATAGAGTACACACAAGAAAGAGATCAAATCATTTATTTTCTTCACACATACATTTCAAAACATATGCAGTATAGCTACATCTATTGGAGCAAGAACTTCACGTATTTAAGAAATATTTACATTACGTAATGGTCATCTATTGATGTTCATGTGCCTAATGGATTAGTTAAATGCTCTACGGAGATATAAACAATCTCAATTACTATGTAATGGAAATACTTTCGGATAGAAGAAAGGGTAATATAGTGCACCCAGTGTTACAAAGTTGCTCCGTCAGAAGGTGTTGTAGTCTAGTATAACAAGACAAATCGTCATTTCCATTTTTCTTGGCTAGCACTTAATTGGTTCGTAATTTGATCATGTTCTATATCCTCTAAACCATCTTGATAATAATTAATTTTAATTAGAAAACAAGAAACAAAATCAACACGACAAAGAATATCTTGGAAGAATTTTTTTAAAATGTGGAGTGATTAACATAAAGGAGAAGGGATTAATGCAATAGAATATCATTTGTTTAGATGTAGAATAATTCTTGCAGTAATTCATCCGTCTCTAAAAATGGAGATCGAATAATCATACAAGACTATCTAATACGGAGATGAAATTAAATGAATTAACCTCACAAAAGGAGCAGAAAAACAAAGACGCATGTTTGATTTATGAACAAAAGTAGAATTTAGAAATTTACCTGATAATCAAAGAGATTAGCATCTGGGGAGATATGAGTGAATGAATGCCAGCGGTCCGTGAGGAATGAGGCAGTGAGATCTAATGGTGTGCTTTTATACTGATCAAATTAGGGTTTTTGTGCTTTTATACTGGTGAAATGAAATTAAATTCAACGCATTTAGTATCCACTTAATTACTGGGCTAAATATGATTATCCAATGAAAAATCTTTTTACCTTCTAAATGGGTCACTTAAAGGAGGTTTTGTATTTTGAGCCCAATGATTCCTAGGGGCTCTACTCCTGCAACCGATATATAGTGATTTCAATTAAAATACCCTTGTTTTTATGGGTCATATCCAATTCTCTTTGCTGCAAATTCAAAAACAACTTATTCCTTTTATTTTTCTTTAAATAAAAAACAAGAAATAAATTATAAAATAAATAAATAAGAAACTTCATATGCATACTTGCGATATTTAGGATCAAATTACAAAAAAAAAGAAGAGGATTCCTAAAGTCTGAACTGATTTTTATGATATGGAAACCAAGATATATCTTATAGCCAAAAAAAATCAATAAATTTAAACCTTTGTACAATGATTTTACAATGTTTTTATGAAAGTTCTGCATATCTCCAAATTATAGTACGTATATGAATCTTTACAATGTTTACCCCACAAACAAATTAACCATTGGCAAGTGACAACTGAAGGGATTCCAAGGAAGAGGGCACCAAAATATTAACCAAGTGAATACATGTCTACACCACAAACAAATTACAAGCCGCTATTATCTTTGAGATTGATCAATGAGTTGACTACTTTTGATATTATAATTTACAATCAACTAATGACTGTAATACTGCTAATGGAAGCAAGCCAAGAATAAAATTAGGCAGATGAACAAATCACAAACCAGTAAGGCAGTAACCAATTAGCAAATTAAAATAAAAGAAACCAACAAAATTAAATTGCAATTCAACAAACAAAACTAAATAAAACTAGCAAATTAACATCAATACGAGTACCATGACCTTCTTATATAACTACAATCCAAAATTAAACAAACATAACTAAATAATTCTAATTTCAAATATTAAATTAACAAACATAAATAATAAGTTTTTTAACAACTTCAAAGCTCCAATTCTTCAAGTCTCTAAACCAAGCTTCACACAATAAAAGAAAATTGGGTATTTCCGAAACACAATTTTGTCGAAAATATTTCCGTCGATATTAAAAGTACGTTTTTAATTACTCAGGAGCAGAGAAACAGCGAAGCGATTAAAAGAAAAAGAAAACTAACGCAAAACTCCATCGCTCTCTTCCTCCCATCTGCCTCTCCTTCGAGCCCTCACTCCAACCCTCTCCCTCTCCTCTCCTCTCCTCTCCTCTCACAACCCTTTTCCTCCTCAGCCCTCTCCTCTTTCTTTCCCCTCAATCTCTTCTCTTACTTTACCCCTAATTTTGAAATAAAAAAACCCTAATTTTCGAAGGTGGCTTTATTTTTCGGCGATGGCGGCGGTTGATTTGTCCACCTTCTCCTCCATTGGGATCTTACGTTACATCTAATTAAAGGTTAGTTTTCAATTTGAGTATTTAAAGCTACAATAGAGTAACAAATTATTTTGGATAAATATTTTTACTCTCTCTGTTGATTATGCAAATCATTTTGGATCTCATGATACTCATCTAAACATTTTCTTGATGAGGTAAATTCGTTTTTCAAACCCTAATTTTTGATTCCATTGTGTTTTTACTTTTGTTTTCTAGGTTTTGTTATAAGTATTTATGGGTTATTAAACTTCATGTTTTCTTGCGATTTTTTGAATTCAGTTGTTCCGTAGATATAAATATTTAGGACGGACTGCCTTTCGCAAATAAATCTGTCTCAAATGACTATTTTGCGACGGCACGCGAAGGATATCATTCGTGATGTGACCTAATGCAATGGCAGTGGCAACACATTTTATCTCTCGCAAATATCATTGTTTGAGCCACAGCTTATTTCAGACAGATTTTTCCGTCGCAATTGCCTGCTTATCTAGTAGTAAATACTTTTAAACTTCATAAAATAATTTTAAGCATTCCTAAATTCCTAAATAAAAGCTCTAATATCCAACCCTAATATGGCTCCATTTGTCATCATTTCTTTAGCTCGTCTTTGGTTTTGTTATTGGTAAGATTTATATACATATAAATAACGGATCTAAAGCACTCCTCTTAAATAGCACTTCTTTATTAAAACTACGTCGTTTTGGAGATTCTTTTGAATAACAAAATAATATTAAAATAGAGTGATATTTAAGATGAGTGCTTTAGATCCGTTCTGATATATATATATATATATATATATATATATATATGTTGAGGAAAAAATAAATCAATTATATAAATTAAAAGCAAAAATTTGGTTTCATAAATTTTCTATTCAACTTTTTTCTTTACAATTCAAATTAGTATGAAAGCAACTTATATATCGATCTTGAAAAAATAGTAAGCAAGGAATATATATGAATTGGCCTCACATACAATTGAAAAAAATACCCTTATAATTCTTTCTAAACCATTTTTTCATTCAATTCTCTAACTAACACCTTCCTTAATCTCTCCTTGATATATCAATCTTACTTTCTCTTTCCGCTATCTTTCACTTACGATAGTATATGTCCAAATGCATTCAATACAATAAGAATTGATACAATAAGAACTGCTATTAGGAAAGCAGTCTAACGTACGTGAGCATTAGGATCCTGGTATTGCCCTAGCTGGATGAAGAGATACTTCTGCGTTATAAATGTGATAAGGGATTTCACATGCTATGTATCCGACCCATCGTGGTTTAGGACCCTGGTATTGCCCTAGCTGCTCCGATTAACCATGTCCCTTCAAAAGTATTATATTTAGTCCTTTTACAATAGGAAGCATATATTTTTGTGCATTTATTCTTTTATTAATAATGTATCAATTTTTGGTGTCACCAAATGCACTATAATCTTAGTAACATTTTCATGTATGCAAGTAAAAGTGAGTAATAGTATAGTAGTAGAAGAAATAATAATTATTTACGTCAAAGGCAGCACTTAAAAGAAGTAAAATAAGTAACATTTTCATTTATGCAGGTAGTAGTTCAACACACCAGTAGAAAAAAGTAAATAGATAACGTTTAAAAAACGTTGTAATAGGTCCCCCAAAAACGTCGTGGTTAGCAGTGTCATCTATTAAACACAAATAGACAACGTTTTTAAAACGTTGTTTAAACCGTTGTCTTTTGACACATATATATTAGACAACGTTTTTTCTAATAAGCGTTGTCTATTTGAAACAGTCCACAACGTTTTTTTCTAAAAAATATTGTCTATTTGACACGTTAGACAACGTTTTTTCTAAAAAGCGTTGTCTATTTGAAACAATCTACAACGGTTTTTTTCTAAAAAATATTGTGTATTTGACACATTACGCAACTTTTTTTCTTCTAAAAAGCATTGTCTATGACACAATCCACAACGTTTTTTTTTAAAAAAACGTTGTGTATTTTACATATTACACAACGATTTTTTTTCTAAAAAGCGTTGTCTATTTGACACAATCCACAATATTTTTTTTCTAAAAAACATTGTGTATTTTAAACATTCCACAATATTTTTTTTTAAAAAGCATTGTCTATTTAAAAAACACAATTCACAATAATTAAAGCCAAAATATAAGCATTCTATGCTTCAAAATACCATACATCCCAATAATATCATACGTTTACAGTTTCAAATTCACTTTTCAATATAATTACACCTACGTACATTGAATTGCAAATTTAATTACATCCACAAAATATACCAAACTATCCATAAAATTAAGATGTGGTGCACTACCTAATCATGTGCAAAACAACCTTCTCCCAAAATACAAGTGTAACCCTGTACATCTACCGTTAACTTAAGGCTCTACATGTACCTGCTCACATAAGTTGGCCCACTCACCACGTACTTCGTCAATTTGTTCTTGTGTGTACGTTAATCCATTTTCCTTATCCCACTGAAATAAAATAACAAAAAGTTTAGTCTCCCACTGTAGACTAATTGGTCAAGTCTATTATAGTTAAGATTTGAAAATAAATTATGCAAAAAAATAAAGCTTAAAAAAAAACTAACCTTGGCTACAAAGTCTAAACTATGTGACGCCCCCAAATCCGGGTCCCCAGAACCTCGGACCTGGTACGTTACGATACATCATTTATATAACTACTGCAGAAGATATAAATATAAATTGTTTATACAATTAACTTTTACAACATAATTTCCAAGGTCTGTAACCTTAACTTAATACCTGCATTCAATATCCTACACGACATACAATGTCATTTGTATCCTATACTATTACCATTTTAACCGTATAATAATTCCATCCTGGAACTTGTCTTGCCTTTGATTGTGTCTGAAGTTTCTTTTTTAATCTGAAATATTTATCATGATATAGCAAGGGTGAGCAACAAGTTTGCCTAACAAGTTTAAGTTCAAATTAAGATATATCATGATTGAAAAGAATAATAAGCTGACAAACTTTCAACAATATGAGAATTGTGAAAGAACATGAATCAATAATGCTGAAATAGCCAACAATGAACATGAATAAATTCAACTGAACAATATGGTAATGAAGGTGATCAGCCTTTCATACCTGATGAATATATATAATATGCACAACGTGCGAATCAATAATCAGTATAGATGTGAATAATCAACAATAATTATTCACGAACATGCTTTACAATAAAAACTCGAGTTCGAGTTACGAAACTTGCTTAATAAAAGTATAATTCAGGAACTTGCATGTACCATCGATTACTGCTACGTAATCTAACTTAGCTTCTGTTGAAAGACCTATTATTTATAAGATTGATCTTTCAATTAGCATAACATACCTTATAAGTAAACTATCTAACATTTAAACACATAATCAAATATTAGATAACCTTAACACTATACATACACAAGTCTAAACCTAGCACACATCAAGTCTTTAATAATTTTCAATATAGTATATTGAGTGGTTTCCCACAAACAACTAACAAATCAGCTTCCGTCTTGTCTACAGTGTTTTCACAGCGAGTTAGATCGGTTACTAATTCGCAGATCCCTTCCCCATATGAAAGAGTCGTTTAGCCCAGCTACTATACTTCAATCATTAAATGGTACGACTGTACTACCTTAGACTTATCATTTACTATCAAATATTAATGAAATAAATGTCATAATATTATAAGTTATTTATAATATCACAAAGTATTTTTAATACCTTAATATCACATTTAATTGATTTTAAAATATTAAAACTATTTTTACATAATTTATTTAATATAATTATTAAATAAATTTATTATCATTAATATTAATTTATTAATGAAATTCCATCCCAAAATATTAAAAGTTATTCAATATAACTTAAAATATTTTCTAATGCTTTAATATCATTTTAAATAATTTTTAAAATATTAAAATTATTTTTAATTAATTTATTTAATATAATTATTAAATAAATTTAATATCATTAATATTTAAATAAATTGAACATTATAAATGCTTGTAAAAATGAATATTCGTGTACTATATTTGAAATAAATCGAGCATTATAACTGCTTTATAATATTAATATTCTACTATTCTATTTGAGATAATTTCAGCATTATAACTGCTTATAACATGAGTATTCTTACTAAATACTTGAAAAAAATCGGACATAGCAACTGCTTATAAAAGTATATTTTCTACTTTATAAGAGAAATAAATCGGACATTATAACTGCTTATAAAAGTATATTTTCTACTTTATAAGAGAAATAAATCAGACGTTATAACTACTTGTAAATAGGACTTTTGTACTATTTACTTAAAATAATTTGGGCATTATAACTGCTTGTAAACGTATATTTTTTTACTAAATATATAAAGAATAATGAACATAATAATCACAAGAGTAAATACCTCTTGGAGTTGCAAGCTTTAACTAATCCTTTGAAATCTTGAAACTCAAAACTTTCCTCTCTTTCTCTCTCTAGTCAAAATTCTCCTCTTTCTCTCTAACTCTGTTTTGGTTTTTGAAAAAAAATGAAGAGAATGGCTCTTATTTATAGAAAAATATAGTTTCAATAATTGCACATTAGGGGCTCGATTTTTTACAGTTTGTCCCCGGATTATTACAGTTTGGTACCCTGGTTAATTGCACTTTAGTCTCTGGGTGACATCATGATGACATCATCTTTTGTGCTTCTTTAATGCTGATGTTATGCTTGCATCATTTGTGTTTCTTTAAGGATGATGTCATGCTTGCATCATCTCTTCTCTAATTGGTTGATTTAAATTCACATGGATTGGAGGGTATTTTGGTCATTTCCCAGATAATTTTAAAGGTAATTTGGTCATTTTGCCTCCAAAATGGTATTCTAATAATTTTTCACACAATTTTAAGGGTAGTTCGGTCATTTCCTATGTTTCCCTTAAAATTTAACCCTAGGGTTTGATATATAACATTAGAGTTTGCTAATTACCATTAAGGTTTACAAATTAGGGTTTAGGATTCCCGAATAAGAAATTACGGTTTTCTAACTGCAGATTAGGGTTTTTAATCTATCATTAGGGTTTACTAAGGTTATACCTTATGTGATCAATATTTGATCATTAATACCTTACTATACAAACACATAATCATAGATACAATTATAATAACTGTATTAACTATCAAATCCCTATTCCTAATTAGGATTAGGGTTTTCATCAATTGAATTAGGGTTTATCAATTTAAAATTAGGGTTTTTTCATGTTACCCTTTACCTGATTCATACTCAACCCTTAACCACATACTGTACACACATATAATTACTAAATCATATAAGTCTTTCGCAAAAATTTTAAATCCACCAAAATCCTTCACAAAAATGTCAAATCCATACACTTATTTTCTGTCTAGGTCTATTATTTAACCTTAATTTAATCTTTTAAGATTTTAATAAATTGTCTAAATTCTCGGGTTGTCACATTCACCCCTTCTTCTAAGAATTTCGTCCCCGAAATTTACCTTACACGTTACACCTTTCATACTCATCACCACATGCTATCCAAAACATTACTCACCAAAGTTAAAATTTTCAAATCATGCTGAGGAGTCATATAGGCTACGAACTTTTATTTTCAAAAAGGTTATACAGAAATTCATTCGCTAACCGTCATGACTTACGGACACAGAGGGTAATTAGCCCGTTATGCCCTGTACTTATTAAGTACTGCTGGTCGGAACAATTTTTCCCCGTTCCTCTTATCTGCCTTAGGCGCACAAAATTTTCCCAAATTTTGGGATGCTTACCTCAGTCTTATCGGATTCCGCACCAAAACCATTTGGTTCGGGAAAATTTTTAAAGAACGCTTAGAATTTTCATAAACGTTGGTCTAGCTGAATCAAATAGCTTAGACTCATACCAATAATTCAATTTCAATCGAAATATTTATGTATAGCCAAACCCCGTTGGCAATTAATTATAAAAAATATTTTGAAAATGACGTCATGATACCGTACTATATTTACAGCCAGTTTGAGGATTCCGTCATTGTGTAACTTTGTTATAACACATCATACAATAGTGGGACAACGATTTTCAGATCGAATTCAACACTAAGTATTCCTGTATTTACAACTTCATCAACTTTTTATCATCTCTGCACCAGGTTACATGATGCATCCATGACAAATAAAATACATTTTGATATTTCAAATCATTGTCGTCTAGCCGAAACAATTAGCATAGACTATTCTTTAAACGGTTCAAAAATCTTTGTAAATCAGTTTTATCATCTCAACAGGTAACGATGTGTCTGTGTCCCGAAGTCCACACATACACACTAGTCACCGGGATTTGAGAATAAAAATTCATTTTTAAAAGGCACATAGTGCATATTTAGCTTGATGTCAAAAATTTAGAAATCTAGCATAGCTAGAAGATTTAGAATACCTACGCTTCCACTAATGATCCATTGCTTAATCAGTCTATCTATTTTTATTATCCTTAATACTCCATTCACACTTAATTATACCCAGTTCGTCAAACTTACGACACGTTATGTGTTCAGGAACTTTTCACAATCATATGAGTTTAAGAACTTGTCCTAGACAGACCATTGGCGTCCATTCGCTGAGGGGTTCAAAACATTTCATATAATTATGAGTCACGAACTTACCATAAGTAGAGTTTTAAGAACTCGCAACTTAACCTTATATCCTCTACCTATACTCTATCTATTTGTTATAACCTTCTCAATATATATATATAGCAAATAGCGCGACACAAACATTTTAATGATTATCACTATCAGAGACTAAGTGGTCGTCAAACCAAACACAATCCCCTGCCCATACAAAGAATTGGTCAACTTGACCTCTAATCAATATAGGAAGCTAAGCGGTTTTTACACCAAGGACAAATTCCCTGCCCATACAAAGAATTGTTCAACTTAACCACTATATCGATCAGGAAGCTAAGCGGTTCTAAAACCAAGTACAAATTCCCTGCCCATACAAGGAATCATACAACTCAGCTGCTGACATGAGTTCTCAATTGAAATCCCCACTTAATATCCTAGCCCCATTCTTTCTCCATACGAATTGTGTTCAATCCGTATTGCATCAACCCCAACCCTTTTTTTGAGTTGGCACAATACCAATTCATAGTACAACTGACACACAACAACTTTGCCATAAAATTTTCAATCATTCGATTGATCCTCCTCCCTGCTATGACCTTATCAAATCACGGTGTGATCTCATCGTGTACATTACGATTCATTTCTATGTTACAATCGTTTTGTTATACAATATTCTTTCCCGTACTTTTAGTCTTTTAGACACTATCTATTCTTTACTACTGTTCATCTTTATTATAAGAGTTAGGTAACACTGAATCTTTATTACTTGTCAGGATTCTTCTTTGAATCTTATTGACTTACCAATACCTTGCCCAAATTCATCGCTTAGAACTTAAACTCTGTTTGAATTTATTCCTTATTCTCATCCCTGCGGTTATAGCCTAAGGTAACCCTACCTAAGGTTTATAACCTACAACTCTGATACCAACTGTGACGCCCCCAAATCCGTGTCCCCAGAACCTCGGACCTGGTACGTTACGATACATCATTTCTATAACTAATGCGGAAGATATAAATATAAATTGTTTATACAATAACTTTTACAACATAATTCCCAAAGTCTGTAACATTAACTTAATACGTACATTCAATATCCTACACGACATATAATGTTGGTTGTACAGGAGTTCCCTAAACACAATTAGTAATTATGTCATGATAAATCAACAAAAATAACAAATGTCTATGATGAAACATCTTATGCTAATTAAATATATATACATATAAGCTAACATACCACAAAGATTATCCATTGTGGTGATTTTCACCCATATATCAGAAGCACTAACTAATAACCAATAACCAATAACCAATACATGAAGGCAAGGCAAATGTATATGAGACCATATCCTGAAAAAGAAACAGCTAAACCTCAGACTTCGCTATGAAGAAAAAGAGAAGGAAAAGAATAAGAGAGAGGAATCCAATCACTGAGCAACAGTAAAAAAATGTCAGATTTTTTCTTCCGTTCACACTTATGTATGCAGGAGACATGCAATTTATGCAGTAAAGCTACTATTGACTTCAGGTATAAGTAACAAAGAACGAAAATAACATGTGTGGATTGCACGAAAGCATCTAACAATTTAACTTTAACAACCGGAGAATGTAATCTTCAGAATCTACAAATTCTTTATTTTCCTCATCTTCATCTATTGCTTCTTCATCACTGTCAGTGTCACTGGCAACTAAAGTTTCACCCAAACTTTTATCATAATAAATTCTCCTTTGATCAACAAATTTAGCTTCACGCATTTTTTGATTTCTGCATCATATCCATGTTGAAATCTGTAATATTTCCGATAATTTCGACATAGAACGCAAAACATAATTATGTGTATGAATACATAACTTTTACATGAATTAGAAATAGAATTTCAAAATTATGCAGAAAATGAATTTCTCTCTTCGCCCAAAAATATGGACACTGCAAGTTGAATTTACTTGCTTTGGTCAGCAGCTGTTACATAAATAGCCATTGGAACCAACATCTTAAACACCAAATGAGGCCAATATCCAACTCTGACATCTCAGTTGATTAAGAGATTCTTTTTTGGTATTTATTTAATATAAGACTTAGAGGCGAGGCCCACACCTCTAAAATAGTAAGGTGTTGATTGAGTAGCAATTCCACATTCAAGATTAAAATCAAAAGGTAAAAGGAAACCAAGATGCCAGAAGTAATATAGCCCAATGGATCAGGGCCATGAGCATGCACTTGACACCATATGATAACAGAAATTAAGGCCTCAAAACCTGATGTCTAATGACTAATAATAGTTCCTAAATCCAAAGGCAATGCAGATAGTTAGGATTAAAATGAACTTGAGTGATCACCCTGGCATTAAGATATAATATATCACAAGCAACAAGGAATTTAGTTTTTAGAAAAAAGACGAGCAAACAAGGAATCAATCACACAATTCCCATTATGTTTATAGATGACCATCATGTCTGAGTTCAACTTTTGATGGTAAGTAAATAATTATTGGAAAAGAAAATTATACGCATAATAAACCCACAAACAAAATATCAAGACTCAAAGAAAACCTTACCTATCCAAGAAAGTCCATGTCTTATAAGGTGGTAAACTTTTCACTTCTGTAAGCTTGATGGGGCGAGCAAGATTCTTTACTGCAACACTAGATCCTAAAAGAATTACTGCAGAGCGATGTGCATCTTCTTGGGAACCGTTTTTCTCATTTTCCCCGATACTTTTACCATTTTGCATATCAATTGCATTGTTCTGCCTCTTTGTCAATACATCAACAATCATACCAGTGTTGAGCATGATGGTAGTACAGCTATGTAACACTTGCTTTTCTGTTTATTTCCCTCGTCATACTTAGTTTGGCTTAAGAGAAAAATTTAGGCTAAGCAGAGAATTATATTTACTTTCTCGCAGTACTCCATTTGAATTATGATAATTTCTAGGGAAGAAAAGAAATAAAATTATAAGCCAAGTTTATTTTTGTCATTTACGACAATTGTCAATCGAATATGTAACAATTAAGGTTAAATCTTGTGTTTGAATTAAATCATAGCACACTCGTACAAATAAAAATTATCAGTCCAAGAGTTAGAAGAAAACATAATGTATTCGCTTATTACCTGAAACCAATGTGCTAATTTGAAATGCCATGAACAACGACCTCATTTTCAACTTCTTGGATATCATCATTTGGTATAAAGATTTTAACATGTCAACTGCATGTCAAATAAAAATAGAGTACACACAAGGAAGAGATCAAATCATTTATTTTCTTCACACATACATTTCAAAACATATGCAGTATAGCTACATCTATTGGAGCAAGATCTTCACGTATTTAAGAAATATTTACATTTTTTTTTGCTAAATGAAATATTTACATTACTTAATGCTCATCTATTGATGTTCATGTGCCTAATGGATTACTTAAATGCTCTGCGGAGATATAAACAATCTCAATTACTATGTAATGGAAATACTTTCGGATAGAAGAAAGGGTAATATAGTGCACCCAGTGTTACAAAGTTGCTCCGTCAGAAGGTGTTGTAGTCTTGTATAACATGACAAATTGTCATTTTTATTTTTCTTGGCTAGCACTTAATTGGTTCGTCATTTGATCATGTTCCATATCCTCCAAACCATCTTGATAATAATTAATTTTAATTAGAAAACAAGAAACAAAATCAACACGACAAAGAATATCTTGGTAGAATTTTTTTAAAATGTGGAGTGATTAACATAAAGGAGAAGGGATTAATGCAATAGAATATCATTTGTTTAGATGTAGAAAAATTCTTGCAGTAATTCAACCATCTCTACAAATGGAGATCGAATAATCATACAAGACTATCTAATACGGAGATGAAATTAAAAGACTTAACCTCACAAAAGGAGCAGAAAAACAAAGACGCATGTTTGATTTATGAACAAAAGTAGAATTTACAAATTTACCTGATAATCAAAGAGATTAGCATTTGAGTAGATATGAGTGAATGAATGCCGGCGGCCGAGAGGAATGAGGCAATGAGATCTAATGGTGTGCTTTTATACTGATCAAATTAGGGTTTTTATGCTTTTATACTGGTGAAATGAAATTAAATTCAACGCATTTAGTATCCACTTAATTACTGGGCTAAATATGATTATCCAATGAAAAATCTTTTTACCTTCTAAATGGGTCACTTAAAGGAGGTTTTGTATTTTGAGCCCAATGATTCCTAGAGGCTCTACTCCAGCAACCGATATATAATGATTTCAATTAAAACACCCTTGTTTTTATGGGTCATATCCAATTCTCTTTGCTGCAAATTCAAAAACAACTTATTCCTTTTATTTTTCTTTATATAAAAAAACAAGAAATAAATTATAAAATAAATAAATAAGAAACTTCATATGCATACTTGCGATATTTAGGATCAAATTAAAAAGAATAAGAAAAAGAAGAGGATTCCTAAAGTCTGAACTGATTTTTATGATATAGAAACCAAGATATATCTTATAGCCAAAAAAATCAATAAATTCGAACCTTTGTACATTGATTTTACAATGTTTTTATGAAAGTTCTGCATATCTCCAAATTATAGTACGTATATGAATCTTTACAATGTTTACACCACAAACAAATTAACCAAGTGACAAGTGACAACTGAAGGGATTCAAGTGACAACAGAAGGGATTCCAAGGAAGAGGGCACCAAAATATTAACCAAGTGAATACATGTCTACACCACAAACAAATTACAAGCAGCTATTATCTTTGAGATTGATCAATGAGTAGACTAGTTTTTATATTATAATTTACAATCAACTAATGACTGTAATACTGCTAATGGAAGCAAGCCAAGAATAAAATTAGGCAGATGAACAAATCACTAACCAGTAAGGCAGTAACCAATTAGCAAATTAAAATAAAAGAAACCAACAAAATTAAATTGCAATTCAACAAACAAAACTAAATAAAACTAGCAAATTAACATCCATATGAGTACCATGACCTTCTTATATAACTACAATCCAAAATTAAATAAACATAACTACATAATTCTAATTTCAAATATTAAATTAACAAACATAAATAATAAGTTTTTTAACAACTTCAAAGCTCCAATTCTTCAAGTCTCTAAACCAAGCTTCACACAATAAAAGAAAATTGGGCATTTTCGACGGACAATTTTGTCGGAAATATTTCCGTCGGTATTAAAAGTACGTTTTTAATTACTCAGGAGCAGAGAAGCAGCGAAACGATTAAAAGAAAAAGAAAACTAACGCAAAACTCCATCGCTCTCTTCCTCCCATCTGCCTCTCCTTCGAGCCCTCACTCCAACCCTCTCCCTCTCCTCTCCTCTCCTCTCACAACCCTTTTCCTCCTCAGCCCTCTCCTCTTTCTTTCCCTTCAATCTCTCCTCTTACTTTACCCCTAATTTTGAAATAAAAAAACCCTAATTTTCGAAGGTGGCATTATTTTCCGGCGATGGCGGCGGTTGATTTGTCCACCTTCTCCTCCATTGGAATCTTACGTTACGTCTAATTAAAGGTTAGTTTTCAATTTGAGTATTTAAAGCTACAATAGAGTAACAAATTATTTTGGATAAGTATTTTTACTCTCTCTGTTGATTATGCAAATCATTTTGGATCTCATGATACTCATCTAAACATTTTCTTGATGAGGTAAATTCGTTTTTCAAACCCTGATTTTTGATTCCATTGTGTTTTTACTTTTGTTTTCTAGGTTTTGTTATAAGTATTTATGGGCTATTAAACTTCATGTTTTCTTGCGATTTTTTGAATTCAGTTGTTCCGTAGATATGAATATTTAGGACGGACTGCCTTTCGCAAATAAATCTGTCTCAAATGACTATTTTGCGATGGCACGCAACGGATATCATTCGTGATGGGACCTAATGCAATGGCAACGGCAACACATTTTATCTGTCGCAAATATCATTATTTGAGCCACATCTTATTTGAGACAGATTTTTCTGTCGCAATTGCCTGCTTATCTAGTAGTAAATACTTTTAAACTTCATAAAATAATTTTAAGCATTCCTAAATTCCTAAATAAAAGCTCTAATATCCAACCCTAATATTGCTCCATTTGTCATAATTTCTTTAGCTCGTCTTTGGTTTTGTTATTGGTAAGATTTATATACATATAAAGAACGGATCTAAAGCACTCCTCTTAAATAGCAGTCTTTTATTAAAACTACGTCGTTTTGGAGATTCTTTTGAATAACAAAATAATATTAAAATAGAGTGATATTTAAGAGGAGTGCTTTAGATGATATATATATTAAGGAAAAAAATAAATCAATTATATAAATTAAAAGTAAAAATTTGGTTTCATAAATTTTCTATTCAACTTTTTTCTTTACAATTCAAATTAGTATGAAAGCAACTTATATATCGATCTTGAAAAAATAGTGAGCAAGGAATATATATGAATTAGCCTCACATACAATTAAAAAAACACACGTATAATTCTTTCTAAACCATTTTTTTTCATTCAATTCTCTAACTAACACCCTCCTTAATCTCTCCTTGATATATCAATCTTACTTTCTCTTTTCGCTATCTTTCACTTACGATAGTACATGTCCAAATGCAATATTCGATACAATAAGAGCTGCTATTAGGACAGCAGTCTAACGTATGTGAGCATTAGGACCCTGGTATTGCCCTAGCTGGATGGAAAGATACTCATGCGTTATAATGTGATAAGGGATTTCACATGCTCTATGTCCGACCCATCGTGGTTCAGGACCCTGGTATTGCCCTAGCTGCTCTGATCAACCTTGTCCCATCAAAAGTATTATATTTAGTCCTTTTACAATAGGAAGCATATATTTTTGTGCATTTTATTCATTTATCAATAATGTATCAGTTTTTGATGTCATTGGCACCTCCAAATGCACTATAATCTTAGTAACATTTTCATGTATGCAAGTAAAAGTGAGTAATAGTATAGTAGTAGAAGAAATAATAATTATTTACGTCAAAGGCAGCACTTAAAAGAAGTAAAATAAGTAACATTTTCATTTATGCAGGTAGTAGTTCAACACATTCATACCTTCTTACTTGATCTTTAATTTTCTCATAGGATACTCAAAGGTAAAATTACTAAAAAGTGATAAAAGCTGGAGGGTTAAATGTATATCAAATTTTGTGGAACAAAGTTGAAGCTATTGCACACTAAACTATTCTCATTAATTAGTAAAATTCTCACTTTTCTCTTCACACCTAGTGCATTGTAACTGATTTTTTGTGTGTGGCAAACTTCAAAAATTAGAGCAAACGCGTTGAGCATGATGGTAGTACAACTATGTAACACTTACTTTTGTGTTTATTTCCCTCGTCATACTTAGTTTGGCTTAAGAGAAAAATTTAGGCTAAGCAGAGAATTATATTTACTTTCTCGCAGTACTCCATTTGAATTATGATAATTTCTAGGGAAGAAAAGAAACTAAAATTATAAGCTAAGTTTATTTTTGTCATTTACGACAATTGCCAATCGAATATGTAACAATTAGGGTTAAATCTTGTGTTTGAATTAAATCATAGCACACTCGTACAAAAAAAAATATCATTCCAAGAATTAGAAGAAAACATAATGTATTCGCTTATTACCTGAAACCAATGTGCTAATTTGAAATGCCATGAACAACGACCTCATTTTCAACTTCTTGGATATCATCATTTGGTATAAAGATTTTAACATGTCAACTGCATGTCAAATAAAAATAGAGTACACACAAGAAAGAGATCAAATCATTTATTTTCTTCACACATACATTTCAAAACATATGCAGTATAGCTACATCTATTGGAGCAAGATCTTCATGTATTTAAGAAATACTTACAGTACTTAATGCTCATCTATTGATGTTCATGTATCGAATAATCATACAAGACTATCTAATACCGAGATGAAATTAATTGAATTAACCTCAGAAAAGGAGTAGAAAAACAAAGACGTGTGTTTGATTTATGAACAAAACTAGAATTTAGAAATTTACATGATAATCCAAGAGATTAGCATCTGAGGAGATATGAGTGAATGAATGCCCGCTGCCCTGAGGAATAAGGCAATGAGATCTAATGGTGTGCTTTTATACTGATCAAATTAGGGTTTTTGTGCTTTTATACTGGTGAAATGAATTTAAATTCAGGGCATTTAGTATCCACTTAATTACTGGGCTAAATATGATTAACCTAAAAATCTTTTTAGCTTCTAAATGGGTCACTTAAAGGAGGTTTTGTATTTGGAGCCCAATGATTCCTAGGGGCTCTACTCCTGCAACCGATATATAGTGATTTCAATTAAAATACCCTTGTTTTCATGGGTCATACCAATTATCTTTACATGCAATTCAAAAACAACTTATTCCTTTTATTTTTCTTTAAATAAAAAACAAGAAATAAATTATAAAATAAATAAATAAGAAACATCATATGCTTACTTGCGATATTTAGGATCAATTTTTTTTTTTTTTTTTAAAGGATTCCTAAAATCTGAGATGATATTTATGATATGGAAACCAAGATATATCTTATAGCCAAAAAAATCAATAAATTCGAAACTTTTACATCGATTTTAGACTAAAGACAGTTTGCACCCCAAAATTTGTAGCATTGTTAAGGTTTACATCTTAATATTTAAAACGTATCTAAGTGTATCCTAAACTTCTTTTTCCTTAAATAAAATGCACTTTCCGTACAATTAACTGCTCAAAATTGACCGGTTGTGCCTGTAATCCAAATTTTGAATGTGTAATTTCGACATATTTAAGAAATAAAAAATATATTAAAATATACCCCAGCCTCCAAATCACTGTGCATCTTCTCCATCAAAGAACCAATATTAATTTGTTGCCCACTTGCCGGAATCCCTTTGTCGGACTCCCCGGTACACCGGGTGTCGGGTTTCACGAAATTTCTTTCTTCCGGCACGTTTCTTTTTATGACTTGAAACTAATATCACTTCTTCATTAGAAAAATTGGCAGGGCGGCTCCTTCCAATACTTTCAGAGCTCTGCCTCCCTTTCACCACTGTGTTCTTCTTCTCCTCCCTGGGCCCAGATAAAAGCAAAAAGTGACGATTAAAAAGTATAATGAGCATAAAAGTGACGTAATGAAGGTTTTCGGAGTTCAAAATGGCGATTTTGAGCTAAGATTTATGTTATGGCGTATATATATACATATATTTAATATATATACAAAACAAGGATGTGAGTTATTCACGAAGCAAAGTGCGAAACTAATTTGCTAATGAAATAAAATATTTGTGTATGAGGCAATGGACTGAGTTAACTTATGAGCTATCAAAAAGGTATAAAAATAATATAAATAAAGGAAATAATATAGTAAGCCGTGTTTTACTATAAGAGCTATAAACTAATCATTTAAATCCCGAATTTGCGAGTAAAAACAAAGTATATTTCTAAAATGGGGTATGGATGGTTTGAACTTCAAGAATGTGAAATGTTTACATATTAATGATATGAGAAACCTTTATTATGTGTAAAAAGGTTAAAACGGACAAAGTTTTCAAAGGAACCAAAGATGATTTTAAGATGAGAATAAAATATTATAGTTTAAATAAACTAATAATCATGGATTAAATATATGCATGCATGTTTTGTGACATAGTTGGTTATCTAAAGTGTGTATATATGCAAACACAGTTGTGTAGGATTTGTGGAGAGAAGCTAAGTTAAATTTTTCGGTAATCTCCAATCAAGGCAAATTTTTCAGTTGTGTTATGTTTGTGGATTGTATGTGATTATATGGTGAGTTATATACTATGTTTATTGAATTGTTAAAGTCAGAATATGACTAAGTCAACTGGGTTATGGAACTCAATTGCTATATGTGATTTGTGATAGCATGTGTTGTATGAGAATGTGTGACGTAAAAAGGTATGTATAAATGTATTGCATGAAATTATAGGACTGTGATATGTCTAGTAGAAGAATTATTGATGCATGTAGAATATGCATAGTAAAGAAAGTATGTTGAATATAGAGTTGTGTGCTATGTGAAACATAATAGACTGTTAAATTTTTGCTGGGCCGTTGAGCTCAATCTTGCAAACACAAACTTTTGGCAGTTAATGATATTAAGTAATATTAGTTGCTACATGGATGATGAAGATTGATGGATGTGCGAAATGGATACATTTTCTTACATTAGAAATGGTAGAAACCTATGATTGATGGTTTGAATATATGTAATCAACAACTATGTATAGTTTAAAAATATTCAATAAAAAAATATTTACTCTGGATGTATTGTAATGAATACTTTATAAAAATAAAGGAATATAGTAACATTACTATATAAGAAATAATTCATATTGAGGGTTGAGTTGTATAATTATATATATAACTTTGATAAGAGAAATCATTAAATAAATATGATTTCATTTATAAAATAGAGTTGTAAAGGTTGAGATTCAAGGAATGAATGAATGGAATAAAAGAAAAAAATTATTCCGCATTTTTAGCTATTTTAACATTAAATAATGTTTTAAAAGCTAGAACAAGATAGTATTAACGCACAAGATCGAGAAGAGAAATAGTCCTGATTTTGGGGTCGTTACAATTGGTATCAAAGCTAAGGATTATAAACTTTAGGTAAGTGAACCTTAGGCTATAATCGTAAGTAGCGCAGATGGAAAAAAAGAAGAAGAAGTTAAGGTTAAGTAGTGGTACAGTCGTACTCTTTAATGGTTGATGTATAATATCTGGGCTAAACGATTCATTCAGAGAGCGGAGGTATATACGAACTAGCTACCGATCTAACTCGTTGTGAAATACAGCGTAGACGAGACGAAAAACTAGTTTGTTGGTTGTTTGTGAAAAATCACTCAACTTACTATATTGAATGCTGTTAGAGACTCGATGTGTACCGAGTATAGAGTTATGAATACGTATGATGAAAAGGTGATTCTTTTCACATACGTAGATGTATATGATGAGTTAAGTCCTAGAAATATTATAAGAAAGACGATCGTTGAAATTAAACGATCATAAAATAAGAAAAAAACATAATATAACACGATTATGAGATAAGATCACGACATGATCTGATCAAGATAAAGAAGGATAGATAATCAAGTGAATGATTGAAAATTTATAGCAGAATGACTATATAGAAATGGTACCATGTAATAGTACAAGAATAAAACTCGAAAAGAGTTATAGATGATGAAATACAAATTAAATAAAATTTGTATTGAGCTAAGAACAAGATAATATTTGATAGAATTAGGTGGGATTTCAATTGAGGACTCATGTAATAACTAAGTTGTACAAACCTTTGTATGGGCGGAGGTTTTGTGCTTGGTTTCACGACCACTTAGTTTATCACACTTATAATCATTAAAAATATGTTGGTGTCGCGTTATCGGTGTATATATGCTGAGAAAGTGATTCTTTTCTCATATGTATATTCGATAACTAGAGAATATAAGAGTAAGTGCGAGTTCTTAAAACTCATCCTTATGGTGAGTTTGTGACTCATAATCATATGATATATTTTTGAACCCTTAAGCGTATGGACAGTCCCTGATTGGTTCTGGGACTACGTATTGCTAGGACAAGTTCCTAAACTCATATGTTATGGCAAGTTTCTAAACACATAAGGTGTGGTAAGTTTGATGAACTATCCCAGGGTATAGGGTTAGTTTAATATAGTGGGAGTTAATGGTGTTAGAGATGAACATAATTGTATGGTGAAGTTTTTAGAAATAGTTAAAGTAGATGAAGAAGAAATTGATATTCTCAAATCTACTAGCTATGCTAGATTTTGAAATTTATTGGAATCGTGCTGACAATCGCACTATTATATTTTTGAAAAATATATTGGGTTAAATTGTTGAACCAATAAGTTTTAAAAAGTTCGGTGGTTTCTTATGTCTACGCTAGTTGTTTCGGCTAGACAAATGATTTGAAAAAAATATCAAAAGAATTTTATATAGTCATTAATCCATCATTAAATATGATGTAGATATGACAAATGATAACATTCTTAACGGGCTGTTGAAAACAGTGCGGTACTATGTGTCATAAAATTATTTTCAGTATTTTTAACAATTAAAGAGGTGTTGATGCCATTTGAATCGGCTAGACACAAATTCAGATATTATTTATGTTAAGCATTTGAACTGTCCAACTAAATTGGGTTGGTATGGACTCCAGATTGAGTAAGAACTTTCTTATAATGGGATTATTTTATACTGCGTCCTGGGGACGACAAAGAGGAACTGAAATAATTGTTCCACATAGATAGTGTTGATCGACACAGAACATCCAAAAATAGGAAATTTTGTTTGCGCAAAATAGCCGCAAAGATATTATAGGTCAACACAGGGTGTGACGCCCCCAGAATAGGTCCAGTCAACCCAACCCATTCTGAGTCGCCAAATACATGGTACAGAATTCAAATACAATCTTATATATCACATAGTTGTGCAAAATACGACCACACAATTGTGAGTGTCAATACAAATATGTAGAAAATATTAACATTCAAACTAAGTCCTCATTACAATTATTATCACACTATTTATTAGAAATAGTGAGGACTACTACTGCTCTAACTCAGACCATCACTCTGTCCCCCGACTAGTTCCTGCGATATTCTCATTTCCTGAAGAGGACAATAGATGAAAAGGGTGAGCTCAACTAACCCAGTAAAGAATATTATGACTAAGATAATGGAAAATAAATTATCGTTAGTCTTCAATAATTCAGATAAAATATTATTTACAACAAGTTTTAGATCAATATTCGCAGCGAAAATAACAATTCATTAGAAGAGTTAAGTAGAGAATGAAGTCTACTATATTCTATGATTTAAAAGTTCATCATCAATATTTTATCCCTGTAACATCAACCAATATACATCTCGAATCAAATATTCATCTTTGCACTATAGGCCAAAGATATTCATTTGTATCACCAGTGGTCATGTTCATCTCAACACCTGTCATCTTTGCACTACGGCCAAAGATATTCATCAGGTAATCATTCATCTTTGCTCTACAGGCCAAAGATATTCAGTTATATCACCATTTAGGACTGAGGATGATAAAAAATAATATAAATAACGAATCCAATGAGATAAAGGACAAAGATTAGGGATTCGTAATTTAGTTTATCCAAGTTCAAAAATATTCCATAATAATACTTTATGAAGCAAAATTCATGAATAAAGATAGAAACTTGGATCCAATCAAAGATAGTAACCTTAACAAGCAACTTGGACAAATAGAAAAATATTTAAGTTTTTTGTGAATAGTGCCGTATACGTGAATAGTGCCGTAAACGTGAATAGTAACCCCGACGGAAAAAGTAAGAATTTTATAATAAAATCCATGACAATATTTTGGTATAATGATATTGAAAAGAATAACATCGTTTACGAAAGCAAATAACATCCTTTACCTTAACAGGAGAGTAGTTTTGACCGGAATATCGGATATTATGAGGACGAAAACTTGCACTGTTATCAACACTCAAAGTATCTAAATACTCACAAGAAATACGCTCGATATTATAGAGAAAAAAGATTTTCATTTCTAACTAAGAACCCTATTTATAGGAAAATGTCAGGACACCAATGTTGACTTTCTGCTACCGGCGGCTTTCATACGCCCACCACTCTTGATTTGAAAAAAAAAGATCAGCATTTTCCAAGTAATGACAAAAGTGGGGCCCACCATTATATTTAAAAAAATATTGATTCCAAAACCTCAATAATTCATAATAAATAACCCTTTTATCAAAAAAAATACAAATTCTATGTCCTTTCCATGGGAAATTCAATTCTCTACAACTTTGTAGAAGGAAGTTTTTCTAAAATCCCAGTCGAAAATAGCTGAAATCCACAAACAGATGATTTTTCACACCAAAATACTGATAAAAACACCTCAGCACTAATTCCTTCTTTTATATCCACAAAATAAATATTTTCTTATCATATAAATCAATAATTAATTATTCACAAATAATATTACAGAACTACAATATTGACAACCAGGTCGTTCCCAAGAAAGAGGGGGCTTTCCGATAAAGATTTATCCTTACTGGCGCGCAATTAGATTAACCTAACCCCTTTCCTCGACAGAACTTCCTTAGACATTGCCAATAATGCTATCTAATAATATTATTCAAATAATATGAATTATTGATTTGATAATTTGAAATACTGTGCAATGACAATTATTAAATCAATAAAATATTATGCAATTATCAATGTAGCAATTATTGAATCAATCATATAAAATATCAACGTAGCAATTATTGAATCAATAATATAAAATATTGAACAGTAATTACTGTAACAATAATTAAGTAAGTGCCTTCTTACGTAAGAATCAATAATTGAAAATATTGTGCAATACTGTGTGCTACTGTGCAACAACGCGTATTACTGTATTTTTATCACCGGGTATTTCAACAGTTTAACGGTAAACAGTTTTACCGTTATTTATAAAAAGGTTATTTCTTTCGCTTTCTATATCCGACAGTTATTCCTTCGTGGAGCTCACAAATGGATGCGCCGCCGTACGAATATTCCCCTACAACAAGAATATTCCACGACTAAACGAATATTCCCCGACAACAATGAATATTTTATAACCACTTGCTCATTTTGAAATATTTGCACATTTTACTCACAACTTACTACATTAATTAAATCAACCCCTTACTATTTCAAAATAATATATAAAAAAATTAAATCTTTATTTATAAAATTCGGGGTCTTACACAGGGCATAAATAGGATGATCACCTATATGTCCGTAAGATATGACGGTTTGCAGATAAATGTCTGTTGAAACCTTTTTAGAAACAAGTTTATGGTCTTTATGACTTTTTTTTGGTACATGAAAAAAATTGTAAGCGAATCTTTTGGATTCTTGAATTATTTATATTGCTTCACAATTATTGATCAATTGTGGAGAATTTCTATTTTTTGGAGGTTGTGTATAGAAAGAATGAAATTTCTTAAAAGGAATTATGTCGCAAAATACGACAATGGTTGATGAATCCTTGAAGAAGGAAAAATGTAGAGTTATGAGAAATAAATATTTTCGGATAATGAAAATTGATAAGGAATAGTCACGTGAAATTGGAAAAGTGAAAAAAAATGGTATAAGAAAATGTTACGTTGAAATGATTCAACGAATAGGTTATGAGAAAGAATAAGATCTAAACCGATTAAAACGATTCGGTATTGTGATTCCGGGGACGGAATCTTTATAAGGAGAGAAGAATGTAAGAACCCAGATTTTTGAGAATTATTAAAATAAGAATTTAATAAAAGAAAATTCTTATTAAATGATATGTTGTGTGATATTGTATTATATAAATGAATATGTGTTATGCAATATGTGATTTTGTGTATAATAAATATATAAGTAGTATATATTTATTATATGTAAATAAATTGTGGGAGTAATTTATTAAAGGAAAAGAGATGGGTAAACTTAAAATAATTTATAATATTAAATTATTTTAATGTCGTAATTTGTGGCATTAAATATACTTAATGTATAACCACGATTTTATTAAAGATATCATATATTACATTATTGAGTGTAATATATGCATATTTTAATGTAGTGAATATAATATTATATTTACTATAGTTAAATTGTTGAAAATAATTTATAAAAACGAAAAGAGAATAATTCGAATTTTTCGATAAATATTAAAATAAGAATTTAGTAAATAAATTTGTGTTTTATTAGATATTTATGTGGTGATAAATATATGTATTTATATTTAGTACGTGAGAATAAATTGTTAAGAAATAATTTATATTACGAAAAGAAATGATTAGTTTAAGTATACAAAAATTATTGTATACTTTAAATAAAGGATATTAAAATAAATTCTAGCATTGAATTATTTTAATAAAGAGATGATATTATATTAATTATAATATCTTATTGAATAACTTCCATTTATATGGAAATAATATGTAATGCATACATTTTTGCAAATACAAGATAAAAACATATTATAAAAGTTGTGTTTTATCTATTGGGTAGTGCATAATATATATGTAATAATTATATATCCTATGTATTATAAATGGGAAACTAATTAAGTGAAGCTAAACTAATTAAACCTAAGCCTAATGTGTTGAGTAAGTCAGAGTTTGTTACGTTCTTCTCCTAGTCTTTAGGAATAAGTTTATTTAGTGGACTTGGATTTACCAAGTCATTAGGAGTTTATTTTATAGTTATTTCTGTTCTTATTTTTTAGTTTGTAATGGCTTGTTTATAGCTGATAGTTGTTTATATATCGCCTATTTAAATAGGCTTGTTTGATTTAATAAATCAAATTTGCAGTAGCAGTTTCCAGCCCACATATATTTTTCTATTCCCTTAATTTCTTAACAGTGGTATCAGAGCTAGAGTTAAAAAAAAGGGGAGTGTTGAAGAAAAAAAAATATAAAACCAGAAGGTTAATTTACGAGAAACATAGGGAAGTGAGGTAGAGAGTATTATTTATTTTTGCAGTAGTTTCTGTGAACGATGACCACCGAAAACTATGTTCAACCAGCTATTCCTCGTTTCAATGGTCATTATGATCATTGGAGTATGTTGATGGAGAACTTCTTGAGGTCCAAGGCGTATTGGCATGTTGTCTCGGAAGGGATTTCAGAACCAGAAGTTGGCACAACAGTGTCAGAAGCAAGGAGAGTGGAGTTAGAAGGGCAACATTTGAAGGATCTCAAGGCGAAGAACTATTTGTTCCAATCCATTGATCGTGCAGTCTTGGAAACAATTCTTTGTAAAGACACTTCCAAGGAGATATAGGATTCAATGAAGAAAAAATACCAGGGCTCAACAAAAATAAAAAGGCAGCAGTTTCAGGCACTTCGTTCAGAATTTGAGCTACTTCGAATGAAGACAGGAGAGTCCGTATCTGATTTCTTCTCACAAACAATGGCGATCATTAACAAGATGCGTGTTCATGGTGAAAAAATTCAGGATGTGATTGTTGTAGAGAAAATACTTCGCTCAATGACACCAAAATTCAACTATGTGGTATGTTCTATTGAAGAATCAAAGGATCTTGATGATCTTTCAATTGATGAATTGCAGGGATCTTTATTGGTTCATGAGCAGAAGGTTAATCAATAAGAAAAGGAGGAGCAGGTTTTAAAAGCCTCAACTGAAATTCAATCAAGTAAAGCTGATGGAGGACGAGGTAGAGGTAGAGGTCAAGGCGGGGGCCGATGACGAAACCGACGCCGAGGAGGTAGAGAAAATAATGATCGTGGTAATCATCAACAATATCATCATGATCAATCTCAAGGAAGGGGCAGAGGAAGAGGTGGTCAACATTCCACTTTCTTCAAACCAAAAGCTACAGATAAGTCTACTGTCCAATGTTTTAGATGTCATAATTATGGGCATTTTTAATCTGAATGTTAAGTTAATTTGCCCTATGGACATGGTGAGAGTTCTAATTTTGTAGAAAATGAAGAAGTGGCAGTTTCACCTTTGATGGTTTGTTATGAAAAAGAAGAGACCAAGAAAAATTTATGGTATTTAGACACTGGTTGCAGCAATCATATGTGTGGAGACAAGTCAGCATTTTCTACCTTGGATGAATCTTACCTAGATAATGTAATGTCAAATTTGGAGACAACTCTAAAGTCACGGTCATGGGTAAAGGAGATGTGAGTATTCAAACCAAAGAAGGAATCACTCAAACCATTTCTAATGTTTTGTTGGTTCCAAATTTGAAGATCAAGTTACTAAGTATTGGTCAATTGCAAGAGAAGGGTTATGAGGTGTCAGTTAAAGATGGTGTTTGTCATATCAGAGATGAGAAGCTTGGCTTAATTGCCCAAGTAACCATGACTGCAAATCGAATGTTTTTGCTATATTTGTCCAGGGTTGCTTCTCTTTGTTTTTCTGCGAAATTGAAGGATGTGGCATGGCTATGGAATTATCGCTATGGTAATCTAAACTTTGGTGGGCTTAAAACTTTATAGCAGAAAAATATGGTCACTGGTCTTCCTCAAATTACACTTCCATCAGCAATTTGTGAAAGTTGTGTTGTTAGCAAACAACATCGCAATCCATTTCCGCAAGGAAAATCTTGGAGAGCAAAGAAACAATTGGAGTTAGTTCATTCCGACTTATGTGGCCCTATTAATCCATCTTCTAATGGAGGTAAAAGATACTTTATTACCTTCATTGATGATTATAGTCGGAAAATATGGGTTTAATTTTTGCAGGTGAAATCAGAAGCATTTGTTGCCTTTAAAACTTTTAAAGCAATTGTAGAGAAAGAAGTTGGTTGTCCTATAAAGGTTCTTCGCACAGATAGAGGTGGAGAATACAACTCACATGAGTTTGAGGATTTCTGTGAAAGTCATGGAATCCAAAGGCAACTTACAGCAGCTTATACACCCCAACAAAATGGTGTGTGTGAGAGAAAAAATCGAACAATCTTGAACATGGTGCGCAGCCTTTTGGCAAGGAGTGGTGTTCCAAGAAATTTTTGGCCCGAAGCTGTTAATTGGAGCATACATATTTTGAATAGAAGTCCCACTTTTGCTGTTCAAAATGTCACACCAGAGGAGGCGTGGAGTGGACGGAAACCAATAGTAGATCACTTTAGAATTTTTGGTTGCATTGCCTATGCTCATATTCCTGACCAGAAAGGAAGGAAGTTGGATGACAAGGGAGAAAAGTGCATCTTTCTTGGTGTTAGTGATCAATCAAAAGCATATAAACTTTACAATCCTGACACTAGGAAGATTGTGCTTAGTCGTGATGTTATTTTTGATGAAGACCATACGTGGTTGTGGAATGATAATGGTGTTCAACAGGAAGTCCCAATAGAATTTGATAAAGATGAAGTAAGGCAGCAGCCTATTGACTCTTTCCAACAACCAGCTCCTCAAAATAACCCAGTAGATACTCTTGAAGATGTGCAACAACTAGCTCCTCAAAATAACCCAGCTGATGCTCTTGAAGATGTGCAACAACCAGCATCAGATGTAAGACCTCAACGCATTAGAAGAAGGCTTGGGTGGATGAAGGATTATAAGGTAACTGGAATTGACCAATCTGAAGATCCACTCACACAGTTTGACTTATTTTCAGATTGCGATCCTACATATTTTAAAGAGGCAGTGAAAGAATCCAAATGGAGAAAAGCGATGGATGAATAAAATAGCATCCATTGAGAGAAATAATACATGGGAGTTGACTGATCTTTTGCAAGGGCACAAGACAATTGGTGTTAGGTGGGTATACAAGACAAAATTGAAGGAAAATGGTGAAGTAGACAAGTATAAGGCGCGCTTGGTGGTAAAAGGCTATAAGCAAGAATTCGGTGTGGACTACAAGGAAGTTTTTGCTCCTGTTGCACGACTTGACACAATCAGGATGGTGATTGCTTTGGCAGCTCAAAATTCATGGCCTATTTTCCAATTGGATGTGAAATCGGCTTTCTTGCATGGTAACTTGCAAGAGCAGGTATTTATTGATCAACCTCCTGGTTATGTGAAGTTTGGTAGTGAACATAAAGTATATAATCTTAAAAAGGCATTGTATGGACTAAAACAAGCTCCACGAGCTTGGTATAGTCGTATTGATGCTTATTTCTCGAAGGAAGGTTTTAAGAAATGTCCCTATGAGCATACATTGTTTATTAAATTTGGTGATGGAGGAAAGATGCTCATTGCGTGCCTATATGTAGATGATCTCATTTATACTAGAAATGACAGTGCTATGTTTGAAAGATTTAAGAAGTCCATGATGGTTGAGTTTGAAATGTCTGATCTTGGATTAATGCATTATTATCTTGGCATTGAAGTAAAACAATCAGCTGATACAATTTCTATTTCTCAAAAGAAATATGTGAAGGAGATCTTAGACAGGTTCCAGATGACAAATTGCAATGCAGTTAGCACTCCAACTGAATTTGGTTTGAAACTTCACAAGGATCCTAAAGGAAGGAAGGTGGACAGCACTCTCTACAAGCAAATTATTGGAAGCTTGATGTACTTGACTGCTACAAGGCCGGACATAATGCACTATGTGAGTCTCATTAGCAGATATATGGAGAACCCAACAGAGATGCATCTCCAAGCTGCAAAAAGAATTTTTCGTTACTTGCAGGGCACTATTAGTTTTGGGATTTCCTACAAGAAAGGAGAAAACTCAGAGCTAGTTGGCTTTACTGGAGAAAAGTCAGATTTAATTATCTTTACTGATAGTGATTTTGCAGGAGATCAAGATGATAGAAGGAGTACATCGGGTTATCTATTTATGGTGGCTTCAGGAGCTATCTCATGGTCCTCAAAAAAGCAACCAATAGTCACTTTATCAACTACGGAAGCTGAGTTTATAGCTGCCACAGGTTGTGCTTGTCACGCTATTTGGTTGAGAAAGATTCTTCAAGAGATTAATTTCAAGCAACAGGGACCAACTCCAATTTTTTGTGATAATAGCTCAGCTATCAAACTCTCCAAAAATCCTGTACTCCATGGAAGATGCAATCATATAGATGTGAAGTATCATTTTTTGAGAGATTTTTCGAAGGATGGAGCAATTGATCTTATCTTTTGCAGAAGTGAAGACTAGGTTGCGGATCTGTTTACTAAACCCCTCAAATTGCCTTTGTTTCAAAAGCTAAGAGAGTTACTTGGTGTCTGCAAATTGTCGTGATCAATTTGGGGGAGGGTATTGTGTTTTGTATATTAAACTAAGTATTTGATAATACTAGTTTAAGGGAGGGTGTTGAGTAAGTCAGAGTTTGTTACGTTCTTCTCCTAGTCTTTAGGAACAAGTTTATTTAGTGGACTTGGATTTACCAAGTCATTAGGAGTTTGTTTTATAGTTGTTTCTGTTCCTATTTTTTAGTTCATAATGGCTAGTTTATAGCTGATAGTTGTTTATGTATCGCCTATTTAAATAGGCTTGTTTGATTCACTAAATCAAATTTGCAGTAGCAGTTTCCAGCCCACATATATTTTTCTTTTCACTTAATAACTTAACATAATGAAATAAGGCTAAGTTAATTAAAGAGAGAGCTCAGGCTTCATAAGCCAACAAGCCAAGTACCGTAACAGAATTGGGGACCAAGGGAAACAAAGGAGAGTAACCTCCACGTAATATCAAAGAAGGAGCTGGGCAAAGCCATTTCGTAGGGAGCAAGAGAATTATGCAACAAGACAACTTACTTCCATTCTTCTTCTCCTTCCTCATTCGTTCCTTCCCTTGGCCAAATTACTAAATATTCAAACCTCCAAAATTTCTTCTCTCCTAGCTTACAAACGTCTTCACCAAATTGAAAGAAAGTACAAGCAATTGGAGCTTAAAACTGAAATTGAAATAGAATTCAAGCAAGGGAATTGCAAAGATAGAAGTTAAAGTACTCAATTGAAGTAAATTTCAACCAAATATTAAGAAAGGTATGCTTTCTTACTTTTCTTTGGTTTATATTGAGAATTCATTGTAGTTGTCCAATTAGTGAAAATTGGTTGTAACTGAGAATTTATAATTGGGCAATATGTATTGAATATGTCTATATGATTTGGTAATGGAAATAGAGATATTATATGATGATATATTGCAATTGAGTTAGTAAGATTAAAAGTTAGTAAGCTAACTTATATATTAGTATGTTCATGTATGGTTTTCGATTTGAATTAATGTTGGGGACTATTATTAGAGCCTTGGTGTCTAGCGTGGTTGTGCGGTGCTATAAGGTTGGCAAAAATGGTAGGAAACGAAAACAAAACCTCAAGAAATTAGCCCATTATAGAGACGCACATGTGATGCTCGATAAAATGCCAAAACAAGCTAATTTAGCTAAAAATTAGAATTTAACGGAGGCGAGACCTTAGACGAGTCGTATTATATTAAATAAGACTTATTTGTAAAGAAAGTTGGGTTGGACCGAGTCGAGGCGAGTTTTGGATGTCAAAACAAAAAGTTTGAAAACTAGTGCACAGCTGACCCTAAGAGACAAATTCAGGGCTAGTTAGATGTTCCAGAAAATTCTGAGCTTTTGGGGTATTATAGTACACTGAATAAGCTTTCCATAAACTCTAGAGCGGACTAATTCTGACTTCGAAAGAAAGAGTTATAACCGTTAAAAGTAGTCGCGTCAAAACTGTCCAAATCAGGAAAATCAAGTGCAGACCTATACTTTGCGCGAATCCTTTGGGCTGATGTGTTCGGAATTTAGAAAAGGTCATTAAATAAGAGTTATAACCCCGGAAGTTAGCTTCACGTGGGCTTAAGAATCGTTCAAAAATGTTTTAAAACGAAAAAGTTAAGACTGTTTTAGCAAGAGAGGGTAAACCTGAAATGAAATAGAAAACTACTATGAACGTCCACTTTTGGCGCAATGTTTGGGCTGCCTATCAAACCCGGAATGGGGATTTAATTTTTTTTAAAAATACTCTCCTATGATAGAAAAAAATATATTTAAAATTTGATGCAATCGGAGCTACGAGCTAAAAGTTAAAAATGTGCAAAGTAGGTGTTTTGATGTTTGGACTGCAGGACAGCTTAGCTAACTGCACCAGCCGTGCACGGCTGAGCGCCCACGCCGGGTGGCGCCGTGCTGGGCCGTTGCCTGGGCTATTTTGACGTGCAGTTTTGTACGGTCCGGCTTTCACGAATGTCATGGTTTATAATTTTTGTATCTAGATAGATATACGAATTAAAACATATCTAAAATTCAAAGCATATGAATTAATGGTTTGAAAAAGGGAACATCGCGAAATGAGTGTCAAAGCAAGGGTTCTGCCTAGCCAACGCTGAGCCCGACTGAGCCACGCAGAGCCAAGCGAGGCCCGACTGCTAGCAGCAGTGGGCTGTTTGGCTAGTCTTGGTTTCGCGATGTGTTTTGGTTAATTTTTAATGATTTAACATATATCAAGACTCCGAAATGAATGTATAAATATAGTATAATAACTATATAAAATGTAAATTCGTTCAATATATAAGAGAAGTAATAAAAGTTTTATGTAAACGTAAGTTTACATATGCGAAGCCTATTCGTGCAAGGAGGTATAAAGAGAGTGATATATTAAAATGGAATGCGTTAATATTGAAAGTAAAATTTGAAAACAAAAGGTTTTCAAAATACAAAGCGAAGATTATAAGAACGGAATTAAGAATTCATTAAAGAACATATGTATAAAAATAATATACATATGAAATGAGGAGTTCTATTTATTCGCGGGATTAAATAGTAAGCTATGGATATGTTATGTAAACTAAAAGTACGAGACATCCATATACGTGGTTACAAAATGGTTTAGCACATGGACTATTCCGAAGAAATAAATGATATAAATTTATTCGATTCAACAAGTGAGATATGTATATGCAATAGAAACCATCCATAAACCATATAACCTCAAGTTTACAAATAAAGATAAGAAATATCTGTAAAACGGGTTGTAAATGGTTTATAACTCAAAACATAAAGTATTTGTATACTAACGCCATGAGAGAACCTTTTTGGGGATAAAAGGGTTATTACGGACAAAAGTTTCTAAAGAAACGTGGAATGGCTTTAAGACGAACAAAAAGATTATAGTTGATGTAAAATGGTTTTATAGCAAAACGAAAAGCATGTAACCGTTAAAAATTATAATGAGCATAAAAGTGACGTAATGAAGGTTTTCGGAGTTCAAAATGGCGATTTTGAGCTAAGATTTATGTTATGGCGTATATATATACATATATTTAATATATATACGAAACAAGGATGTGAGTTATTCATGAAGTAAAGTGCGAAACTAATTTGCTAATGACATAAAATATTTGTGTATGAGGCAATGGACTGAGTTAACTTATGAGCTATCAAAAAGGTATAAAAATAATATAAATAAAGGAAATAATATAGTAAGCCGTGTTTTACTATAAGAGCTATAAACTCATCATTTAAATCCCGAATTTGCGAGTAAAAACAAAAATATTTCTAAAATGGGGTATGGATGGTTTGAACTTCAAGAATGTGAAATGTTTACATATTAATGATATGTGAAACCTTTATTATGCGTAAAAAGGTTAAAACGGACAAAGTTTTCAAAGGAACCAAAGATGTTTTTAAGATGAGAATAAAATATTATAGTTTAAATAAACTAATAATCATGGATTAAATATATACATGCATGTTTTTGTGACATAGTTGGTTATCTAATGTGTGTATATTTGTAAACACAGTTGTGTAGGATTTGTGGAGAGAATCTAAGTTAAATTTTTCGGTAATCTCCAATCAAGGCAAGTTTTTCAGTTCTATTATGTTTTTTTTTCCACTAAATTTTTCTGTTATGTTTGTGGATTGTATGTGATTATATGGTGAGTTATATACTATGTTTATTGAATTGTTAAAGTCAGAATATGACTAAGTCAACTGGGTTATGGAACTCAATTGCTATATGTGATTTGTGATAACATATGTTGTATGAGAATATGTGACGTAAAAAGGTATGTATAAATGTATTGCATGAAATTATAGGACTGTGATATGTCTAGTAGAAGAATTATTGATGCATGTAGAATATTCATAGTAAAGAAAGTATGTTGAATATAGAATTGTGTGCTATGTGAAACATGATAGACTGTTAAATTTGCTTGGCCGTTGAGCTCAATCTTGCAAACACAAACTTTTGGCAGTTAATGATATTAAGCAATATTATTTGCTACATGGATGATGAAGATTGATGAATGTGCGAAATGGATACATTTTCTTACATTAGAAATGGTAGAAACTTATGATTAATGGTTTGAATATATGTAATCAACAACTATGTATAGTTTAAAAATATTCAATAAAAAAATATTTACTCTGGATGTATTATAATGAATACTTTATAAAAATAAAGGAATATAGTAACATTACTATATAAGAAATAATTCATATTGAGGGTTGAGTTGTATAATTATATATATAACTTTGATAAGAGAAATCATTAAATAAATATGATTTCATTTATAAATAGAGTTGTAAAGGTTGAGATTCAGGGAATGAATGAATGGAATAAAAGAAAAAAATTATTTCGCATTTTTAGCTATTTTAACATTAAATAATGTTTTAAAAGCTAGAACAAGATAGTATTAACGCACAAGATCGAGAAGAGAAATAGTCCTGATTTTGGGGTCGTTACAGTTGGTATCAAAGCTAAGGATTATAAACTTTAGGTAAGTGAACCTTAGGCTATAATCGTAAGTAGCGCAGATGGAAAAAAAGAAGAAGAAGTTAAGTTTAAGTAGTGGTACAGTCGTACTCTTTAATGGTTGATGTATAATATATGGGCTAAACGATTCATTCAGAGAGCGGAGGTATATACGAACTAGCTACCGATCTAACTCGTTGTGAAATACAGCGTAGACGAGACGGAAAAACTAGTTTGTTGGTTGTTTGTGAAAAATCACTCAACTTACTATATTGAATGCTGTTAGAGACTCGATGTGTACCGAGTATAGAGTTATGAATACGTATGATGAAAAGGTGATTCTTTTCACATACGTAGATGTATATGATGAGTTAAGTCCTAGAAATATTATAAGAAAGACGATCGTTGAAATTAAACGATCATAAAATAAGAAAAAAAACATAATATAACACGATTATGAGATAAGATCACGACATGATCTGATCAAGATAAAGAAGGATAGATAATCAAGCGAATGATTGAAAATTTATAGCAGAATGACTATATGGAAATGGTACCATGTAATAGTACAAGAATAAAACTCGAAAAGAGTTATAGATGACGAAATACAAATTAAATAAAATTTGTATTGAGCTAAGAACAAGATAATATTTGATAGGATTAGGTGGGATTTCAATTGAGGACTCATGTAATAACTAAGTTGTACAAACCTTTGTATGGGCGGAGGTTTTGTGCTTGGTTTCACGACCACTTAGTTTATCACACTTATAATCATTAAAAATATGTTGGTGTCGCGTTATCGGTGTATATATGCTGAGAAAGTGATTCTTTTCTCATATGTATATTCGATAACTAGAGAATATAAGAGTAAGTGCGAGTTCTTAAAACTCATCCTTATGGTGAGTTTGTGACTCATAATCATATGATATATTTTTGAACCCTTAAGCGTATGGACAGTCCCTGATTGGTTCTTGGACTACGTATTGCTAGGACAAGTTCCTAAACTCATATGTTATGGCAAGTTTCTAAACACATAAGGTGTGGTAAGTTTGATGAACTATCCCAGGGTATAGGGTTAGTTTAATATAGTGGGAGTTAATGGTGTTAGAGATGAACAGAATTGTATGGTGAAGTTTTTAGAAATAGTTAAAGTAGATGAAGAAGAAATTGATATTCTCAAATCTACTAGCTATGCTAGATTTTGAAATTTATTGGAATCGTGCTGACAATCGCACTATTATATTTTTGAAAAATATATTGGGTTAAATTGTTGAACCAATAAGTTTTAAAAAGTTCGGTGGTTTCTTATGTCTACGCTAGTTGTTTCGGCTAGACAAATGATTTGAAAAAAATATCAAAAGAATTTTATATAGTCATTAATCCATCATTAAATATGATGTAGATATGACAAATGATAACATTCTTAACGGGCTGTTGAAAACAGTGCGGTACTATGTGTCATAAAATTATTTTCAGTATTTTTAACAATTAAAGAGGTGTTGATGCCATTTGAATTGGCTAGACACAAATTCAGATATTATTTATGTTAAGCATTTGAACTGTCCAACTAAATTGGGTTGGTATGGACTCTAGATTGAGTAAGAACTTTCTTATAATGGGATTATTTTATACTGCGTCCTGGGGACAGCAAAGAGGAACTGAAATAATTGTTCCGCATAGATAGTGTTGATCGACACAGAACATCCAAAAATAGGAAATTTTGTTTGCGCAAAATAGCGGCAAAGATATTATGGGTCAACACAGGGCATAAATAGGATGATCACCTATATGTCCGTAAGATATGACAGTTTGCAGATAAATGTCTGTTGAAACCTTTTCAGAAACAAGTTTATGGTCTTTATGACTTTATTATGGTACATAAAAAAATTTAAGTGAATCTTTTGGATTCTTGAATTATTCATATTGCTTCACAATTATTGATCAATTGTGGAGAATTTCTATTTTCTGGAGGTTGTGTATAGAAAGAATGAAATTTCTTAAGAGGAATTAGGTCGCAAAATACGACAACGGTTGATGAATCCTTGAAGAAGGAAAAATGTAGAGTTATGAGAAATAAATATTTTCGGATAATGAAAATTGATAAGGAATAGTCACGTGACATTGGAAACGTGAAAAAAAAATGGTATAAGGAAATGTTACGTTGAAATAATTCAACAATAAGGTTATGAGAAAGAATAAGATCTAAACCGATTAAAACAATTCGGTATTGTGATTCCGAGGACGGAATCTTTATAAGGAGGGAAAAATATATGAACCAAATTGTTAAGAATTATTAAAATAAGAATTTAATAAAAGAAAATTCTTATTAAATGATATGTTGTGTGATATTGTATTATATAAATGAATATGTGTTATGCAATATGTGATTTTGTGTATAATAAATATATTAGTAGTATATATTTATTATATGTAAATAAATTGTGGGAGTAATTTATTAAAGGAAAGGAGATGGGTAAACTTAAAATAATTTATAATATTAAATTATTTTAATGTGGTAATTGGTGACATTAAATATACTTAATGTATAACCACGATTTTATTATAGAAATCATATATTATATTATTGAGTGTAATATATGCATGTTTTAATGTAGTGAATATAATATTATATTTACTATAGTTAAATTGTTGAAAACAATTTATAAAAACGAAAAGAGAATAATTTGAATTTTTCGATAAATATTAAAATAAGAATTTAGTAAATAAATTTGTGTTTTATTGGATACTTGTGTGGTGATAAATATATGTATTTATATTTAGTACGCGAGAATAAATTGTTAAGAAACAATTTATATTACGAAAAGAAATGATTAGTTTAAGTATACGAAAATTATTGTATACTTTAAATAGAGGATATTAAACTAAATTCTAGCATTGAATTATTTTAATAAAGAGAGGATATTATATGAATTATAATATCTTATTGAATAACTTCCATTTAAATGGAAATAATATGTAATGCATACATTTTTGCAAATACAAGATAAAAACATATTATAAATGTTATGTTTTATATATTGGGTAGTGCATAATATATATGTAATAATTATATATCCTATGTATTATAAATGGGAAACCAATTAAGTGAAGCTAAACTAATTAAACCTAAGTCTAATGAAATAAGGCTAAGTTAATTAAAGAGAGAGCTCAGGCTTCATAAGCCAACAAGCCAAGTACCGTAACAGAATTGGGGACCAAGGGAAACAAAGGAGGGTAACCTCCACGTAATATCAAAGCAGGAGCTGGGCAAAGCCATTTCGTAGGGAGTAAGAGAATTAGGCAACAAGACAACTTACTTCCATTCTTCTTCTCCTTCCTCATTTGTTCCTTCCCTTGGCCAAATTACTAAATATTGAAACCTCCAAAATTTCTTCCTCTCCTAGCTTACAAATGTCTTCACTAAATTGAAAGAAAGTACAAGCAATTGGAGCTTAAAACTGAAATTGAAATAGAATTCAAGCAAGGGAATTGCAAAGATAGAAGTTAAAGTACTCAATTGAAGTAAATTTCAACCAAACATTAAGAAAGGTATGCTTTCTTGCTTTTCTTTGGTTTATATTGAGAATTCATTGTAGTTTTCCAATTAGTGAAAATTGGTTATAATTGAGAATTTATAATTGGGCAATATGTATTGAATATGTCTATACGATTTGGTAATGGAAATAGAGATATTATATGATGATATAGTGCAATTGAGTTAGTAAGATTAAAAGTTAGTAAGCTAACTTATATATTAGTATGTTCATGATAAGTTTTCGATTTGAATTAATGTTGGGGACTATTATTAGAGCCTTGGTGTCTAGTGTGGATGTGCGGTGCTATAAGGTTGGCAAAAATGGAAGGAAACGAAAACAAAACCTCAAGAAATCAGCCCATTATAGAGACGCACATGTGATGCTTGATAAAATGCCAAAACAAGCTAATTTAGCTAAGAACTTAGAATTTAACGGAGGCGAGACCTTAGACGAGTCGTATTATATTAAATAAGACTTATTTGTAAAGAAAGTTGGGTTGGACCGAGTCGAGGTGAGTTTTGGATGTCAAAACAAAAAGTTTGAAAACTAGTGCACAGCTGACCCTAAGAGACAAATTCGGGGCTAGTTAGATGTTCCAGAAAATTCTGAGCTTTTGGGGTATTATAGTACACTGAATTCTGAGTCTAGAACGGACTAATTCTGACTTCGAAACAAAGAGTTATTACGGTTAAAAGTAGTCGCGTCAAAACTGTCCAAATCAGAAAAATCAAGTGCAGACCTGTCCCTTGCGCGAATTTTTTGGGCTGATGTGTTCTGAATTTAGAAAAGGTCATTAAATAAGAGTTATAACCCGAAAGTTAGCTTCACGTGGGCTTAAGAATCATTCAAAATTGTTTTGAAACGAAAAAGTTATGACTGTTTTAGCAAGAGAGGGTAAAGCTGAAACGAAATAGAAAACTGTTATGAACGTTTACTTTTGGCGCAATGTTTGGGCTGCCTATCAAACCCGGAATGGGGGTTTAGTATTTTTTTAAAAATACTCTCCTATGATACAAAAAACATATTTAAAATTTGATGCAATCGGAGCTACGAGCTAAAAGTTAAAAATGTGCAAAGTAGGCGTTTTGATGTTTGGACTGCAGGACAGCTTGGCTAACTGCACCAGCCGTGCGCGGCCGAGCGCGCACGCCGCACGGCGCCGTGCTAGGCAGTTGCCTGGGCTGTTTTGACGTGCGGTTTTGGATGGTCCGGCTTTCACGAATGTCATGGTTTATAATTTTTGTATCTAGATGGATATACGAATTAAAACATATCTAAAATTCAAAGCATATGAATTAATGGTTTAAAAAAGGGAACATCGCGAAATGAGTGTCAAAGCAAGGGTTCTGCCTAGCCAACGTCGAGCCCGACTGAGCCACGCAAAGCCAAGCGAGGCCCGACTGCCGGCAGCAGTGGGCTGTTTGGCTAGTCTTGGTTCCGCGATGTGTTTTGGTTAATTTTTAATGATTTAACATATATCAGACTCCGAAATGAATGTATAAATATAGTATAATAACTATATAAAATGTAAATTCGTTCAATATACAAGAGAAGTAATAAAAGTATTATGTAAACGTAAGTTTACATATGCGAAGCCTATTCGTGCAAGGAGGTATAAAGAGAGTGATATAATAAAATGGAATACGTTAATATTGAAAGTAAAATTTGAAAACAAAAGGTTTTCGAAATACAAAAGCGAAGATTATAAGAACGGAATTAAGAATTCATTAAAGAACATATGTATAAAAATAATATACATATGAAATGAGGAGTTCTATTTATTCGCGGGATTAAATAGTAAGCTATGGATATGTTATGTAAACTAAAACATCCATATACGTGGTTACAAAATGGTTTAGCACATGGACTATTCCGAAGAAATAAATGATATAAATTTATTCGATTCAACAAGTCAGATATGTATACGCAATAGAAACCATCCATAAACCATATAACCTCAAGTTTACAAATAAAGATAAGAAATATCCGTAAAACGGGTTGTAAATGGTTTATAACTCGAAACATAAAGTATTTATATACTAACGCCATGAGAGAACCTTTTTGGGGATAAAAGGGTAATTACGGACAAAAGTTTCTAAAGAAACGTGGAATGGCTTTAAGAAGAACAAAAAGATTATAATTGATGTAAAATGGTTTTATAGCAAAACGAAAAGCATATAACCGTTAAAAATTATAATGAGCATAAAAGTGACGTAATGAAGGTTTTCGGAGTTCAAAATGGCGATTTTGAGCTAAGATTTATGTTATGGCGTATATATATACATATATTTAATATATATACGAAACAAGGATGTGAGTTATTCATGAAGTAAAGTGCAAAACTAATTTGCTAATGAAATAGAATATTTGTGTACGAGGCAATGGGCCGAGTTAACTTATGAGCTATCAAAAAGGTATAAAAATAATATAAATAAAGGAAATAATATAGTAAGCCGTGCTTTACTATAAGAGCTATAAACTCATCATTTAAATCCCGAATTTGCGAGTAAAAACAAAAAATATTTCTAAAATGGGGTATGGATGGTTTGAACTTCAAGAATGTGAAATGTTTACATATTAATGATATGTGAAACCTTTATTATGCGTAAAAAGGTTAAAACGGACAAAGTTTTCAAAGGAACCAAAGATGTTTTTAAGATGAGAATAAAATATTATAGTTTAAATAAACTAATAATCATGGATTAAATATATACATGCATGTTTTTGTGACATAGTTGGTTATCTAATGTGTGTATATTTGTAAACACAGTTGTGTAGGATTTGTGGAGAGAATCTAAGTTAAATTTTTCGGTAATCTCCAATCAAGGCAAGTTTTTCAGTTCTATTATGTTTTTTTTTCCACTAAATTTTTCTGTTATGTTTGTGAATTGTATGTGATTATATGGTAAGTTAAATACTATGTTTATTGAACTGTTAAAGTCGGAATATGACTAAGTCAACTGGGTTATGGACTCAATTGCTATATGTGATTTGTGATAGCATGTGTTGTATGAGAATGTGTGACGTAAAAAGGTTATATAAATGTATTGCATGAAATTGTAGAATTGTGATATGTCTAGTAGAAGAATTATTGATGCATGTAGAATATGTATAGTAAAAAAAGTATGTTGCATATAGAGATGTGTGCTATGTGAAACATGATAGACTGTTAAATTTGCTAGGACGTTGAGCTCAATTTTGCAAACACAAACTTTTTGCAAGTTAATGATATTAAGCAATATTATTTGCTACATGGATGATGAAGATTGATGGATGTGCAAAATGGATACATTTTCTTACATTAGAAATGGTAGAAACCTATGATATATTGATAATTTGAATATATGTAATCAACAACTATGTATAGTTTAAAAATATTCAATAAAAAAATATTTACTCTGGATGTATTGTAATGAATACTTTATAAAAATAAAGGGATATAATAACATTACTATATAAGAAAGAATTCATATTGAGGGTTGAATTGTATAATTATATATACAACTTTGATAAGAGAAATCATTAAATAAATATGATTTCATTTATAAAAGAGAGTCGTAAAGGTTGAGATTCAGGGAATGAATGAATGGAATAAAAGAAAAAAAATTATTTTGCATTTTTAGCTATGTTAATATTAAATAATATTTTAAAAGTTAAAACAACATAGTATTAACGTACAAGATCGGGAAGAGAAATAGTCCTGATTTTGGGGTCGTTACAACATGTCTACACCACAAACAAATTACAAGCAACTATTATCTTTGAGATTGATCAATGAGTTGACTAGTTTTGATATTATAATTTACAATCAACTAATGACTGGAATACTGCTAATGGCAGCAAGCCAAGAATAAAATTAGGCAGATGAACAAATCACTAACCAGTAAGGCAGTAACCAATTAGCAAATTTAAATAAAAGAAACCAAAAAAATTAAATTGCAATTCAACAAACAAAATTAAATAAAACTAGCAAATTAACATCCACATGAGTACCATGACTTTCTTATATAACTACAATCCAAAATTAAATAAACATAACTACATAAGTGCAATTTCAAATATTAAATTAACAAACATAAATAACAAGTCTTTTAACAACTTCACAACTCCAATTCTTCAAGGCAGTAACCAATTAGCAAATTAAAATAAAAGAAACCAACAAAATTAAATTGCAATTCAACAAACAAAATTAAATAAAACTAGCAAATTAACATCCATATGAGTACTATGACTTTCTTATATAACTACAATCCAAAATTAAATAAACATAACTACATAAGTGCAATTTCAAATATTAAATTAACAAACATAAATAACAAGTCTTTTAACAACTTCAAAGCTCCAATTCTTCAAGTCTCTAAACCAAGCTTCACACAATAAAAGAAAATTGGGTATTTCCGACAGAATTATTTCCAACGGAATTTATTCCAACGAAATTAAGTTATTTTCGACGGACAATTTTGTCGGAAATATTTCCATCGGTATTAAGAGTACGTTACTCAGGAGCAGAGAAACAGCGAAGCAATTAAAAGAAAAAGAAAACTAACGCAGAACTCCATCGTTCTCTTCCTCCCATATGCCTCTCCTTCGAGCCCTCACTCCAGCCTTCTCCCTCTCCTCTCCTCTCACTCACAACCCTTTTCCTCCTCAGCCCTCTCCTCTTTCTTTCCCCTCTATCTCTTCTCTTATTTTATCCCTAATTTTGAAATAAAAAACCCTAATTTTTGAAGGTGACATTGTTTTCCGGCGATGGCGGCGGTTGATTTGTCCACCTTGTCCTCCATTGGGATCTTACGTTACATCTAATTAAAGGTTAGTCTTCAATTTGAGTATTTAAAGCTACAATAGAGTAACAAATCATTTTGGATAAATATTCTTACTCTCTGTTGATTATGCAAATCATTTTGGATATGATGATACTCATCTAAACATTTTTTTGATGGTAAATTCATTTTTCAAATCCTAATTTTTGATTCCATTGTGTTTTTACTTTTGTTTTTTAGGTTTTGTTATAAGTATTTATGGGCTATTAATGTTTTCCTGCTATTTTTTTGAATTCAGTTGTTCCGTAGATATGAATATTTAGGACGTACTGCCCTTCGCAAATAAATTTGTTTCAAATGACTATTTTGCGACGGCACACGACGGATATCATTTGTGATGGAACCTTAATGTGTGAATGTAATATTTTGAATAATTATGAGTTTAGTACGCAATGATATTGAACTATTATGACAATTGTAGCATACAGTGATATAAAGCAAAGGATGTTGATGGGCTAGGTAAAAAGAATATTATTCGAAATATAATTGAGTCCAAATGAAGGTAATGAAATGAAATCTATAAGAATTAGTTAAGAGAATGAATAAGATAGATAATATAAAACATATATTAAGGCGATATGTTGAAATAATTCAAGCTGTCAAGATTTCGAAAGAAGATAGATGTAGACCAAGTAAGGGTCTTCGGTGCTTCTGATTCCGAGGACGAAATCCTAATAAGAGGAAAAGAATGTGATCACCTGAATTTTCGGAAAAATATTAAAATAAGAATTTAATAAATTAAATTCTTGGGAAACTTATATAATGAATTTGAATGTAAAAATATATATGTGATATATATTTATGTGATGTATGTGATAGAACTATATGTATATATAGGTATGGAAAAAAAAATTTATATATATATATATATACATATATTTGGAATGAGAAAGTTAATAGTCAATTAAACAGTTGAATTAGTTAGCTTGAGCTAGTTACGAAAAGAAATATGGAGGCAAAGGATATTAATTAAATAATTATTAAGCCCTGTATGGCAATGGACTTATTATGAAATAAATTTCATAAGCAAGATGATTAATTCACTTAATAAAATTAGTAAATTAATATATGTACTTGTGTGAATGAAAATGTGGAAGTTAATTAAACTCATTATTTTAATATATATTATAATATATTTACGTAATGGCTTAATATATTATATTATGTCAAATGAACATAAATTAAATATAAGATGAAGTAATTAGTTCCTTATTTGAAAAATTGGGGGGTTAGTGTATTCGTTTTGATGCGTGACCAATATACACTACAAGAAATCAAACATTTTATGACGAATATTTTTGCCACGCACAACATTTTGTCACAATTTGTTAATTAATCATTACGAAATTCATAATCGTCACTAAAACTTTTGCTTTTGTGACGACCTTTAATATTGTTACTATTAATCATTTATATCGTCACTAATTTGCACATTTGATGACGATTAACAAAATTTCGTCACAATTTATTTTGGAGGTAGAATTTCGTACCAAAATTTTGGAGGGAAACCTTTTAGTGACATGTTTGTAATAATTGATGACATTATTTATTGTCACGCAATTTTTCTTTCGATGACAACATAATAGCTTGTCATTAATTATTTTTAAACTTTAGTGACAATGTCATTTCGTCATTAATGTTCTCATTTAGTGACACCAAATACAAATTCATCACAATTTTTTTTAGGCAAAATTTTTCTGAAATTTTTTGGAGGGAAATGTTTTAAAGAAGAAAAAATAATAATTTATGACAATTTTTATTGTCACAAATACCAAATTTATATGACGAGAGACTCGTTCGTCACTAATTAGATGAGTGGATAAGAGATAAAAATGGTTCGTCATAAATTCTTATATTTAGTGACAAAGTACATAATATCGTCACAATTTTATTTGGAGGCAAATTTTTTTAAGAAATTTTGGAGGCAAATTTTTTAAAGACGAAAAATTAATAATTTATGACAATTTTTATTGTCACAAATACCAATTTTATATGACGAGAGACTCGCTCGTCACTAATTAGATGAGTGAATAAGTGACAACAATGGTTCGTCATAAATGCCTATAATTAGATGAGGTGTTTCTAGCGAAGGAACTGTGAAGGAAAAAATATAGTGACAATATAGTTATTAGAGAGAGAAACATCCTTCACAATTTAATTTTTTTTCTTTCGCAAAATTGAAGTGATAGAAGGATATTTGGCGCTAATTTATGATGAAAATTTGCGAGAAAAAAAATTATTAATGAAGGAATTATTAGGCACTATATATTATTAATCAAAAGTTTTTTTGTGAAGGATAAAATTGTTCACTATTTTGTTATAAATAACTTTTTAAAAATTAATTGTGATGAATATAAATTATAATATAAATACATTAAATTTTTTAAGGTAGTAAATTTAATTTCAATTTATTCCCAAATCAAAGTATCAAAACTCTCTGCATCTCTCTCCATCTCAAATTCTTGATTGCTTCCTAGTCCCAACTCCCAACCTCGGACTGCTTTGATCCTCTCCCACCGCCGCCCCTCCTCTCCATCTCGACTGTTCCTCTCTATCTCGTTTCTCAACTGTTCTGATCTCCAGTCTTCTCTTCATTTCGGAACTTTTGAACTTCGGTTTCCGCTGCGGTGCTGCCTCCAATCTTCAGACTCCAGATTTTTCTTAGGTAATTTTTTTAATTTTCAGAGTCATCTTCGGCTCTTCCAACTATTAATGATAATCTATTAATCTTCAGCTTGCCTCTCTAGCTCTCTCATCTATGGTAGCTGTGTTAGGGTAAAGTTAATTATGGAAATTGGTAAAGGTAATTATATTAACCGTGATGTAGCTTGAGATATATGATTTGGCTATGGAAATGCATGTTTACATGGTTAGTATATTGCAAAAGAACTTGAAAAAATGAAAGTTAGTAAACTAGCTTGTTAGTTATTTTGTAAATATATGTTCATGTATGACATTAACTATGATTGTTGCTTGTGGACTGAAATTAGAGCCATGGAGATTAGCGTGGTTGTGCGGAGTAATAAGGTTGGCGAAAATGGTTTGAATATGTAGCCCCAAGTCTTAGAAAACAGTCCACAAGCTAGGCGCACTCATTATATTTGATAAAATGCCATAATGAACTAATTTGGCTAAAAACACATAATTTGACAGAGCCGAAACCTAATATAGATTCGTACAACCTAAACTAAGTTAAATTAAGTGCCTCGTGGCATTAAACCAAGCCGGAGCGCGTTTTAACGAAAAATAAAAAAGTGAAAAGTTAGTGTGTGCGCCCACTTTTGACGTATTATTCGGACTGTCAAACGAACCCGAAATGGGTGGCTCATATTTTTTAAAAATAGTCTTATATACCATGTATAACATATTTGAAAATGAGCACGATCCGATAAGTGAGCTAAAAGTTACAAAATAACAAAGTTGCTACGCCGCAACCGGGCAAGCTGCCAGCAACAGCAGCAGCCACAGGGCTGCGCTTTGCGGCAAGCTTGGCAGCCCGTTTGGCTTGAGTTTTTGAATTGTTTAAAATGTACGAATGGTATGGGTTATATTTTTTCAAAATAGATGGGTATGTAGTCTATAACATATCCAAAATGCAACATCATTGAATAAGTATGATAGAACTACAAGATATTGATATTGATATGACTTATGTGAATGTTTAATAACTATACATGTCATGTAATATGGATATGTGACTAATATGTGCATATATGTGAATGTAACTGTGCAGGACTTGTGAAGGAAAGATAAACTACAAACTTTAACGGTAATCACTAAGCAAGGCAAGTTCAAGAATATAGTGTTGCTATCTTGGCCCTTTTTAGCATTATTAGTTTTTGCTATAGTTTTCGTTCTATTGTATCCACTAGCTTCTGTGGGGTATAAAATGGACAAGAGTTGGTTGCGTGCAATTAAATGGTCTAAGGCTTATATTGATGGGGTAAACGCTTTTATGAAATTTGTTGAAACTCGTGTAGGTAAAGAGTACGACATTCGATGCCCATGTATAAGTTGTTTGAACTTAATAATTCAAGATCAAAAAACAGTTAAAGATCATATTTTGGAGCAAGGGATAGATCCAGGGTACACAACATGGTTTTATCATGGTGAACCATCAAGTTCGAATAATTTAAGGAATCCACATACTAATGAGGGTGATAGGATTGATAGTGATTTGTTTGAAGGAGATGATGAAGAAGATGATGGTGTTAATGACATGTTATTTGACCTTGGTCAACAATACTATCAAGCTGATTCTGAAAATATATCAGATGATAGTAACACCAATATTGGTGGTGTTCCAGCATATCTCGAGGCACTCATGATGGGTGCTCAAACAGAATTATACCCTGGATGTAAGAAGATTTCAAGGATTTCTTTTATCATACAATTACTTCACCTCAAAGTGTATAATAAGGTGAGTAATAAAACTATAGATATGATGTTGAGGCTGATGAAATTATCTCTCCCTGATGGCGAGACACTTCCAAGTTCTTACTACGAAGCTAAAAAATTGTTGCGAGATTTGGGATTGGGATATGAATGTATCCATGCTTGTAAGTATGACTGTATTTTATTCTGGAAGGAGAATGGAAACTTGGAAACTTGCCCTACTTGTGGAACTTCTCGATGGAAAGTCAATGATGGTATAGGGAAGAAGATACCACAAAAGATTTTAAGGTATTTTCCACTGATACCTAGGCTTCAACGCTTGTTCATGTCCCAAAAAACATCTAAAAAGATGGTATGGCATAAAGAAAAACGAATTGATGATGATTATATGAGACATCCGGCTGATTCGTTAGCTTGGAAAGACTTTGATAGTAAGTTTCCTTGGTTTGCAAATGATCCTAGAAATGTTAGACTAGCTCTAGCTGCAGATGGTTTTAATCCATTTGGAAACTTAAGCACCACTTATAGCATGTGGCCTGTAATTGTAGCTCCATTGAATCTTCCCCCTTGGGATTGCATGAAACATCCATTCTTTATGTTGTCTTTACTAATTCCAGGGAAGAAATCACCAGGAAAGGACATTGATGTCTACTTATCACCGTTAATCGAAGAGTTAAAAAAATTATGGGTTGAAGGGATAAAAACCTTTGATGTTTCTTATAAAAAAAAATTTCAAATGGATACTGCTATTTTATGGACAATAAACGATTTTCCTGCATATGGTGATTTGTCTGGATGGAGTACTAAAGGGTACATGGCTTGTCCAATTTGTAATGACCAAATATGTTCTCAAGGGTTGCGAAACAAGGTGTGTTACATGGGACACCGTCGCTATTTACCAAAAGATCATGCTTGGAGAAGAAGCAGAAAGTTCAATGGTAAAAGAGAAGATAGCGAGGCACCTAGAGAATTAACTGGGGAGGATTTGTTAATGCAGTTGGGGAGACTAGAAGATTTAACACCAGGGAAGCTTGGTAATAGAAAGAGAAAGCGCAAGCCTGAGGAATTGAATTGGACTAAATGTAGCATTTTTTTTTTATTTGCCTTACTGGAGTAAGTTGAAGTTAAGGCACAATTTAGATGTAATGCATATTGAAAAGAATATTTGTGAGAGTATATTGGGAACCTTGATGAGTATAGATGGGAAAACAAAAGATACAATCAAGTCAAGGCAAGATTTGGCGGACATGAACATTCGCAAGGAGTTGCACTTAATTAAGAGGAGTGATGGAAAATATATGAAACCTGCTGCGTGTTATGTAATGAAAAAGAAAGAAAGGCAGGATTTCTGTGAGTTTTTAAAATCTATTAAATTTCCTGATGGGTATGCTTCTAATATCTCTCGTTGTGTTAGTTCGAGTGATCAAAAGATATCTGGATTGAAAAGTCATGACTGCCATATACTTTTACAACGGTTACTTCCTGTTGGTATTCGTGGATCGTTAAACAAGGAGGTATCCAACGTACTAGCAGAGTTGGGTCATTTTTTTCAACGGCTATGTTGTAAGAAGTTGAAGAAATCTGAATTGGAGAAAATGAGAGAAGATATTTGCTTGATTTTATGTAAACTTGAAATAATATATCCTCCAGCTTTTTTTGACATAATGGTTCATTTGCCTATTCATTTACCAAATGAGGCATTGATTGGTGGACTGGTTCAATTTAGATGGATGTATCCAATTGAAAGGTAATAAAAAAACAAATATTCATTATATAAATTCTTTTGTGTAAGTTGTTATTGATGTCTTTGTTAATTATATTTTTGTAGATCATTATGTGAATTGAAGCAGAGTGTGCGCAATAAAGCTCATCCAGAAGGTTCAGTTGCAGAAGCTTACATTGCGAAAGAGTGTTTGACTTTTTGCTCAATGTACTTGCGGGGAATTGAGACTAGATTCAATCGAGATGAGCGAAGTAATGATATAGTAACTGACGATATTTTATCAATTTTCTCTCAAAAATGCCGTCATTTTGGAGCAACTAAATATGTTGAGTTATTGGAGGAAGAGTTCAATGTGACACAATGGTTTGTATTCCAAAATTGTGAAGAGGTTGAACCATATTTTGAGTGAGTATATAATTATATTTTAAACTTACAAAAATAATATGTTAAGTATTTGAAATTTGTTGAAATACATATTGATATTATTTATTACAGGAGGCATAAAGAGGAGCTTCACTTAGCTGGTTGTGAAAATGTAGATCACAAACATAGAGAGCAATTTACTGCATGGTTCAAAAATCATGTAAGATACTTGGGATTTTGAATATTGTTTGCAATTGCAAAATATCTTATTATCATGTTGTTGATTTTTAAAATCTTACTTTTCTATAGATGACTCAAATATATCATGATGAACCATCAAAAGCAAATGAATCTTTATATTCATTAGCATGTGCACCACATAGATGTGTAAGAAAGTACACTGGATGCATCGTGAATGGAGTTAGGTTTTTAACTAAAGAACGCGATGGTCGTCGTAAAAGTCAAAATAGTGGGATTGTAGTAGAGGGGAACCATGGTGAAGAGATCATAGAATTTTATGGGGTATTAACTGATATAATTCAATTGGATTATGTGAAAGATAGACATGTAACTATATTCAAATGTGAATGGTTTGATCTTGGGAAAAAAAAAATCAGGGATACAAAAGGATGGAAATATAGTAAGTATTAAAGTTACAGGAAAATGGTATGAGAATGATTCTTATATACTAGCTGATCAAGCACGACAAGTTTTCTATATTAATGATCCTAAATTAGGAGGTAATTGGCGAGTAGTGCAACCATTTCAACATAGGCATATATACGATGTTGATGAGATGCAAGAAGAAGCAATGGATGCTGACGACTTTTCCTTTGTGGAAGATGGAGTATATCAAGAGAATGATGTTGATGATGCATTTGAAGTTAGTCTTGGTGAAATACAATCATTGAATAGAGAGGGCATGGATCCTGAAGATGTTGAGGAGTTGGTAATTTCAAGACTACATGAAGTTGTTGAGGAGAACTTAGAGGATGTCGATGAAGAAGATGAGTTAGATGACACTTTGGTTGATTATTGTAGTACTGAGGATGATTCTCAGCAACATAGTGATTCTGAAAATGATACTGATGATGACAATAGTTAATTCAACAGAACACAGGTGCTCTAATAAACTCATTCTATTCTTCAAACTTTTTCAGTTGCTTTGATGTATCAATGCTTACTAAAACTCACATTATTTGTAGGAATGTTTTTGTGTGTTAAAAGATCAGGGTGAATATCGAGTGCGCAGATTCAGCTTTACCAATAAGCATATGCAGCTTTACCAAAATCTTAATATGTTATAGTTAGTCCAAGGCTCCAAGCTGCACGATGCAGATGCAGCAGTCACTCCAGCCACTCTTCAAAGGGTCCATCATGCTCAAAATCTTAATATGCTGTAGTTTGTCCAAGGCTTATACAGTTGGTCGCACTGGAATCTCTGCTGACTTCATGTTAGCCACCATCAGGGTAATGTCGGTTCCACTTTTCAGAGCTGGTCAGCAACTTCAAGTACTAATGAATTTGCTTGAGTTGTCTGATAATGTTGGTGCTTGGGACCATATTTATGAGGATTTCTTTCCCTTTTGGAAGAGTTTGCCAAGCAATTTTCTGGCTAATGCATCTCCACTGACTTTTTACAAAGAAGGTATAGAAGCTATGGTACTTTCAAGTAACAATTTTGACAGACAGATGATGAAAAAACTTGAAAGTCTTTCAATGAAATTAAATTTCAGATATCAGCAGGTGAGTCTATAATATGCTTTGCTTCTCTGTCTATAATAGGTGCATGACTTTCTGTCAGTTCTTCATGTTAATTAACGCTAAATTTGGTTCCGCAGGGTAATGCGAAGAGGTTGCTTGACAAACGTTGGCTATGACCTCTTAAATTCGGAAATTTCTGACTTTTATAGCGAAGAGGGGTTGAGAGAAGGGGTTTTGAGAGGCAGACTTCAAATATCTTCCATATTGGCTGCAGCTCCAAATCTGCCAAAGTTGACGGCTGGACTTAGCCTTCTTGCATGGTTGGGTGTGTTCTTAGCAACCTCTGGATTAGTTTTCTTCTATAGGTGTAGCAGGTATGCTTATTGAATTTTTTGCACTTATAGGAACTTCAAAATGATTGATGTTTTGTATTGATGGCAACGTGATTTTAAGTTGTTTGTGCATTACACTAGTATTAGTTATTTCGTTTTTATGAGTGGTAATAGACATTGTATTCTCATCATAATCTATTATCTTTCTCATTTTTCTTTTCTAGAAGTTAGAGTGCATTTAGTGCTTGGAAGTGGTTTGAAGTTGCATGCTGCAACGTTGGTCTTTAGAAATCTATGTATAGACTTTTTCATTTATTACCTATTTAAATGAAATATGGTTTTTGATTAACATTCGTGCTCTTTTTTACTCTTTCTCTGCCCTCAAATTTATTAACATATTGTGCTCTTCTATACTCTAGAAATAAGGGTTCTTATTAGCAACTTTGTTCTCTAAGTTGGCCATTTCTTTTGTTACAGTTTTCTCCCTCGCTACATGATTCTAATGCTGTCAAAATTAGTTATTGTGTCATTGTGTGTATTAGTGACCTATAGTAGATATAGTTTATTTTGAGGTTATCAATTACTTTTTTTTATCATTGATGTCTATCACTTAGACCAATTATATTTCATTTGCAGAATTAGAAAATTTATTAACAACAATCGGAAGTTGATGATTGATAGAGAACTTTAACTGCACATGGTTTAATTTGTTATTATAAGCAAATTTGTTAGCATTTTGGGACTTTCGAAATTATTCTCTGCTTTGACTTTTGGTTGTTTTTTTTTGTTTTTAGCAAAGATCCAGGTTACATCAGAATGAATGTGCATGATCCACAAAATATGAAGGATGATGTAAGTAGTATTTTATTTTAATTTAAGTTTTTATGTTTGCTTGAATAACTTCATTTCTACGATCATCTGTGTTCATTTTTGCTGCTGCGTTCTGGTTTGTGGGCTGCTGATGCAGTTTCTTGTGGTCTGGGAGGCTGCTGGGTGAATGGGGGGAAGGCTGCTGTTGCAGTAGAGTGATTTCCTCTGTTGGAGTGTTGTACTTTTGTTAAGCCTCCTCTGATGGAATTCTAGTTGGGCGTGTTTGGGTCTGTATTTGTCTGGCTTTGGGTCTGATTCATTCTCCTTATGGTTTTCGCCTCTTGATTGAGGGGAACTGCTGGGGAGATGTTTGTTGGTGCTGGGGAATGCCATTATTATTTTCCTGCTTTGGACTGCTGTTTGTCTGTTGGGCATGTTTGTCTGCTGCTGCTGGTGGGTTAAAGAAGCTGAGAATTCTATTGATATTTGGGAGGAAATTTACAATTACAAGAACCATTAGTAATTAGCCTTGATATTTAGCTTTTTATCTTTGTTTTCAGTTCTTGTCTTCAAATTTTTGTAAGAATTGAATACATTTTCAGTTTACATTTTGGAAAAAAATATTGTATTAGATTCATGATTTATTTTATATATATAAAAATTCTTTAACATCTTTAAGTACACAAAATATGCATACTATCTTTTTTTTCAGTTCATGTTCTATCATCTATACAATCATGTATGATGTTCGAATCGTTCAAATTGCATTCAACCAAACGCCCAAATTTTTTTAAAAAAAATTTATTTTTAAAACCACTAAACGTCCAAATTTCATTTAAAAAAACAAATAGAAAAGATAATAATAAAACTTACTATTTTACTAGAGAAGTTTTATAAATATATTTAACCAAGTATTTCTATGTATGCTATATGTAAAATTGAATTTTAAACTATTAATATATAATTTAAGAGTTAACTGTCGATTTTAGAATTGAGCCAATTAATGAGTCCGACAAGTTAAGTTTTGTATTGTATGTTTTGTATTGTATTTTTTAGTTCAGTACTTTAACAAAGTTTAAACCATAATAAAAAATAAAAAATAAAAAATAAAAAAAATCTACAAAAACTTAACTTTATTTCAAGTGTAATAGTGTGTGCGGGCAAAAGGGAAGCAATAGACATCAGAAGGTTTCGCTCAATCCTTAGCCGACATTGAAATCAGATTGATGGTAGCTCTCTACCAATTTGGTTTCCCCTCTCTTCCTTAGCCATAGTTTTGGCGGGAGAAATAAAAAAGTAGCGCCAAATTTTGCCGCAATTAGCGAGATCGAGATTTGATTGTGTGAGTAATGTTTCCTACTGGTGAAGGGATTATCAGTAATCCCAAAATTTTAGGCCAAGTTCATCTTCAAATTTTCTCCTTCTGTCCCAATTGCAGAAGCCCTAACTTCGAAGACCCAAAGACCCGTCAATTTGTTCGAAGGTATTTTTTCTAACAGCTTTGTTCATCCGTATTCCATTAGTTGTTGTAATGATTCATATATACAGACACCTGTATGTATATGTGTAAGAGACCCTATTCTTATACTTTTTGATTAAGCAATTAAGAGGTAATTACTCCTTTGCTATATTGTGCTATATGAGAATTGCTCCATTAGTTGGTTAATCATATGTTTAACTGTGAAATAAAGTGTGTGATGTTAGATTGTATAACCATTGATTACTTACAGAGTATTGGTATCATTTGTAGCAAATGATATGTTATGGAAAACTTAAAGTAAATTGAAGATGACCAAGTTAGGAAGTTATTTAGATTACAAGCTAATATGTTTAGTTTAATTGTGTATATACTGTCATGGTTGGAATTGGTATAGAGGAGATAGGTTGGATGTGTGGAGGCATAAGGGAGATAAAAATGGGATTGAAGAGCAAACCAATAGCTATGAAAAGGGTGTCTTAAAACTATGCACACTAACTGTTTGATAAATGTCTCAAGTGGACTGTATTGGCTAAAAACTAAATATTAGACAAAATTAAAGCTTGGACTTGGTTTATATAACACATGTGATAATAACTAGCAAGTTTAAGCCTATTAGAATGAAACAAAATTCAATCTTAAGCCAAAGTGAAAAATTAAAAAGTGGTATGTCAAGTAACTTTGAGTGCTGTTTTGGACAGCCTACTAAGAATAAAGTATTAAAGCAACCCTAAAGATGACAGTTGCGATATTTGCCAAAATTAAAAATGAAAAACCACTCTGCTGATTTAAACTCTAATAATCAAGTAATAAAGTTAGGCTAATCCCAAAATTAATTTCACCTACTCAATAGTCAATAGCTTGACTACCAATAACCACCAACGGTTCCATTCATAAAAAAAAACATTTTAGTAGTTGGGTCCTTTAAGGGATTGCATAGTACGGCCAAAGCCTGAACCTTACATAGCTGATCATACCATCTTTTTGCCTAGCCTTTTGTTTTCAGGGGGCCGGGTTAACAATTTAAACACAGGGAGGTTTGGATCGATCTATATATATTTCCTTAAATGATAGATTTCTATTACAAAAGGATAATAAGGCCATGTAAATTTCAAGTTTTACTTAGCATTTTAACCCGATATAAGTACTATCATCAGTGAACTGAGACAGTGCGCTTCATTATGCATGGTTTGACTGAATAATGGGCTAGGAAGCTAAAAAATTTAGCTACTATTCTTTGAATTGGCCATTTTGACCCTAATTTTGTAGTCTCTTTCATCATTATACTTTCATTGCTTAGTAAAAGACCTTGTACTAACACACATTCTTGTTTTGAATGTCTCTAATAATGGAATATGCAATATATCTAGCATAATAAATTGCAAATCAATAATGAAAAAAGTAGTAAATTGCCACATCTTTTTATCTTAACTCTTCATTTAACCAATAACCACATATCAAAAATCAGTGAATTCATTGTAACATCTAGGAAAAAAAATATATGCCCGTGATCATGCTATAATTTTAGTTTGCATTATGTAGTGACATAAAGCTGAAAGTCAATATATATTTGTAGATTAGCAGGCCGTCAGTTGGGAGACTCACTTTATCTCAATATATACTGTTGCAACCTCACCTTACGAAAATCTCGTGAGATAAAAGGGGCCCGAAGATTACAAATTTCAACCCCTACTTGGCACAAAACTATAGCTTTATGGTTCTGCTTTATTTATTTATGAATAATATGGTTTAGAAATAGAAAAAGAGGACATTTGAATAAATAAGTTGAAGCTGTGGATTTGACATGGCACTAGTATTTGATTATCTTGTATTTGTGCTTGTTCACTTAAATTTGGAAGCTTATGTATATTTGTAGCATCTTTGACCAAAATTGAGGTTTTATGACAACAATGCTTAGTTGTTCCTCAATCACCTATTTATAGATTCCATCAAGTTCACTTTCAGCAGTACATATGTTTCCTTAAATTTGCAGTTTACAAGGCCTTCAAATGGTCATTGGCCTCTTAATTTTATGCTTTTGTTAGCTTGGAAACTCAGAAGTATATGTACTATTTTTTAATAGATTTTACTTGTCATGTACTAGTTTGGCAGGTGTGCCAATACACAAATTATCCTTTTTATTTCTTAGCTGTGAAGCATATATATTGAAAAAAAGTTGAAAATAGGGTCACCAGGAAAATATATTTTCTGCTAAAACATGCATATCCTATCTTTTGCAGAAAATATATTTTACAGAAAATATATTTTCTGCAAAAAAATCTATTCTATGTAATTATTCACTGAATATCCTATCTTTATTATTAGTTAATCCAATTCTAATAGATTTAATTTTAAAAAAAAATTTCTTACATGTTTTATAAATGGCTCCTGGAGGTGGACACAAACTGAAAGTGAAAAACAATGCAAACAAGACTAAACAAATTCTCATTGATCGTAAGTCTAAGCTAGCTGATTCGATAACTCTCAGAGGTATCAAAGGACGTTTTGACAAAGAAAACGTAGCTTCTGATGGTAGGAAATCTAATACAGAAAAGGAACCATTTGTAATACTTGAAGCCCATAATAATTCATCTAAAGGTAGTGAACATGCTACTAAAAATCAGACCAGTGAAATTAATCCCAAGCCACAAATCTCTACAGTTCCAGCAATTCCAAGACTTGAAATTCCATTAACTCAGAGTCCAGAAATTCCAGCAACTGAAAGTCATGAAACTCCAACAACAGAAAGTCCTGAAATTCCATCAAATGAGAGCATTCAAACCCCATCAACTGAAACAAGTGTTGAAACAGGTATGAATTCTCTTTTTTCTTTTTTTTTAAATTATACTAAGTTTTGAAGTAACTAATAATCCTATTTCTTATGTATGCGAAACAAAAATTATAACAAGCATGTAATGTTTATACAGCTAGCTCTAAGAAAAGTAGTCGTGGTCCAACAATGGGCAAGGGGATTATGAAGGCATTTGTTACTTCAGGGAGCAAAATGAAGATTAATGTGGATCCATTTATAGGAAGACCTATAAATGGAGATGAATCTGCAAAGCTTGCAAGTCAAATTGGAGTGATAACTCGAGATGTCCTTCCAGTTCCCAAAAGGTGGAAAGACGTAGATGAGGAAAAGAGTTTGGAACCAGGCTTTGATCATATAAATGTAAAGATCGAAACTAATAACTTTTTTCTTATATCACTTTATTTTTCTTGTCATCTAAAATATGCTAATATGATATATAGATCCACATGGATGTTAATGTTGATGCTCCGGGAGTGAAACAATGTTTGATTGATAGGCTGAAATCTAGTAGCCGACAAAAGCGTTATAAGTTACATATGCACTACAAGAAGTTTGCAACTTTGGTAGAGGCTAAGAATAACAAGCCTTCTTTTTGTCCTTGTAAAAAAAATTGGGAAGCATTGTGCGACTATTTTGCAACACCTAAATTTAAGGTAATAATACAAAAACTTAACATGTTTAAATGTTAAGGTTCAGTGTTTAGGTTATAGCTATAGGTTTGTAACATTGCTTGGAACTAATTTGTTCTTGTTTTTATAGCACACAAGTTTTGTGAATGGTGGGAATAGAAGAAAGGTGAGAGCTCCACATATTTCAGGCAGAAAGCCATTTACTGTTCGTCGACACGAGATTGTAAGTGTTCTAAACGTGTACTTTTGTACTAGTTTCATTCTAATAACCTTTAATTGATGCATAATCCTTATTTTTCTTGGCACATTTTTTCCTGTCCTAGTCTCAAATGGAGCTAAATGGAGATCCTTGTGATAGGATTGATTTGTATAAACGTACACATCATTCAGAGAAAAAGGGTTGGTCATCCAAAGTGGCAGAAGAGAATTGGGTAACTTTCGTATCTATTTGTTTTAAATACAACTTTTTCTATGTTAATGATTGTAATTAACTATAAATACCTTCTTACATCCATGTGTTTTAATAGGAGTTGATGAAAAAAAAGCGAGATCAATATAGAGAAGAAGGATCTGAGAAGAACGCAGATGAAATAGTCTTGGAGGTTCTTGGCCATGGATCTGGTTACATTAAAGGCCTTGGGTATGGTCCAAAACCTCCATGCAGGCGCATCACATCATCTGATTTAGCTACCCAACAAGTCCAAAAGGAACTTCAAGAGACACAACAAAAGCTACAAATGTCTGACTCTCAAGTAAATGATCTTAAGACACAAGTGGGTGGATTTGAGACTGAAGTGTCTGATTTGAAAACTCAATTGGTACATCAAGGTGCAAATATCAACAAACTTATGGCAATTTTGGCTGCTAATGGGATGAACATATAGGCTGAAAAAATTATGTAAGTAATAAATACTTTTAAACTTCAATGAATCTTTCAAATGTTGCTTTTCATTTTTGTATTTGTGTTAATGCAGATTTTTGATATTAAAAACAACTTTATAAATGACTGAATAATGAACTCTGAAGCAATGATAGTATTAGATGAATCTGTATGTGGCTTTTTGTTTTTATTCCCAAAAAATTAGTTTAAATCAGTAACAATCTCTCTTCTACCTCCTTTCTTTCAATTGCCTTGCATCATAAATTAGCTAGAAAAGAATTATTCTAGGTAATGTTTCCTTCACTTTCAATTAAATATTTTGAATTTGGTGTGATGTGTTGAATTCCTACAAATGTTAGATTTTCTTATTTATTTTACTCCATTTAGGACAAACATGAATTTGATTTATACTGTTATAGTTAGATTTGATTTGTTCTGGCTGATTTGAGGATACATTGTTTATGAGACAAACATGATTTTATATCTTTTTCTTTATATGGGACAAACATGATCTTTATTACTTTGAGTAATAAATATGCTTATAAAGGTTTGTTAATGTTCAATGGATCTTGAGGCTAGTTGTGTTTATGGTTTATGTTCATATGAACTCAATGTATGATCAATGAATTAAGCAGAAGTTGCCCGTGCTAGATAACATGCTTTCAAGTTTTCTCTGTAACATGCACTATAGCAGTGTTTTTTTTTGAACTTTTTATATGGACATGACTTTGTGTAATTTGGTTTTATTGGTTTATTTATTTTATTTTATTGTTCGAAGTTAACTGTTTGATGAATTTGAGCTTAAGCTTATTAGTTGCTTGATTGCATTTGACTAATAATTTTATTGTACCATATTTATGGGCCTAAAAAGATAGCATAATTTATTTAGTAATGTTATATCTATAGTTCTGGAAAATTCACAATTTATTATTTAAACATTTATTTCTTTATATACTTTTCTTTTTTAATTTCATAACTATTTCACTGATTTATGTTTATATGTTTTGATGAATTTGCAGATAGAGATTTTTCTGGAAGGTCAATAACCACAAGGTAGAAGGTTTTAATTAAGCATTTTCTTAGGATATGGATGTCAGAATTTTAGCTTTTCGGATTATATAATTTTGTTTTGTGGTACTTAGATTATTTAAGCAATTGTTAATTGCCTAGTTGGGTATTTTGTTGAATTAGTGAATCTACTATTTTTTATAAGATAATTACTTTTTATTTTAAATGTTTATTGACTTGTGTCTCTTATATTATATACACGTGTAAAGTTGATTTAAAAAGGTCACCAAATGTAATATATTTTTTATTGAAAATTGTTAATGTAACAATACATTTTGAATGTCAAACAACTTAATATGACCACCACATCATCACGATTTATAATCATTTATTCATAAATAATATTTGGTCAATAAAAATTAAAATTTAATGACGAATAATATTAACTCTTTAGAATTAATAGTATTGTCATTATATATAGTCATTTAGTTATGACAACTGATTTTGTCACTAATATTAACTATTTGATGACAAGTTATGCCGTTACTATTATATAGTCATTTAGTGATGACCTTTAATTTTGTCACTATTAATAACTCTTTCTGTGACGAGTTCGATCATCACCATAAGTATTTAATTAGTCACAGTGAAAAATGTGTCATAGAAAGTAACTCTTTGGTGACAAACTATATCGTCACTATTATATATTCATTTAGTCACAACAAATAATTTTGTCACTATTAATATCTCTTTCTGTGACGAGATGTATCGTCACCATAAGTATTTAATTAGTGACATTGAAAAATGTGTCTCAGAAAGTAACTCTTTGGTTACAAATTATTTTGTAATATTATTTAAAATATGAAATGACAATGACATAATTGTCATGTTAAATATAGTATTAGGTGACGAATTATTCTGTCGTCATTTATTTTCTTATTTTTGGTGACGATAAACACAATAACATGACGAATGAATAATCATAAATATGACAATATTGTCGTCATTAAAATTAGATGAATTAAATAGAGTAACATATTTTTGTCACTAAAATAGTAGCATTTAATGACGAAGAAAGATTTTTTGTCATTTAATGTACTACGTTTTGATGACGAAACATAATATAGAGTGACAAAAGTGTCATTCAAATAGTGACGCTATTAACGTCACTACAAGTAATTAATTATAGTGACAATGGTGTAGATCGTCACCATAAGTTAAAACATTTAGTGACGACATCAAATATTGTCAAATAAACCTAATACCACGCTCATACGGTGACGGTCTTCGTGACGATTAACACTCGTCACCAATTATTTTAGTGACAAAAAATAAATTTTATATGACAAATTTTAGCGTCATTTTTTGTGTAATTTCTTGTAGTGATATAAATAAATATTGGTGTCAAGATTAGTAAATTAAATTAATATTTAGTTTGAAGAGGAATGTATAGATTAAATAAATTGTTTTGGAACAATTTATGAGAGGAAGGAACAAATTTAATTATACAACATTAATTATATAAATTAAGTAAGTTATTATTTAATGTGACGTTTGTTACAGAAAAAAGTGGAGTAATTCCATAATTAGTGAAATGATTTTATACATATTATAAATGTATAATTATTCAATTTTGATTAAAAATTGGATTACATGTAGTTATAATACATTAAATGTATTGGAAATATAATAAGATAATGTAAATAGTGTGTAATTATCTAATATTATGTAATAGGGTCTATGCTGGGAATTAAGAATTAAAAACATGTACACATGATGCTGAGAATTGCAAGACTGAAGTGTATGGTGATAAGTCATGTGGCAAAGCAGGAGGTGGCAGGTTATTAAACTAACCATAATACACTAAGGTGCTGTTTGTTTACATCTGATTGCCTCTTAATGGACTGTCTCTTATTCGCTAAGAGGCATGATGCTGTTTGTTTGTTTTTTGTTACCTCTGAATGCCTCTTAATCGGTAATGTGACAACTCGAGAATTTGTAATATTAATAAAATCTTAAATGATTAAATTAACGGTTAAAGTTTAAAACCTAGAGTGGAAATAGAGAAATAATTTAAAATTTTTAAAGAACCTATACGGTTTGATTTTTAAATTTTAAAGTAATGTAAAGAAATTAAATGAGAATACTAGAAATTTTGAAATTTGAAAAGAGATTATGTATAAGGATAAATATATTATGACTCATGAGGAGTATGTATGTGACTAAATAAATATATATATTGTAAATATGTATATATGTTTATTTGTTTTATAAAGTGAATTATAAAGAAAGCTACATAACCTAATTATACATTAGGTATGGTAATTAAATAACTTAAGGGTTATGGTATAGGAGAATTTAGTATTTAAAATATATACTAACCTAAGAGATTAATTTTATTATCTCAATTTATTAATTATTTTAAACCTAGCTTAATTGGTTTACATAATTAAATTATGTAAGTAAGTATTTAAATTCTAAAATAAGTGAATTAAAAATTCTAATTAAATAATTAGGGTAATGTAAAATTAGTGTGGTGGACCCATAATATTTACATGGCCCAAACTAATTATTAGAGAGCCCAATCAATTAAAAGGATGGCCCAATCTTAGCCCAATTGAAGAGGGGCCTTATGGTCATTTTATTAAGCAAAATTTGGCAATTAAAATAAAGCAAAAATGGGGCAATATTGGGGGGGGGGGGGGGGAAGTACCCGGCCATGTCAAGGGGGAGAGCATCACATATTTTATTTTTTCTTCCAAATTAGTTCACCAACTCCTAGCCATGTGTCCCTCTCTTATTAAGCCTTATTATTTACCAAGATTGCAAACAACAAGAGAGAGAAGATGAGAGTTATTGATAGATTTTATATATACATACAAAGGTTATATGTATATAATTTTACCACAATACATACTCCCATCTTAATTGACTTTAAGAGTTTTACTCCATTCTCCAAATAAAAAAGAAAGAAAGAAGAGAGAGAAAATAAGAAAGAGAGAGAGATGCAAAAGGGCTTCGGGCAGCCACATAGAGGAAGAAGAGAAGGAGTTTTTGGTTTTCATGCCACCACACTTCATCTCTTATTTTGGTAGAAGAAGAAGAACAAACCATAAGAAAAAAAGGTATAAACCCTAAATACTTAGTTTATGTATGTTATTTTAATGGTTTTGATGAAATATCAAGTTGTGTTCTTGAACATAAATACCTTAGATCTACATGTTTTATAGTGCATTATGTATGGATCTAATCATGTTGGATGTTAACAAGCTTGATCAAGAGAAAGAAAAGTAAAACAGTTTTTAAAACTTAGAAAATCTAGTGGACAGCTTCCCCTAAACAGAAAATTTGGGATTAGCTAGAGTGCTCTAAAAATTATGGGCTTTTGGTATGCTGTAGTACACTGAATAAGCTTTTCATAGACTCCAAAACGGACTAATTCTGACTTCGTAGCAAAAAGTTATGACATTTCAAAGTAGTAGAGTCGAATATGTCCAGAAAATTCGGGGCAGTCCCCTTCCACGAAATTTCTGGAATTTTGTGCTTGGAATTTGAAGATGGTCCAAGAACAAAAGTTGTATTCCCGGAAGTTAGCTTCGCGTGGGCACAAGAATCGCTCGAAAACGTTTTAAAACGACTAAGTTATGATTGTTTTAGTACAAGAGGGTCAAGCTGCAAAACTAAAACTGACCAGCCACTTCTAGGCTATTTTTCATGACGAAAACAGAACCAAATTTGGTGTTTGATAAACGAAAATTGTATTTCAAGAAAATAAAAATCCAACGCCTCCGACGGAACTCAAATCGGAGTTGTAGATCTCCGTTTATAAATGTTTCCGTAAAAGACCTCAAAACAAAAAATGTTTTCAAAACCTTTTATGGACAATCGATAGTGGCCTGTTTTAACGGGCGTATACTTGTCCAAAGTGGTTGTCTCTTAAGCCAAAAGTGTAGTTCGGGAAGTCAGCTTTCCAACGATACCAAGTGGGCCTACATCGAACTTGTAAATTTTCGTCTACGAGCGTTTCCGTGAAGGACCTCAACTTTAGAACGTATAATGAAAAGTTAAAAAATTAACTAAAGTTTTCACTAATTAATTATTATTGAACATATAATAATTAAAGAATGCTTAATTAAGGTTAAGTACTAAAATGTGATTATTTAATTACATTAGCATTATAAAATAATTATTTATTAATTAATTAATATTAAATAATAAATGAGTATAAATGACCACTAATTGACTATTCTTTAAAGAAAAATTAAAGGTTTATAATAAGTGATTAATTTATTATTATTTAACTAATTTTAAATAATAATTAAAGGCATATAATGATGTGATTAATTGGTATTTAATAAAATATTAAATACTAAAGTATATTTAATTAGTTATTAATTATGTTAAATAATAACTAAAGGTAATTAATTAATTACTATTTAATTAATATTAAATAGTAATCAAATGAAGGTTAGATTAATATTATGATAATAAATGTATTTAATAATTATATTAAATAAATTGTGTAAAAATGGTTTTAATATTTTAAAAATTATTTAAAAATAATTTAAAGGTTATAAAAAATGTTTTAAGTTATAAAACATAACTTTTAATATTTTATCATGAATTACATTAATATTTTAATATTAATGGCAGTTATTTAATAATAATTTTAAATATTTTAAATTCATTTAAAGGCGATATTAAGGTATTAAAAATACTTTGAAATATTATAAATAACTTATAATATTATGTCATGTATTTCATTAATATTTGAAATTAAATAAATATTAATGATAATGGAATTATTTGGTAGTTAAATCATTTAAAAATGATATTAATGATTGAAAAATCATTATAACTGATAATAATTATTTAAAATTATTATGAACTATTGAAAAATATTTTGATTAAGTAATAAAATATTTAAGATAATAATAAAGCATTTAAGTAGAGTCTTATTGATAATAGGCTCGATAAATATCAGATTAGGCAATCGGGATGTCGAAATAGTACCGAACTCAACTCAGACTGAAATAGTTTGATTTGATTCTGAGTCTTATGTGTTTTATTGATTTTTAGGAATATATGATAATGTGTTTAGGTTATTTTATAACTGTAATTAACAAAAGTTAATATGATGATATTATTCTAATTGAGAGATCAATATTATCAAAAATAGGTCTTTAAACTGAAGCTAAATTAGATTACGTAGCAGTAATCAACGGTACATGCAAGTTTCCTAACTCGAACTCGAGTTGTTATTGTAAAGCATGTTTGTGATTAATCATTGTTGATTATATCACATCTATGATTTATTGATTCGCACGTTGTGCATATTGTATATGTTCATCAGGTATGAAAGGCTGATCACCTTCATTACTATATTGTTCAGTTAAATTTATTCATGTTCATTGTTGACTATTCAACATTATTGATTCATGTTCTTTCACAATTCTTATATTGTTGAAAGTTTGTCAGCTTATTATTCATTCTTTCAATCATGATATATCATTGTTGTATTTAAAACTTGCTGGGCAAACTTGTTGCTCACCCTTGCTATATCATGATAAACATTTCAGATTAAAGCAAAACTTCAGACACAGGCAAAGGCAAAGACAAGTTCTAGGATGGAATTATTATACGGTTAAAATAATAACAATATTGAAGGCATATGACATTGTATGTTGTATAGGATATTGAATACAGGTATTAAGTTAATGTTACAGACCTTGGGATTATGTTGTAAAAGTTATTGTATAACCAATTTATGTTTATATCTTCCGTAATAGTTATAGAAATGATGTATCGTAACGTACCAGGTCCGAGGTTCTGGGGACCCGAATTTGGGGGCGTCACAGGTAAGACAGAAAATGAAATCTTAATAATTAAGAGGTATCTCTTAATGAATTTTTTTTGACAAATTTTTTTTATATAAATATAATCAACAATATTATTCACTCATTTTTATTAAATTGAATATTTAAAATTATTAAATAAAATTTTACCCTTTAAAATGGTAAAATAGTGTCATTAAGAGACAACTTATTTTTTAGTTATCAAACAGTTTTTTTGATTCAGACCTCATAACCATTCAGATGATCTAATTTATTAAGACATCATAATCATTCAGATCTTAATTATTCAGTTTTATCAAACACAAAGCAAGGCTATTGAGCTAGGAGCTAAAAAACTTAAAAACATTCAGCAGTCTCACTATATACTCCCTGCCCATCCGTTCCAAACATAAAAAAAGGAAACAATCCCTACTTCTCTATATTCCTTGCCTTCCAGTCCGTCCCAAAACAAGAAAGACAAAACCATTCCTTGACCCATCCGTTTCAAAAAAAAATAAAAATAAATAGAAGCAGCCTTTGACCCATTCCATTTTCGACCAAACCAAAGAAGAAGAAGACAAACAAAGTAACTCTTCACTCTCAAATTTATTGCATGCCAAGAGAATTAGAAGAAATAAATATTAGCAAACTGAATTTGGAAGAAAGTTAAAGCAATATATTGACAAAGGAGGACTGAATTCAGCCATTACATAAATCAAGAGGTAATTTATGTGTTTATATTATGTTCATAAGGAAGTAAGCAGTGGCGAAGCCACGTTGTAACTTGTGGGGTCAATTGATCTCACTGGGGAAAAAAATTATTTTATGATATATGATAAATTTAGAAGAAATTTAAGTGTAATGAACAAATTGACCCCACTAAAATTTTATAATTTTTTTAATATACGAGGTCAAATTGAAATTTTTATAAATTTTTCAATTCAATATTACTTCTACTCATTTATGTATGAATCTTCCTCTAATATTTTTAAAATAAATAATAATCTAATTTAGATTATTTTCCTAACATAAGAAATTTAAATATTTATTAACAAATTTGTGATTAGAAAGGAGTATCATGGGTCAATAAGGGATATATACATATATATATATATATATATATATATATATAATGTTATTACTTGTTATATTAATAATATTGTAACCAAATACATGTTTACATATGCAACCGATCGGAAAGCACAAAATTATCTAAAAAAATTGGCTCAGGGCGCAGCCCCCGAACCCCCACCAAATTATTTATAGGATCACAATATTTTGACCCCATTGGATCAAAATCCTAGCTTCGCCACTGGAAGTAAGTAAATACATGGGTAAATATTGATATAATTACTATGTTGGGCTGTGATTTAGTAAGGGAGATGTTATATATGTTGTGCATAGTAATAAGGATGAAAAACTCCATGCTCCAACATCTATGAAATCTGAAAGTTTAAGTGAAGCATGTAGGGTGTTTGATAAAATACCTCAAAGAGGTTTAATACTAAAAAATGATAATTAGGCAAAGCTTGTGGCTAGGAAATCTTTATGCATGTGTTGTGATATAATTCAAGTGGACTAAATGAGCTAAAATTGGTTTAAATAGATTAGTGGTTTCAGATGTATGTAATAAAATCTGTTATGACTATTTGAATAAATTATAGACAAAAGCCTATAGGATAAGGATAATCTAACCTTCTTTGAATCTCAGGTTTATAGATTGTCTATTATTTACATGCATTTCAAATATAGGTCAAAAACTTGGCGCCATTGTCTCGAACGAGGATATCAAATTATATACAAAAAATGTCCCTGGCCTTGTTCAGTTTTAAGAACTGAAACAACGTTCATGTGCTGAATCCTGTGTGGATGATGTCTTGAAATTTTTATGCGTGCAGATGTTAATCATTTCATAAAGAATAAGCTTCAAGATTATTTTTTTTTTAATCTTCGTGAGAGAAATTATGTCTCGCAACGAGTAATGTGTTATTGTCGTTATTACTTTCTTTGATAAAGAGACATTTAGATTTCACGTTTTGAGGATGTGAGTGTAATGGCGTATATAAATATATAGGTTGGATGGAAGCTCTATGAGCCAACCCATCTATCTTTACTATTAAACTGTCGGTGGAAAAATGTCTCGTTAAAACATCCAATATGTCGAGCAAAACAAAGTATGTGTCAGAGTCTGCTTGCAAAACTATGGTTTTATGCTTAAGAAAAAGTGGTTTGTTCACTGTTGTAATCATCTTTTGGCATGAATATATCATATATGAATACATACACTGTTTCAGTATATGCATTCATATTTAATTAATTTGTGGGTTCGGTTATATCACTAAAGATAATAGATGATCACATAACTTAGTATTACATTTTGCATCCATTTCAGCTTCTGAATCTGTCCTTTAACCACATCTTCAATCTAAAACAAGTGATTTAATATTGAATTGAAAGAAACTTGGCCAATATGAAAACTTCCAAATCTGCATTACAAAGATTAGATGCTAAGTTACATTTTAAAGAGAATATAGCATGTGAAGTTACATTTAAAAAGTTACATGTTAAATTCCAAATTTGTGATAGTTTATGAAGTGAAATATGGTATGTATTATATGTTTAATGTACCTACGAGTATAGAACGAAGTTAAGGTTATTAAGTTAATCTAGAATGTTATTTCGAATAGAATTGATGCATGCTATAATTTGATGGTATATATATATATATATATATATATATAGGATATCTAATGAAGAATAATGTACAAGGAATGTTAATCGATGGAAGAAGTTACGCAATGGATGTTCAATGAGCGTATAATCAAGGTAAGTTTTTCAGATTTATTTGTATGTGTAAACTGGTTAGTATTTAGGCGCAAGGTAAACCATATGATATGAAGTTTTTTTAAATATGTTGATATGTGCCTTCATGCTATTCTGTGATATATCTTTGTTAAGGTCAAAATATAACCAGAATGAAGTGAGTTACGGAAACTCATGTATCAATGTGTGATAAGTGTTATGTGTTAACTGTTAAACTTGTTGAGTCGTTGTGCTCATTCTTGCAAAATACACAATTTGCAAATAAAAGCTAATTTATCATATGATCATAGCAGCGATGGTTCGGAACTCAGCATGATTAGAAAGGATATATTGATTCATTAAGATTAGTTTGTATCTAGCTAAAATGACTTGTTGTAATGTATTTTGATTGAGCTATATCAACTTTGAAATGTACAATAAATAGAGGTTGAATAAAAATATATTTTTTTGAGTTTGAACTGTTCAAACCTTACATTTACTATTGTAAGACAGAATCGTACGGAAATACAAAAAATGATTCAAATCTTGAAGATTGAGTTTTATATACTCACATTTGACGTTTCAATAAAATCATTATATATATACATATATGATTTGAAGATTTAAATAAATGAGTTTTAATATCTATATTGGTATTGATTATATATAGTGAGAATAAAGTAGACTGTATAAATTTTAATTTGACGTTAGAATGAAGCGGAACACTTATGCCCATCGAGATCAGAAACGCGCTAAAACGCATAAAGCACATGCTTCTGCAGCAAAACGGAAGAAAGTACAACGGACAGAAACATAAAGAAAGCCATATAAATGCAACCAAAATCAACAAAGTAAATAAACTACATCATCAACCCAGACCAAAACAAATCCAAAAAATCAAACCAGCAGCCAATAACATCCACAAAGCCTATATCAAACAGTCAGATACATGCCTGCAAAGTAGATCTTCAATCGTTAATGAACCAAACCTAAAAATAAAACACCAAAATTCTATTCAGTTAGACGGTTTGCAGATGAATTTCTGTTAAAACCTTTTCAAACTTGAAAATAAAAGTTCATAGTATAGTGCCCGCTTAGCATCAATGGTCAATACGTCGTTTCAAAATGTAAACGGTTTGATATGTTATTCAGAATAGTTTCAATTGCTTCACAACTATTAATTCTTTGTAGAAGTATTCTCATAGAAAACATTTAACTTTTTCATATCTTACTTATTGTCTGCTATTACTTGTTGAGCAATTGAATGCTCATTCTTGCTTTGAAATTAAATGTTTTCAGCTAAGCAGGAACGTATCGAAGGGTCTGACAAGGATAAAGGAGAAGGAAAGCTAAATGAGTAGTTGAAAGACGTTGTCTGTGAAAGTAATATGCCCTCAAGCCAATCACATTGAATGTGATAAGCATTTACGTACTTTGTAATCATGTTCATTTATTAATAAGAGAATTTATATAATACAAAAGACATCTGTATCCATGTTAATTAGTTGAATTAATAAATGCGATAAACCCATATTTTTAGAGCAATGCTTTTAGAATCATGATGTTAATCATGCTAATAATATCTAAATTCATGATAGCTCAAAACTAAAATGTTCCTAACCGTATGGATCACTAATGTGGGGTTACTGGTTCCGGATAGATTAGTACATACTATGCTTGCTCGGTTGAAGAGGATGATTGATCTCACAATTAGTTGTGTGGAGACACTAAAGCAAGTATGTAGGTGCTTATTGGAGATAAAGTTCACTGAACGTGATTCGCTTAAAGGAATCCTAATGGAGTTTTACTTGTCTGACAATACAAGTTCTTATAGTGATAGTTGTACAAGTGATGTATCCTTGGACTTGAGATCATCATAGTACCTTGTGTATTCTAAATTATACTATGTCATATTCTTTAATACTTAAAAGTATGTTGTAGGGTATGTTCGAGTATAATTAAGTATACATGGAGGTAGGTGAATGATCAACAAATGATATACCACTTCCAATAAAGGGAGAGAATGTCCTATGCGATTCGATGAATGATAACTCAGAAATTCTTAACCAATGTGGAATGAAAATTAGAAAGGAGTTTCTAATTTACATTATTCAGAGTTGTGCATTTTGAATCGAAATGCATATGATTAAATAAATAAGACTTGTCAGTAATTCCATGTCTTATGTTTAATCGGGATATTGTATGGCAGAAGGATTGAATTGTACGGTAACTTTTCACGGAATAGGTTCTTTGTATTATTTGTGATAATCTTTGTGATTAACGTTGAATTCATATTTTTCGGATAGTCGTGATATATTATTTATAAGGTGTCACTCATGATGTAAAATAAATATTATTTATTTATATTTGAATTAAAGGAGTTTAATTCATTACAAATAATATTAGAATAGTTCTAATTTATTTATTCTATTAATGGCTTAGCATTGAACCTAAAGGGTCACACCACAAAATGGAGAAATATGATTCTAGAAGTAATTGGCTTAATAATAATAAATTAAGTGTATTTAATTTATTACTAGAATAAATTAAATAGCTTAAGATTTATAATTAAGTATTTGAAGAAATACTAATATTATAAATTAATAAGAATAGTCATCATCTTATTATTATTATTAAATTGACTAAATAATATTAATATGATATTTGAAGAAATACTAATATTTACAATTAAGTATTTGGAGAAATAATAGATTATAAATAAATTAGAGGAGTTTTATTATTATTATTACTTTATTTAGTTCCTAATTAGATTGAAATTAATTAAAACTCAATTCCTCAAGGGTTAAGGATTAGGGTTAGTCTTTAAATAAAAAGAGTCTTATTGTAGGAAAGACTAATGCAACTTTTGCAATTTGCATCTTTCTTGCAAGCATTCACAAAACCCTAAGTCGTTAGGATAGAGAATTCGGGTTAGCCACCCAAGATCAAGTTGAATCTAAAATCACATTTACTTAATTATTTTCCTCTTGGTGGATACCTCTTGGGCGTTGCATACACTTTGTGACGAACATGTGATCCGAGGATTGGATAGATCGCAAAGGAGCAAAGATTGGAATTTGAAGCCTTCATTAAATGTTGACACGCTTCAAATTTATTTCTTTAATATTACATAAGGCTACACAATGGATTGCTAAAAAATTTAAATTGTTATTTTTGCATGCTTCCGCTGTTATTTCAATTTGATTGAATGCTTTGATTACATTTTAGGTATCCTACACTAGTATCAAAGCCACCTTATGCAAATCATTAATTGTTATTGATTCAATATTTGTGTTGATATAGGTTTAGAACTGATTTTCTGGGCTAATGAACTGTCTGCCGAAATCTGCTATTCAGCACGGCCGTGCCGCTCCAAGGCTTTCTTGGAGCGCGGATGCGCCTGCTCCTAGAATTCGTTTCTGGGGTTGCAGCGCGGCCGCGCCGTTCCCCAGTACAAACTAGGTGCAACCACGCCAGTCTCCAGATTATGAAAATTTTTATTTTTCTTAAATTATTTCAATTAAAATAAAGGTTTATTTTTGAATTAAAATAAAGATGTTTATTTTAATTGGAATTGGATTCCATGTTATTAAAACTAAAATTTTTACTTTAACTTGGAATTGGATTCCACGTTAACTTAGATAAAGGAGTTTATTCAGATATAGAATAGGATTCCATGTTATTTAAAATAAAAAGTTTATTTTGATAAGGAATAGGATTCCACATATTTTATTTTTTTCAACAATTTTAAAGTTAAAATAAAGGAGTTTATTTTGAACTTGAAATTGGATTACATGTTAATTAAAATAAAGGAGATTATTTTGATTTGAAATTTGATTAAAATAAAGGAGTTTATTTTTATTCAAGATTGGATAAAATAAAATAAAGAAGTTTATTTTGATTTAGTTTTTGATTAAACTAAAGGTGTTTGTTTTGTTTCAAAAACTGGATTCAAGCAAAAGTTTATTGCCCATTAAATGATATCAACATATATACTGAATGTTTATTATATTGATGCATATGACGATATGTATGATAATATATGGGATGATTATGGTCCTTTGACCAATGCGATTAGATTTAATTTTAATGGATGCTTGAATGAATGTGGTTTTTATAAATGGGGTCTGCATACCTCGCCTCTCTCATTTTCTGATGTAAATTCTATCTCCTTCCTATGTACCTACTCTTGATTGTTGATCAAGCTTTCTGTTTTATAAAAATAGATTGTAATAGGATTATATAGAATTGGCTGATTGGCACTTCTGTCCCTCCAAGTTGTCATCCATTTTCAAAGTCGTCCCTAAAATTTATTTTCGTCAGTTAGGTCCTAAAAGTGACATTTTGTTGGCGTTTTTGTCCCTCTAACCCATTTTGACCTCAACCCGACCCATTTTAACCCAACCCGACCCAATTTGACCCAACTCAAATTTTTAATATTTTAAAATAGAATATTATTTTTAAAATAATAATTATATTTAACATTTTAAAAATAATATTTAATATTTTAAAATAAATTATTATTTTTAAAATAATAATTATTTTAGAAATAGTTATTTTTTATATTTAAAAAAATTATTTTTTTAAAAAATAAATAAATAATAATTTTATTTAATATTTTAAAATAAAAAATATTTTGTGAATAATTATTATTTTTAAAATAATAATTATATTTAATATTTTAAAATAATATATATATTTTTATTTAAAATAAAATATTATTTTTAAAAATTTATAAAGATAATTATTATTCTAAGGAAAAAATATTAGAAACTTTTATTTTTTAAAAAATGAGTAAAGTTTCATAAAATATAGATTCAAAAAAATACATAGAAAATAAAATTTTATTTTTTAAAAAATAATGTATATTTTTTCATTTTTATGTAAAAATTTATTTTCAGAAAAAAAGATAATATCTCTTTTTTTATTATATTTATTCTAAAAACAGTGAAACATAAATAAAAAAAGCTGATTCAATTTTTTTAAAAAAATAATTAAATATTTTTTAAAAAAATTATTATTATTTTCAGGAATTTTTTAAAGATATAATTAAGATTGAATCCCTAAAGTTTTTAATTTTTTTTATTTTTTTTCTTGAAAATTTTAATTATTTTTTTATAAATATTTATATATTTATTTAAAAAAATATTGAATCATTTTTTTTAATCTTTTACTTTTTTTTTGTATTTTAATTTCTATTTTTAGTTTTTATTTTTAAAAATTCTAATATTAAGAATACATATAATAAAAAAAGAAATATTAACTTTTTTTCTGAAAATAATTGTTTACATAAAAAATGAAAAAATATACTTTATTTTTTAAAAAATAAATTTATATTTTCTATGTATTTTTTTGAATCTATATTTTGTGAAACTTTACTCATTTTTGAAAAAAAATATAAGTTTCTAATATTATTTCCTTAGAATAATAATTATCTTTATAAATTTTTAAAAAGAATATTTTATTTTAAATAAAAATATATATATTATTTTAAAATATTAAATTTAATTATTAATTAATTTTTTAAAAAACTTTTTTTTAAAATAATAAAAGCAGCTTTTTTTAAAATAATTATTATTTTAAAAATAATAATTTATTTTAAAATATTAAATATTATTTTTAAAAATGTTAAAATATAATTATTATTTTAAACTTATTTTAAAAATAATATTATATTTTAAAATATTAAAAATTTGGATTGGGTCAAATTGGGTCGGGTTGGGTTAAAATGGATCGGGTTGAGGTCAAAATGGGTTAGAGGGACGGAAACGCCAACAACATATCACTTTAAGGACCTAACTGACGAAAATGAAACTTTAGGGACGACTTTGAAAGTGGATGACAACTTGGAGGGACATAAGTGCCAATTAGCCTATAGAATTGTTCGTGAAATTAGAGACGAAGAGCAGGAGCGTTGAAGGCCCGTTTGTAATGAAACTCGGGTTGAATGTAATAGTTATATTCAATATTTTATTCTTGCACCCTAGGTTGACCTTTTGGTTCATTGTGGCTCCAATGAACCAAATTTGAATTAAGTTCATAATCATCCCAGGTAGAATATAGTATTCTACAAATGCATGCTAATTATATAGTAAATATATTATTATACATGTTGATGGATGTTAATATGACGTGTATTTCTATATATATATATTTGCATGCGCGCTAAACAAGATTAGACTAATTAATAATAAAACCCTCAAAAGATTATATATTAAGTTGTAACGTTCAAAGATATTTGGAATATCGAACGTCGCCTTCTAGCATGATAAAGCGATAGAGTATTAGTATTTAATATGAGTCTATTTTGAACACACAAGACAAGTATTAAATATTTAAGATGTTGTTTTATTACATTGGATGTTTATAAGGAATTGAACATTACCGCCTTGTTATGCACACACAAGGTCTATAGTTTTCTCTTTGCTTATATGAAAATGTTGGGCTTTACTTAACTTAGATTATTTTAGTTCGAATGTGCACTGTGACGATTCGAGTTTTTGGAAAATATTAAAATAAGAATTTAAATTAATAAAATTCATTGGATTGCATATGTGAATATGTGATGTACATATGTGACGTATGTGCATAATAAATATATTATTATGATATATTTATTATGTGTGAATAAATTGTTGAAAACAATTTATAAGAAAGAAAAAGAAAATTAGCGAATATATTATTATATATTTATTTTAAACAAAAATGAATTGTGAAAAAACAATTTGTTTAAGGAAAAAGGAAATAGTTAAAATTTAATGGTACAAAATTATTGTACTTATTAAATTAGTAAATTAAAATAATTTATTATATTAAATTATTTTAAAATGATGGATTTGTTTTTTGGTATTTAATATGAGATGAAGTACTTAGTTCCTTATTTGAAAAATTGGTGGGTTAGTGTATTCTTTTGATACGAGACCAATATATAAATAAATATTGGTGTCAAGATTAGTAAATTAAATTAATATTTAGTTTGAAGAGGTATGTATAGATTAAATAAATTGTTTTGGAACAATTTATGGGAGGAAAGAAAATTTTAATTATACAATTTTAATTTTATAATTTAAGTAAGTTATTATTTAATGTGACGTTCATTACAGAAAAAGTGGAGTAATTTCATAATTAGTAGAATGATTTTATACATACTATAAATGTATAATTATTCAACTTTGATTTATAATTGGATTACAATACATAATTTATATGTATGTGGTGGAGATGCAATATATGTAATGTGATATATGCAATATAAGTATAAATGCATTATAAGGATGTAATGTAGTATATATACATATAAGGAAGATATGTTATGAGATAAGTATTAAGTTGTGCTGAGTCATTTTATGAAGCAGGAGGTGGTGATTCATTAGGCCAACACAAGACGCCTATCAATCATCTGAAAAAGAAGAAGGAAGGTTACATAAACTTAATAAGCATGCTCTGTTCTATCTCTATTACATCCGTCCCAAAACAAATTCTAATTCTCTTTAGTTCTTGCTGAAATTACCAAGCATATACGAGGAAAGTGGAACTGGCATGTGAATTGGGGGAAAATTTAGAAGTAAATGCAGTAAGGGGAAGCTAGAATCAATTGTTTTTAAGAAGGACTTTAGGACAAATTGGATCAAGCAACTGAGCAATATCAAAGTTAGATAAGCATTTGTGCAAGGTAAGTTATATGTTTTTAGTTATCTTCATAGATAATGATTAAATATTATTTGTTATGATCAAATTTGTTGTGCTTGGATTGCGAATTGAAGTAATAAGGAAGGATTTGACAAAAAATTGGTTAGAACCATGTATAAACAACTCTGGAATTCTGGGTTTTAAACCTTGCATGCAAGATGTTTGAAAATTTACCTCAAAGAGGTTTAATGTTTAAAAAAAATGAGAAGTTTTGATGCTTATGTTGTCTGTAGTGACATATTCATCATTTCGAAAGATATGGATCACTTATTAGTTATGATACGTGTGTCCATTAATGAAGCATGATCATGACATGAGTGACACTGATATGCAAGCAATTGAGCATTCATTTATTCACCTTGTTAATTAACTGTATATGTTAGTATATATACACTGAAGTGGTTACCTCCATTTGTCTAGCTCACAATTGTTCTTGCCTATTACTGCTATTTAGTGGGCTCCCTATAAATAGATTTTACTACACTATTGCACTTTTATGTTCCTGGAAATTCTTTATTCTATTGGACCGATTACTTGGCCCAATTAAGTACATTATACTGTAGTAAATGACTAATAATACCAAGACAAATTGTGATTTCTGTTTGAAAATTTGACAAGTGGAGTATTGGATGTGTATAAGTATTAAGTACTAGTATGTTTTTATTGGCACACCTCTGTTTTCAGGGATTAAAAAAAATCAACTCCTAAAGTTTATACCCAATTCATTTTACACAGTTTTCTCCAAAAGTAAGTTTGTTGACAACATTTGGGCGTATGCATATAAACAGAGATGGTGAGAATGAATGAGAATATCTGAGCACACTCAGCGTGATTACCCAAGTTATGGTATTAGGGATTGATTTCCTAACACTGCTGTATTGATGGCAAGGTGTCTTTTGTACATCTAATATGATGTAAACTAAACTGATTGGATGAATTAAAGTGGGTTTAGAACAAATTTAGGAGAATTGCATCAAGATTGTGCTCGTTTGGAATCTGTTGTGACTGAGTACTTTTATGCCCATGTAAAAGCAGTTTATAATGCTCTTTTTGATTGAGTAATATTTTTACAAAATAGGTTGTAGTACCATGTTTAGCATATTAAATTTTGGTGCCAATCGGATGGTTAGCTATAGAGTTATTAAATCGTGAAGCGGGCTAGTAGTGATGATTGGCTGCAGTAGCAGAGTGCAGCAAGTTGCAGCAGAAGCACACAGCAAGCTGCAATAGCAGTGCGAAGCGAGCTGCAGTAGCTGCTGCGATGTGCTGCGGCGTTTCAAGTCTATTTTTGGCACGAATCTTGATGCGAGAAAAATAGTATGAATTAAAATTTATAAAACTAAAATATTATAAGTTAATTAACTTATAATATTATTAATAAATCTAATAAATTTATTTAAATGAAAATAAGTTATTTAAGCTTGAAAATACAAGTTTGAATTGAGATTCTTACGGTGCGTTTATATTAAGAAATATAATACGCTTTATGCGGCGTAATATGAACAAATTACCTATATTGAATATATTGTTTGGGTTTAAATCAAAGTTAAAAGAATATGTTTCGTTGAGTTACGTAATAACCATATGTATGTTACATAGGTACTTTACGGAATCATATCGCTTCGAGTTCATGTAACCGCATAGAATCGATAGATGTGCATCACGAAGGCAAGTTTTCTCAGTCTATTTCTGTGTTTACTTGTTTTATGTTTACAAGTATTTGAGCATTTATGATTTGTTGATGATACTTGGTGAATGATTAAAGTCAATATATGACTAAGGTGATTTGAGTTATGGTTTAAAGCATGTAATATCCAGATGATGATAAGTTGAGAATGTTTAAAGTATGATTTGAATATGAGGCTATGTGCTACGTGATGCATGATAGACTGTTAAATTTGTTGAGCTGTCGAGCTCAATCTTGCAAAAATAAACTTTTTGCAGGTACAAGATTCAATGCTACAATGATTAATATCTGGATGATATGGGTAAGAAGACGAACAAAGGAATATTGTTTCCTTTAGTTAAAACTTAGATGGTACTATGATATTATTGTACAGGATACAGGTGGGTAAATTTATGAGATATTCAATAAAAGTAGAATATTTGTTCAAAGTATGTTGTAATGATGGTTTTATTAAGTGAAACAATGTGGTAATAGTATTATACAAGAAAGATTGTGTAATAAGAATGAGTTTGTATTTACTCTGATAAAGGAATCATTAAATGAAATTGATTCCGCAATATATGAAATCGTAAAGGTTGCGATTCAAGGAACAAATGGAAGACAGAAAGAAAAGTTTTAAATTATCCCTCATTTTTAGCTATTTTAAAATTGAATAATGTTTTAAAGCTAGATCAAGATAATATTTAACGCACAAGATCGGGAGGGAAAATAGTTTCGATTTTGGGGTCGTTACATGCACACACTTGACCATTATAATCTAAGAGGCAATATTAAAAGGAGTTGCATATAGATGTAATTGACAAGAGTTATCTACCTTTTGAAAAAATATATAGCTTGTTGTGCACACATAATGCTATATATTTATTTTATATTAGATCCTTTCTCACTTGGCAGATTTTACAAAGTCACAAATACAAAATCTGTCGAACTATATACAAAAGAGGATTATATAGTTTGAAGAAATAGCAGGAGACATCATTTTAATAAAGACCTAAATTAATCTGGTGATTAATAAAATGAATGCATGCTAATGTTGTTAAATTACAAATTCATTTATAGAATTTTACAAATGTCTAATTCACTATCACTGCGGAGCATATTAGATGCTAAAAGTTAACCGAACCTAATTAAAAGGATTGATTAAGGAATTTGAGAATAGTTCTCCAGGTTGAAAAGCTATCTTATGTCCTTAATAAGCCACTCTTTGAAATGGTTGTAGACAATGCCTCTGAGAAGAGCTTGTTACTTTTAGAAAGTGACAAGTTGATGCACATGTGTCTTAGTGCATCATGTTAGCATCCATGAGTAACGAGTTACAGCTTCAACACGAGAAAATGGATGTGCCTACTATGTTGTTGCACCTTCAAGATTTGTTTGGTAAGTAGAGTAGGTCTTATAAATATCTAAGAAGCACTTCCGATCGAGAATGACAAATGGCATTACAGTATAGACATGCGTCCTTAAGATATCAATTTGATTGAACAATTTGGATAACTGATTTTTTCATGGATGGAGAGTTGAGCCAAGATTTGATCTTGTAGTCTCTTCTGGATTCCTTCTCACAATTTGTTATGAATTTTCACATGAGCAAGCTAGAAATTAGCTTGCCTGATTTGCTTAACATGTTGAAAACTGCTGAGAGTCACTTTCCACCCAAGAAAGACCAAGACTTATTGGTAGATGAAACTTCCAGGAAGCGGAAGACTGCCAAAGGATCTTCTGAAAAGAATAACAATTCAAAGAAGGGAAAAGAAAAGGCAAATACAAAGGACAATAAGAAAAAAAACTGATACGGATAGCAAAGGAGTTTGCTTCCACTGCAATAAGCCTGGACACTGAAATATAAACCGCAAGAAATGTCTTGCAGTTGATAAATAGAAGAAGCTTAGTGAAGCTTCGGTTACAGATATAGGTTTGTTCATGGTTCAAATAAATCTTTCTGTAAGTCAAGGTTCTACTTGGGTATTTGATACTGGCTGTGGTGCTCATAAATACAGATTTATGTAGGGACCAAGCAGAAGTAGAAAGCTAAACAAAAGGAAAGAAATCATGTGTGTGGGGAATGGAGCAATGGTTGTAATATTAACTGTAGGAACTTATTGTTTAGCATTGCCTACGGGCAAGTCTATTAAGTTAATAATTTGTTATTATGTTCCAGTTCTTGTGAGAAACATTATTTTCATTTCGTTGTTGGACAAGGAAAGTTTTGGTATTATATTTAAGAACAATGGTTGTTTATTTATAATAATAATATTTTGTTTGTAACTGGAAGATTACTTGATAGATTTTATATACTTGACTTATATGGAAAAATAATTTACGAACTGAACAAACTAATAAAAGAAAAGGAGATGATCATTCAACAGTTGAATATTTTTATTTTTTATTTAATGAAATACATGTGTGAATTATTTTAAAAGTTCAAAGAATTCAGAAGTGAAACTAATTGGCAAAGTATTATGATTCTTTGATTGGATCGATGAAGGGAATATTTATACAATAAGTTTCTAGATCATCTCAAATGGTTTTCTCTCACAATGAATGTTTCCTGATACACAATAATTGATTGGTGTATCTGAAAGGAAAAATTGTACCTTGTTTGACATGGTACAGTCTGTGATGATCCTTTTACCGCTATTTGAGTATCCATCTGGGGTTAAGCCCTAGAAACGACTGCATATCTATAAAATAATGTACCCTCAAAATCTGACCCCAAGACTCCATATGAGTTATGGACAGGGAGGATTCCTAATCTTAAGTATGATAAGATAAGGGGTTGTTCATCTTATGTGAAAAAGGTTTCAAAAATGATAAGCTTGAGACAAAATTTGACAAGAGTAGATTTGTTGGACATCCTAAAGTAAGTTTAGGATATATGTTCTATAATCCTACTAAGCAAAAGGTGTTTGTTGCGAAACACGTTGCCTTCTAGGATAAAGGTGTTTATCATTGAAGGGGCTAGTGGGAGGATAATAGATCTTAAAAGAGTTCAAAAACCACAAAGCACTATAAGTCAAAAAGAGAAACCTGTAGATAGACCAATTGTACCACAATCGAATCGTAAATCTGAAAGTACCGAAGATACCTGGGAGGTATGGATTCATCATGGATGATGATGATGATGAGGTATACATCATAGAGGATGATAATTCGATTACATACGATAAGGCTATGAGTAGTAAACACTCAAAGAAATGGCATATGACCATGAAATCTGAAATGGACTCTATATATGAAAAACCAAGTGTGGACTTTGGTTAACCCTCCGGTAGGAATAAAGCCTAAAGGGTGTATGTGGGTCTTTAAGAGAAAGACTATAGCAAATGGCAAGGTGGAGACCTGTTGCGCCGTTTCGGTGTTAACAAAACGGGCACAAACGCGTGCAAGCATACACGGTCAACAAGTAATATAAGATAAGTCAAGATCGTTCCCACGGAGAAAAGAAATTAAGTTTAAACTATGATGCAACAATTCTATAGCTAATTTCGGCTGCTCAAACGAGTATCAAAGTGTGTTTTAATATCTAAAATAATTTTAAAGTAAAATTAACTAATTAATAGACGTGGGATTCAAATTGGAGAAATATGGGATCCTAACTTCACCTATTGCATCGTCCAGATTACACACCTCATGTCAAGCATAATTAATTACTTAGGATTGCTAGTCGAGAGCACGAATGTAAGAAATGGCTATCTTTCAATAAACCAAGTCAATATCATACAAAATTCACAAAAGAGATAGAATTCGCATGAACATCAATAAAACCTAAATCACTATATGTCTATGTGATTTACAAGCAATATCAATTTAAGTGCAAGCTCCATGTTGACTACATATGGTAAGCCGGTTTATTTCTATCCGGATTACGAGTCATAAAATTCATCATATGCAAGTTTCAAGAACATATGCTAGCATGGAAAAATCTAAGTTTATACTTCCTCTTTCAATTCCATATAAACTATTTCAGTAGATGGTGATCAAGCATCTAAACATTTAATACAGCCATGTTAGGCAAACCATACAAAATCAAGAATACATATCAATGAGGCATACAAACCTAGACTAAGCAATAAGATTCATTAGAATCCCATAATGGTAGTTAGTTCATCTCGGAACCAATAACCATTATGGGATTTGAGCAAAGCATTGAAGCAAATATGAAAGTAAAGAGAGTAGAGAGATGGAAAATGAAAATCTTGTGTTCTCATATCAATAGAAGCTTTCAAGCTTAAGTTCAGACCACACTCAAACCCCAAGTGAAGCCCTAACAATGAAATCTACTAGAACTAGATGAGAGCAAGAGTTAGTCTCCAAAACCCCTCTCTAGTTCTTTAACCCTAGAAAAAATAGGAAATAGAACTAGGTAATGAATGCTGGTAATGAATGTTAAGTTCCCTTTGTCTCTTGAAAATACACCAAATATATAGAATACACACTCAGTAGCAAAAATAAGTAAAAAGTCAATTTATTGACCGGCGTGGCCGCGTAGCCCTGTAGTACATGTGGGGTGCGGGCGCGCTGATATCCAGAGGAGTCTCTAAACTCTGCTAATTGGCGCGGGTGCGCGACTGTTCTTTGTTAACCCGGTGCGGCCGCGTGGGGCTGTTTCCTGCTGGTGAATTGCTGGTGTTGTGCTGCTTTCTTGCTTGCTTCTTTCTCCTTCACGTCTTGCTACTTTGAGGCCCTTTTTCACATGCCATATGCCAATCTTTATGCCAAGCTCATCCTTTGTTTCCTCATAAGCTCTCCACATTACCTTTTGCCAATTCCATGCCATTTTGTGCCATTATCATGCCATTCCATGTCATTTGATCGTCTTGACTGAAATCTAAAAAACAAAGATAAAACATATCAAAAGACACTAAAATGCCTGAGATTAAGCCATAATTCTAGCAAGTTGATAGACAATAAGTAGGTATAAAACCTACTTATCAAATACCCCCAAACTTGAACTATTGCTTGCCCTCAAGTAACAGACACAAATGCAAACTACATGCTATGCAACTAACTACATGAAAATGAATCCCAATATTTTAGCCATGCTGTGAATTCCAATAAGATGCGCCTCAGAGAAATAACAAGAACTATGAACAGAGTATCAATTCAAGCTATAGTTATAAAGACATACAATCCATAAATCACAACATGTTGCTAAGATGTGGTGTGTGTGTGCTATGTCACAAATAAGCTTGAACGAGGCGAAGATTCCACATGCTATACTTCTAAGGAAGGAAAACTGAGGTTTTAAGTCAAGAATTTTTCATATATACAAAACAATGACCAAACCAACACATAGATACAAGCTAAGGTGCAACAAGGGTTTATTATGCTTTTATTCACACACGAAGGCGATATTCGCACTCTCCCGTGGTTACACTTGACTGTGCAATGCTAAGCCCTCTTAGGCTTTTCAATGATACCCATTTATCGAGCTTTCGATCAACGACTCCCAAATCATAAAGGCCTTAGGGAGCTGGGTGTAGAGACAATCCCCTAGGGCTTACTTGCTCGAGTATCAAAGGCCACAAGACTTAGCTAGTCAAAGTGTTTATTTTATTTTTTTCTTTTTCTCAACTTTTTTTCTTTTTCTTTTTAGCATGCATACCCACTGTTTGCCCCCAAACTTGCATTTATGTGTCATTAAGGCCATTATTGCTTTTATTACACAATTCTAGCAATTAAAAACAAAATTTTCCACCTCAGAAGACAAACATGTGCTAATCTAGCCAACAAGCAAATAAAGACAATTCCGTGCTATCCGGTAACATCAAAGCAATAGGTATAGATTACATCATGTATAAAATATAACTGAGCTTATGCCGACCACTGAGTTCAAAAATCTATCATATTTCAATTTCCTCATTGGCCAGACCGGAATTCAACAAGCTAAACACATGGGATTATGCTATGCAATGCAATTAAACACAACTAAATAAACAAAATAAAATAAAACTGAAATTTTTTTATGCAACAATAAAATTAACTAACAAAAACTAGAATGCAACTACTATGCAACCTAAACGTGCAATAAACTATATGCAATTAAATTACTAACTACATCCAATACCCCCAAACTTAAAATTTTCAATGTCCGCATTGAAGGTAAAGGGTCAGGAAAACTCCCCTATGGATCGGCACGGCCACCCTCCTCGGGTGGTGAATCTGGCGCGCGGGTACGGTATGGCAGAACCGAAGACATGCCACTCCACTAACGTTCCCTGCTGCGCAAAGGCCTCAGCCAAGGAACGTGATAAACCATCGACAAACACTGCAAAGTTGTCGTGTAATGCGTCAATCCTCCTCTCCAATCGCCTAATCCTGCAATCCTGATGTATGTCACTGGCTAGAGGAGGGGCAGCGGCCTCTGATGGCTGTGGCTGCGGTGGAGGAACTACTGGAGGAGGCGGCAAGATGAACCCTTTTCCTTGGGGGTGTGCTGTGCCACCAGGCCAATCTTCAAACTTCTTGATTGTGGCATGATTGACATCCCCACTAGGCATCTGCACCTGCTCATCATCCCAGTCGAGGCCTGCTTTAGCACACAGATGTGCCACCACGGATGCATGTGGAATTGACCCAGTGGTACTACCTCTCATGAAGCGCAACATATTCTGATAGAGCAAATAGGCGACGTCGATATGTTTCCCCGTGATGATCCCCCACAGAATGATGGCCCTCTCGGCTGTAATCTCGTGCTGGTGAGAGGATGACATAAGATTTGCACATAAAAACAGATTCCACGCCTTGGCGTATTTGTTCAGACTGGAGGCGGGGAAAGTGGTATGCTCATCGGTGCCCGCCCTGTACTTCCATTTCATGCCCGGTGTACACAATTCAAGGAGCAACTGGTCTAGGTTAATTTTAAATCGCTCCGCCTCTACCCAATTCACTTAGCCAGCTGGGTTTGGAGGCAAGCTCAACACTTCTCGAATCACCCCCGGACGATAATCAATGGTTTGGCCCCATACGAAAGAAAAGCCATTCTGTGTTTCCTTAGCAATGGAATAAAATTCACGAACAATAGTCAACGGGACAGGCGGAGGCGTTGCACAAACCCCTTGCAAACCTATCTCTCTGATCATGGCCAGCAATTGGCCATCCTCCTTCGCCGGCTTCAGACCCCTCTCTTTTAAAACAGTCTTGGCCGCTATCCGATAGTACTCCATTTGGGCATCCAAGCTAATGAACCTAGTCAAATCCACAGTGTCCTCGCCCTGGTCACTGTGAGCGGGCGATGCGGGAGCAGGCAGAACGTGCTCGCTTTGGCCCCATTGATGATTTTCAGAAGAAAAAAAATGCTTGCAACCTTGATTTGATGAATTCTGAAGAAAACCCCCAAACTTGCCTCTTAAAATCTCTGCCAACCTTGAACAAACCCTAACTTTGACATAATTTGATATGGATTGATGGCAGGGAAGTGGAGGCTAGGTTTATATAAGGAAGAGAGGGAGAATTTGTGTAGGAGAAGGAAAGAGTTTGTGTATTGAAATAGGATTAGGGCTAGGATTAAGAGAATAGGTTTGGAGAAGGAGAGTTCGAAGGCTGATATTTGAGAGGGCTTTGGTGTTTTGATAGGGAGACTCGATCACATTAGATATAGGAATAGGGTTGGGGACGGTTTTGACAAATTTTAAAACTGCCGTTTTCTGGGGTCGGGCGCGGGCGCGCCGATTAGTACTCTATGTGGGGCGCTGCCGCGATGGGGTCTCAGAATGGTCTCTCTGGTCTGCATATTGGCGCGGGCGCGCGGGATTTAGCCTTGCTGGCTGCGCGGCTGCGCTGCCCTGAGCCTAGCCAAAAACTTTCTTTTTCCTGCAGCATTGTTGTGAAGGCTTAAGCAGCAACTTCAAACACTATTCTTTCCTGCACACGTAGCAATCAAAAATAAGATGTAACTTGATTCCATAATCACAATTTGCCTATATAAGATGTATGTACGCTTAAGTCCTTAGCAATGCTATGTTAGTAAGTCATATGTATGCGAATTCCCAAAAAATTCTATCTGCTTATATGAAATATGTAAACACTTCATAAATATGTTCAGTAAGCTCCTAAATCCCAATAATATATGCAACAATGCCTAATGTCCAAAAATGTAGGCAATGAGCTTCTAACATCAAAACTGTTCAAAAATTGTCAACGTTTTTAAAATGCCTAGAATTAAACAGGGGGAGGAAAATATAGAGTCATGTAACTAGAATTAAACAAGAGGGATAAATAGAAATATGATGCAAGAATTATATGAGAGAGAGAAGAGAGATGATGGGGTGCCTCCCATCGAGCGCTTGTTTACAGTCCATAAGCTAGACTCTGTTTGAATAGGTCACGTGGTGGAAAGAACCGAGGCGACCTTCTCTCGATTTACCTCGCCGCCATGATAGTGCTTCAATCTTTGTCCATTCACTTTGAAGGGCTTGTCCGGGTATTGATCATAAATTTCCACTGCGCCATGCGGGAATATAGTTTTCACCGTGAAGGGGCCCGACCACCGTGATTTAAGCTTTTCGGGAAAGAGTCTGAGACGAGAGTTATACAGCAACACTGCTTGCCTCGGCTCAAATGTTCTTTCCATAATCTTCTGATCGTGCCACCTTTTGACCTTCTCCTTATACAGCTTGGAGTTCTCATAGGCTTGCAATTTGAACTTGTTCAGCTTATTAAGTTGGAGAAGCCTTTTCTCCCCCGCAGCCTTCAAATCAAAATTTAACTTCTTTATAGCCCAGTAGGCCTTGTGTTCAAGCTCCATGGGGAGGTGGCAGGCCTTCCTGTACACAAGCTGATATGGCGACATGCCCAGTGGCATTTTGTAGGCAGTCCTGTAGGCCCACACCGCATCGTCGAGCTTGAGGGACCAATCCTTTCTCGTGGGATTCATAATCTTTTCTAATATCCGCTTTACCTCACGATTAGATACCTCAGCCTGGCCGTTTGTTTGGGGATGGTATGCAGTAGCAATACGATGATTCACCCCATACTTGGCCAAAAGTGCAGAAAACTGACGATTACAGAAGTGTGTTCCTTCATCACTTATGATGGCTCTAGGGGTCCCGAAGCGTGTGAATATGCTCTTCTGAAGAAAACGTAACACCACCCTAGCATCATTGGTCGGTAAGGCTGCTACCTTTACCCACTTGGACACATAATCGACCGCCAGCAAGATGTATAAATTTCCACAAGATGGGACAAAAGGCCCCATGAAGTCTATCCCCCAGACGTCAAAGATTTCGACCTCTAGGATCATATTCAGAGTCATCTCATTTCTCTTGGATATGTTACCCACGCGCTGACAACGATCACAGTTCTGGACAAAGTTATGAGCATCTTTAAACAATGTTGGCCAATAAAAGCCGGCCTGAAGTACTTTGGCGGCTGCCTCTCACCCCCGTAATGACCTCCATAAACTGATGAATGACAATCTCACAGTATGCTTTCCATCTCACTTTTTGGGATGCACCGTCTAATCATCCTATCAGCGCACTGCCAAAACAAATACGGCTCATCCCAACTATACCATCTAGCATCGTGTAGAAACTTCTTCTTTTGGGCTCTAATGAAGTCAGACGGGATAATATTGCTGACAAGGAAGTTCGCAAAATTCGCAAACCAGGGCATCTCGCCTTGCACCACGAATAACTGTTCGTCTGAGAAGGACTCATTGATCATCACTTTGTCGTTTCTGTCCATCCCCGGGTTCTCCAGTCGAGATAAGTGGTCAGCCACTTGGTTTTTGGTCCCCTTTCTGTCTTTTATCTCTAAGTCAAACTCTTGTAGAAGAAATATCCACCGAATGGGACGAGGTTTAGCATCTTTCTTTGAAATCAGGTATCTGATGGCAGCATGATCTGTGTATACAACTACCCTTGTCCCAATCAGATAAGATCTAAATTTGTCAAAAGTATACTTATTATCATGCTATTACTTGCAATAATAATAATTCAACATACCATTGTAATAACAATTAACAATTAATATAGACTAATTTGTTCAATCAATAATCCTTCCGTCCTTGAATTAATTAATTCATCAACGAATCTATTATTGTGTCACACAAGGCATCTCCCACAAGCTTAATCTTAAGCTTATCATCGCTTCCACACACTTAAACATTCTTTTAGTATAATGTTTGCGTGACTCAAGCATTTAAATGCTAAACTACCTCAAATATTCATACTTATAATAAGTATAACCCTTATGCTTATAATAATTAATATATACTCTATTAATTATTCAAATAATAATATTCATGATCAAATAATAACTTAAGTTATTTAATATATTAAAATAACTTAGTTTCCTTTCATTAATTAAACTCCTTTCAAAAATACATTAGAAATTATGTATTTAGTCATAACATAAAATATTATGTTTTCTCCAAATAATGATATTCATTATTAGAAAATAATTTACTTATTGTCTCAAGATATTATAATTAATATAATATCTATTAGAAATAATAACATGTACGGCACATGTACATTATATATAGAAAATAGGTAATAAGTTTATTTTCTATTATAATAATTTGTTTCCATCAATTTATTTACATATAGCAAATATGTAATATATCTATCATATTAATCAATCACACCTTATACAAAATATATAAGGTAATATTACTATTTAAAAATAACATTTCCTCCTTTTATTAAAATAATTCAATATTAAAAATTATTTTAATATCCTTTATATAATAACTATTTCTCTTTCTTTTCTATAAATTGTTCCCAAAATAATTTCTTCAAATATTAAATCTTCATTTAAAATATAATGATTTCCATCTCCCTTTAATAACGTATATATATTTATTAACGTTATTCGCATATTTTCTCACATATTACCATTCTAAGTAATATATATAAAGTACTAACTATAATCATATATTCAACGCATATATTAATCTATTTCTTTACTTAAGTAAATTAAACACTGCACCATATCATTAAGGTTTAATATTAACATTATTTTATTCCATAATATAACTCCCAACTTCAATTAACTAATATTTATTCTTATTAAGTAATTCCTCTACTAACTCATGCTTTACTATCCAAACCTATTCACGGATAGCTTAAGTGCTATTAATAACCTATATTATAAACATACTAGTTATTAATGCACACACACACAACAATATGGTGATTATACATTAAGGATATTTAATGTCACCAACTTACTATGATAAAATAATTCTATAAATTATTTAATATCGATAGGAATTTATCCACTTCCTTTATCTCCACTGAATCGTCTCAACGCTAAATAACAAATATATATTAATAGTATATTTATAAATCACAAAAACACATATTACATAGTCCATATTACCTTATGTAATATAATACCACATACCTCATATCACATATATATACTCTTATTTGAACCCATCTCACAGATTAAGAATTTTATTTATTAAATCCTTATTTAAAAATTTCTGAAAATTCGGGTTCTTACACTGGGCCTATCACATCCATTCCCCATATGGAGAAAGGTAATGGCAAACTCATGTTGTGCAGCTCGTTCGGAGGAGCGTGAATAGCGTTTCCATAGATTTGGCATTGAAAGCATCTCCTGACATGATCATCGCAGTCAGCTTTGAGAGAGATCCAGTAATGCCCTGTTCTCAATACCTTCTTGGCTAGCAGATGACCGCTCATGTGTGGACCACAAATTCCACCGTGGACTTCATCCATCAATCTCTAGGCTTGCTCTTTATCAAGGCATCTTAAGAGCCCTATTCCAACATCCCTTTTGTAGAGTGCGTCTCCGCTTAGATAGAACTTCATAGCCATCTTGTGAATCCGCTTTCGTTCGGAGTGGCTTGCCCTAGCGGGTTTAGATCCATCTCGGAGATATTTCTTGATGTCTTGATACCAAGGCTGATTGATAGAAGGTATTTCATCTGATACTTCTCCAATGTAATTCTCGTATGTCGGGGTCTTTTGGCTTGTGATTTGGATGTCGGGGATCCTCCTCCTATCGGATATGCGGGTCAAGGAAGCCAACGTCGCTAATGCATCAGCGAAGTCATTCCTACCCCTAGGAATATGGATGAAGGTTATGTCTTCAAACTCCATGGATATTTTGATGACCTACCGATGATAAGGCAGCAAATGCAGTTCTTTGGTGTGATACGCCCCAGTGGTTTGTCTGATAACCAACTCAGAATCTCCAAAGACTAGTAGATATTTGACACCCATGGATTGGGCTAGTTTCAACCCCATTATGCAGCCTTCATACTAAGTCGTGTTGTTGATGTTGACAAACTACAGCTTGGTAGCCATAGGATATTGTCCTCTTGTACCGGAGATAAGGACTGCCCCAGCTCCAGCACCTTCCATGTTTACTGCTCCATCGAAATACATTTTCCATAGTTGGACTGCATTTTCTTAAAGATCTTGCTGAATTGTCATGATCCCATCATCCAGAAAATAAGTCTTCAGGGGTTTGAACCCTCCTAATGGTGCTTTGGCTAGTTGATCTGCAATGCCTTGACCTTTGATGGACTTCTGAGTCACGTAGATAATGTCGAACTGTTGGAGGATCAACTGCCATTTGGACAGTCAACAAATCAACATTGGCTTGTTGAATACATATTTTAGTGGATCCATGCGGGATATAAGATAGGTTGTGTGCCCATGCAGATTAATCTCATGGCGGCCAATGCTAACGCACAACAGGTTTTCTCGATAGTGTGTAATTTTATTCACCGCTGCTTAATCTTTTGCTGATGTAGTAGATAGCTCTCTCTTTGCTACTATCATCTTTTTGTCCTAGCATGCAGCCCATTACATTGTCATTGACTGATAAGTACATAAATAGGGGAACTCTGTCCCTGTGAGGTACTAAGATAGATGCTTTGATCAGCTGCTTCTTAATGGCAAAGAAGGCTTTTTGGCAATCCTCATTCCATTTCGTGGAGGAATTCTTCCTTAATAGCTTGAAGATGGGTTTGCAAGTTGCTGTGAGCTGAGAAATGAATCGGCTTATGAAATTGATTCTTCCCAGGAACTATCTTCTTCTCTATTCATGGCATGGGCATCTCCGTGATGGCTTTAATCTTGGCAAGGATCCAGCTCAATGCCTCTATTACTCACCAAAAATCCCAATAACTTACCCGACTTAACGCCAAAAAGTACATTTGGCTGGATTCAGCCTGAGGTTGTACTTTCACAACCTGTTGAACAGCTTTCTGAGCTCGTTGATGTAATCGTCCTTCTTTCGAGATTTGATGATGATGTCATCCACATAAACCTCTATCTCCTTATGCATCATGTCATGAAATAAGGCCATCATGGCTCGCTGATACGTGGCCCCAACATTTATGAGGCCGAAGGACAAACGTCTATAGCAGAAGGTTCCCTAGGGAGTGGTAAAAGTTATTTTCTCCCTGTCTTCTTCAGTGACCATGATTTGATGGTAACCAGCAAAGTAATCCACGAAAGAATACATAACATATTGCACTGTGTTGTCTATCAAGATGTGGATGAAAGGTACCGAGAAATTTCCATTTAAGCAGGCTTTATTCAAATCCCTGCAATCTACACATACTCGTACTTTCCCTCCGGGCTTAGGCACGGGAACTATGTTTGACAGCCACTCTGGGTATGTTGATACCATGATAATGCCGGCTTTGAATTGTTTAATAACTTCGCCTGAGCTTTTGTTTAACTAGCTTGAATCCATCTTTGATGGGCATTCGATGGATAACAATATCAGTAGATAGGCCAATCATGTCTTTATGTGACCATGCAAACACATTCTGGAACTGTGTCAGGAGTTCAATCTGGTCAGCTTTTTGATCTTGTGTAAGGTCAATGTCTATCTGGATTTCTTTGAGGTTTTCTGAGGTTCTGATATTGACAGTGGTGGTTTGTCGAGGTTTGGTTTGGGTTTGTCTTCGACCCATTCTTTGATCTCCTCGGGCTCCTCATAGTCGTCTTCCTCCTCTTGATCAATCTCCATCAAGTCGAAGTTCAGTTATACATCAAAGTTGTAGTCACTGTGACAGGTTGGCATCTCATCACCAGGGACAAACAAATCCAATCTTGGAGTCCTGAAAACAAAATGCTTTCCCTTTAATATATGCAACTGTTTAAACATACAAAGCTTTTGGCAAAGCATGACAAAAGTTACTGCTATAGCTGTGCAATAAAATAAGCAATAAATAAAACCATGTTACAGGGCAGACAGATTCTCTACCCTTTTACCCTTTTTGAATGAGGCAAGGGATGCTGCTCTAGTTGTCCAGGGTCAAATCCTCATGAATAGGAAAGATCAAGGAATTGTGCTCGTCTGCGTTGTCTCGGATAATGATTGAGACATCCTTCAAAATAGGGTCAGGGTTTTTCTTTGAACTGCCTCCCTTCTCTTTTTTGATGAGAGAAATTTGGATCTGATCCTCCTCGTCACTGTCTGGGATATCATCATTCATACCTTCATAGTGTATGAGAACCCGCATGTTAGCAAATGGGTCTCGTCCTTCGTACATTATCTTTTCTTTTCCCTATCATCCTCAGGCTTTGGGGCTTTTCTCTCACTTACAGGTATGATTAGAGGAAACAACATGGCTGACACAACAGCAGGGATCTTCCTCATTGGCTTCACAAACCCTACATCAGTGAGGTTTGGCAATAGTATAGTGGAAGCATGAGCCTTTGGGTGTTTATGTGGGTTCCGATGGTTCGACCCGGATGTGTAACCCAATCCAACTTTCCCCGACTGACTCGGGATTTGCATCGAGCTTTTAATACCTTGCTGATTCTTTCCTAACCCTTCTCCAGGGCGAAAACCCAAAGATACCATCTCCTGGCCCACTGTCATCACTTCAGGAGAAACCTTTGGTTTCAAAGCTGGTGCCTCCAACTGGTAGGTACTGATTATCGCTAACCTCCAAGGCTTGAAAACTAGCAGGTTCAATCCCTGCATCTAGACTAATCACTGGCATGTCTCCCTATATGCAGACAGGGTATTCTGGTTCGGCATTCACCGTGATTAGGTTGCCATTGATAATGTATTTGAGTTGTTGATGGAGGGTAGATAGAACAGCTCCTGCCATGTGGATCCATGGCCTTCCCAGCAATAAGTTGTATCCGATGGTGATGTTGAGCACCAGGAAAGATACATAGAAAGTGTGCGGACCAATCTCCAAAGGAAGCTCAATTTCTCCCATAGTTTCTCGGCGAGATCCATCGAAAGCCCGGATGACCACATGACTGGTTCTGATCCGATTCGAGTTTATCTTCATTCTCTCCAAGGTGTCATAGGGACAGATGTTTAGAGACGACCCTCCATCTATTAGCACACCTTCTATCACATACCCTGATGACATTGTCGCTATATGCAATGACTTACGATGTCCCGTCCCTTCTGCGGGTATATCATCGTTAGTGAAAGATATCACATTACTGTTAAAGATGTGTTCTATCACATGATGGAATTTCTCGGCATCCACTGTCTTTGGCAGATGGGCTTCTTCTAGTGCTTTCACCAGAATGTTGCGATGATCCACCGAGAATAAAACCAGATCTAGGATGGACATTTGCTTGGGTGCATCTTTCAAACTTTGCACCACCTTGATTTCATTGTGTCCCATTTTACTAATGAACTCTTTGATTTTCTCTTCAGCCACCTTCCCTTTGGCCTTGATAATTGAATTGATCACCCGCTGAGGCAGGTACAATGTATTCTCCTTAGATACAATGGTAATGTTGTTTGAGGTTGAACCTTCATCATTCCCATAGTTCCGTGGGACTCTCTTCAGACTGATCACTGGATACTAGGGTCTGAAAGGTAAGATTAAAGGCTCGGGTGCGGCCACCTTCATAGGATTCTGTGCTTCTAGGACCCCTTTCCCAGCCAGTACTAAGGGTGTTCCAGCTAGCTCCTTCTCACAGGAAATAACACCACTATTCCTTGATTCCATGTCGTGGGAATAAAGAGTGTTTCCTCATCAGGAAGGCCATAGTCTTGATTCCCTCTTATCAACTCACCACTTTCAATCATATTCTGAATTAAGTGACAAAGTCCCCAACAATCTTCGGTGTCATACCTGGGTGCATTGAAGTGATACTGACAGATTCGGTCGGGCTTGAATTTCCTGGATCGAGGATTTAATTGGGGTAATAAATCTTCAACCATTCCCTCATTGATTAACATTTGAAGGATCTCTTTCATAGGTTGATTCAAGTTGGTGAAATTCCTTTAAAAGGTGAATTCCTGACCAGCCTGGAACTTCTCCTCCTTGGCCATCTTGTCGGCCCAGGGTTCTCGTTCATGAAACCGATAATGATCCCTCATGGCAATGGGGCTAATCTCAGTGGTAAAAGAACTTTTCTCCTGTTGGTTGGTCTAATTTATCAGCTACCTAGTTATCTGATGTTGATATACCACCAATTCTGCCAACTGGCCCACCTGTTCCTTGATGTATTTGATTTCCTGTTCCATCAGGAACTGCTTTTCTGATAATTCCCAGCTATCCGGGCTATTGTTACTGGATTGAGTTGACTCTCCGATGTACCGGAGGTACTTGGATCCTTTTCCATTTTGGGTGCTAATCATGTTGACACTCTCCTCTTTGTGCTAAGGGAGGTGATTATCTTGCATGTGCGGCTGCTCGGGTTTGGTCACCACAATCTCTCTATTGTCAATCAAGTTTTGGATTTTGTGCTTGAGAGACTAACAGTCTTGTGTATCATGGCCCGGAGCTCCGGAATGGTAGGCACACTTTTTACTTGGGTTAAAATTTTATCCCCCGGTATTGGTTGGTGGAAGAAGTTGCACAATCTTTTTCTGTGCCGTCAACAGTTTTAGCACATTCTCGAGTGAATCCCCTAAAGGGGTGAAAGTTCTTCGACACCTAGCTTCCAAATTTTTCTAGAATGGCTGGTTTGAAGGTTGTTCTGAAGCTTGAAAAAGGGGATAGTTCCTCCTTTGAATGGGCATACTGCTTGAATCACCTCTCTGATTCTGTCCTTGTAATACTAAGGAAACTTCTTCGTCTTTCTTCTTGTGTGTCCTCCGGGGATTATTCCCATAACTCACAGATTGAATATGCTCGGCAACAGCTTCTAAGGCGGTCAGATCCTTTATCTTCCCAAATTTGAGCCTCATTTTTGCCATCTCGCTGTGTTTGATCATCTCCGAGAATGGCTTTCCTATGCTTGCTAGGACCCTTTCATAATACGGAGCTTCTTGAATGTCGATGAAGGTCATGACTATCTCAGACTCAGTCATAGGCGGAGTGACTTGTGCCGCCATTCGTCTCCATCGTTGAGCATACTCTCTGAATGACTCAGTGTTTTGTTTCTTTATTTTGGTTATTTGATATTTGTCTGGAGCCAGTTGAGACTAGAAATTGTATTGATTAAGGAAGGCATGTGCCAGCTCTTCCCAGCTGTGAATTTTAGAGTTGTCCAGACGGGCATACTAGGCTCTAGCCTCTCTGGTCAGACTTTTCTGGAATAACTGCATTCGGAGTTTTACGTCCTCTGCATAGGATCCAAGCTCTCCAATGAATACTTTCAAGTGAGTGTAAGGGTCTCCCAATCCATCGTATTTCTCAAAATTAGGGACTTAAAATTTTTCAGGATAATTCGCCCTAGGGAAAATACATAAGTCTGAATAATTGACACTGCCAAATGCCCAGTCCCTTTGATAGACCGGATAGTTTCTTCCATCTGTTGGACTTTCTTCAGAAAGTCACCAGCTTCCTGCTCTTTGTTAAGGATGGTGATTTCAGGGGTTTTGTTGGTAGGACCCTGGTTCTGAGGATCGGGAATCTGAGTGTCTGTTTTTTCGGTCTCTTGACTGCCACTAGGTGTACCTGGTTCTGTATGACCCTGTGTTTGTTTCCCTTGCAGGCTTCAGCTTTGTTCCCTTAAGAGGACAACCAACTCTACTATCTGATTCTTCAATCCTTCAAACTCTTGCCTAGAGACAGGGGTGGATTCTAGCTAAGCACTAGAAGCCATGTCCGGAGATGGACTTAGTGCTTTCTTAGACTTAGATCTAGTGACAGGACCAATTTTTCACCTACAACAAACGTAGGCATGTCAATTTCCTGAGGTAGGTATGGATAGGATGTATGCCATGATGTATTTTTAAGGTTTTTTAATCTTATCCTACAAAACAAAGGTCAGTTGTTTTGATGACAGGATAATATGACAGGATTTACAAAACATAGACTGTACATTATGATATTTACATTGGAATTTGAAAACTTGACATTGAATTGAAAGAGGAAGGAATGAAGAAGCTTTTCTTCAGATTTGGTTAATCAGAGACTGACCTATCTTAGGCTACTCTCACGACTTTTCAGCATGAAGGTCCCCAGATCATCGCAATCTACTAGAGGGGAAATTAATTCGATCTTTCAACTAGAGCGGATCTGAGTGGTGCTTTTTCATGAGCCCCGAAGATTTATTTGCCCTCGAAGACATTACTCTGTCACCGACGGGTTTGCCTCCTGGTGGAGGAATCACACAACATACATTCACATACATCGCGTCTCACCGTATGCATATGATGACATTGGTGCGAAGCACTAATATATAGCAGTAAAGCATTCATTAACATTCATTCAATGTAAAGATGCAGCATTCACGCATTCATGCAATGTAGAGACGCAGCATTCACACATACGCAAATATGAAAAGGGAAATTTTGAAAAGATTTGAGCACGGCCTAAGCCCTCTACTGTCCCCAGCAGAGTCACCACGTGTAGACGTCGGGAAAAAATTCGATTCGAGTTGGACCCAAATCTTTCTCTCTTCCTAAGCTTTGTCTACCCTTATTTTATCTTTTTTTTGTGAAAAAGGTTTTGAAGGGTTTTTTAGGAAAAGGCCAACATGTATCATGTCGACAATTTAAATGTTTTATAGAGTCGCCAGTTGGTAATTTTGAAATGGTTGTATCAACTCAACCGAGTTTTATTTGAAATGAGGCCCAATTGCTGGACACTGTCAAAACTTGATCTTTGAAACCGAAGTTCTAAGTTCGGGGGCTTGGTTAAGTGTGGAGAAGGTGTTAGGCACCCCACAACTCCCGTGAAAACACGGTACCGCATCTTTTCATTATTCCCTTTTAAATCTGAAATGTGTGTGTGAATGCCATAAGAAATTAGGCCTACGCTTGATTGATTTGAAAGTATGGACGTGCTTCGTTGAACCTAGATACGAAGGGTTTGATTTGATTTGAAAAAGTCTCTTTTTTTAGACAAGATTATTAAAATGATGTTTTAAACGACTGATTTTCAAACCTTTACGTTCACGTAGGAATTGAAGCATGTCAAAACTTTAGTTTTATCTTTTTAGCCTTTTGGCTCAATTTAAATTGTGATTGTCGGGCTGCAAAGCATCCCCGACCACAGAATATATACAAATATCGGTCTTCTCATTGGCATGATAGCCATCGGAGTGACTTTAGCATGACAAACCATATTCTCATTATATTGAGACCTTAAACTCGGATAACCGTTTTAAGGTCTTTTGGATTTACATTTTACATAAAAATGGCAGGATACATTTGTAAAGTGGAGTTTGTCCATCGAGGGAATCAGATTCTGATAAGTTTGATCATGAATCCCACGATTTCTAGGCTCACATAGAGAAGCCAATAAAACCTGCACCACTCAAATATGCACAGAAAATGTGTATTTATATCCAGATATCACAAGAACCAAGGATTCATCAGTAAATCTTGGTATGCGCGTAGCCAAAATGTCTCGTTCCCACTAGGTAACGATCTAAGGGCCGCGAGGTAGCTTTCAGAAATGAAAACTAGAAAAACTGCTAGATTTAAGTAAATCTCAGTCATTCTAGCTTCCCGGTTCTGTCTGAACCTATTTTTAACCGTTTGAAACCTAGAGTTGGCGAGATTTAAAGAAATTTAGTTCGCCGAAAGAGATGTCAGCGTCGATTCATATCAAATGAATATTTAAAGCAGCAATTTAATCACGATGAGTAAAGGATATATATATATATAGTTATATATATACGAAAACTGTAAAGGGCGATGAGTTTTCACTCCGATGCCCGAACTGAAATGTAAATATATATATATATATATATATAAATATATAAAAGCTGGAAAAAGCCACGAAGTAATCCAGGCTTGACAGAATGGAAATATATATATATATATATATATATAAAAGCTGTAAAGGGCTATGGATTTTCACTCCGATGCCCGAACTGGAATGTAAGTATATATATATATATATATATATATATATATATATATATATATATATTTATAAAAGCTATAAAAAGCCACGGAGTAATCCAGGCTGGACAGAATATAAATATATATATATAGAAAAGATGTAAAGGGCAACGGGCATTTTATCCCTTTTGCCCGGACAGAAATATAAGTATATATATATTTATATAAGCAGTAAAAAAGCCACAAAAAGATCCAGGCCAAACTGGAATGTAAAAGTTAATATATATAATTAATATATATATATATATATATATATATATATATATATTAACGCAATAAAACGGCCACGAAGTATAAATCCAGGCCAAATAAAGTCAGAAAAATTTATATATATATATATAGTTATATATATAAAAGTAGTAGCTACCACGGATTTGACATCCGGGATTGATAGAATTGAAAAGTTAGTATATATATAGTTAAATATATACATTAAAAAGTCAAATCGGGACTGAGAAGATAACCCACTCCAATGACGTTGCTCTATACGAAAATATATATATATATATATATATATATATATATATATATATAAGCTGTTAAAAGCGACGGATCAACGATCCGAGCTGTGGAAATGCCAATAAACGTGTTTATGTACTAAAATGTACAAAAACGTAAGCAAAAACGGCCACGAAACTGAGTTCTGGGCATAATCAGAAAACGAAACATAACGTGCAAGTGTATAAATGCGCAATGAAGTAGTAGGAACTTTTTGATCGTGAAAATACTCATATTGGACTGCTACACGGGCTTTTTGCCAAATCGTAGGCTTTAAACGTCCGATTCTACCGCTCAGTTTTTGATATGTGGTAGTATATGAGTATATCTATGTGTTAGAGTGATAAAATTTGGGTTTGGAGTACAAGAGTGGGGCTGAGAAACGAAACGGGCAGAGGTTCAGAGCGTTTTTCTATATAAAATGAGCTGGGGGTGCACTTATATATATAGACCCGGTGGAAGCAGATCTACCCGCAGCAGCCGAGGGTCTACCTGCGGTGCCACGTGGTAAGCCCGGGGTGGTGGGCCTTATTGCATCGAAGTACGTGCACTCCCACTACAAAAAGATAGACATTTGGCAACAATTTTTCGGGCAACGACTTATAAAGTCGTTGCCAAAAATGCATGTTTAGCAACGAAATTTGTCATTCATTGCAGTTTATGAAAGGCTTTCATTTTTCGCAACGAAATTCATAAGTCGTTGCAAAAATTCGTTGCCAAATCATTGGCGGGAAAAAAAACCCACCGCCTATTCACTTTTTTGTTGCCGATGAAATTTTTCCTCATCGTCGGCAACAAAAAAATTTTGTTGCTATATTTCGTTGCCTAATATAGGCCACATTCATTGGCAACAATTTTTTTTCATTGCGTATTTAATACATTTTTTGCAACGACTAGTAAATTGTTGCCCAAAATTAAGACAAACCCAATAAGCATGCCACTTTTTTCCCCCCCAAAACGCATCATTTTTCATTTAAATTTTTTTATTTATTTGGACACAATTTTATACAGTGAAATGTTTCACTCCGTCCGTCTCAAAATAAATGCCCAGTTTTATTTTTTTAAGTTATAATTTTTGAAATTAAAATATAGCACATATAGATATATTTTCTAATTTACACAAAAATTAAAGTTTGTAGTTAATTGGATGTAGTTTATAATGATCATATTCGCACACTTATAATTTTGAAAATAAATATATAATTAATTTCTAAAATAATTTATATGAATTTTTCTTGTAACTCGTTATTTTATATATATACTTTTTGACAAGGGAGGGGCAAGGAATCGAAATCGCTCCCGAAATTAAACCAAAAATCGACCAAACTGCACCGATTAAGTCGCGCCAATGGTTCCGGCATAGACCAAGTAAGTTGCACCAATGGTGTGTAAGTTCTTTTTTAACTCCCCTTTTTCAAATTCTCCTGTTTCTTGACTTGTAAATTTTTTTATAATCAAATATTAATTTCTCTTTATATCTTGAATTAGAGGGTGTTTGACAATGACTTATAAGTTGGTCAAACTAAGTTATAAGTCATTTGTTATTATTTAGTGTTTGACAATAACTTAAATTTTATCTTCTTTTTTTTACTTATAAGTCATTATTAAATTTTTTCATGTTTCATGTGCTATATTTTTTATGTATTATATAAATTTTACTACCATCTAAATATATATATATATATATATATATATATAAATGTTTCTCTTTACCTAAAAAAATATTTTTGTAGTCTCCAATTTTTTTAAATTTATACTACTAATATGTATATTCAACATTAAACTAAATACATATAAAGTAACTATGAATATTTATATATATATATATATATATGTAAACAAATATTCATATAAATATTTATAAATTTATCTCTAAATATTCATATAAATATTTATAAAAAATATTCATATCTAAATTTTATAAATTTTAGATGAAATATTTTATAAATTTATAAATAAATATTTGTTTATAAATTTTAAAGATAAATTTATATGAATATTTAGAGATAAATTTATAAATGTTTATATGAATATTTGTTTTTTTATATATATATATATATATATATATATTAAAATATTTATATGACGTGGTATTTTATATTGTAATTTGACATGTGTTAGCTGCTGACGTGACGTCTGTTAAATTTTTCCCAAAAAAGTACCTCTCCTCAGATCCGAACTTGCAACCTCTTAATTGGAACATTGGTCATATGACCACCCGAGCACCACGGGCATAGCTGTTAGTAATTTGCAAGAATTAATATTTATATCAAAACATGAGATTGAATGTATATATTTGTTATTCAAAGCTGAGTCCTATTATACATTCAATCAGCGGGGGACTCTTATTTTATGTTATAGGAGCGAGTTTTTTTTATAAAAAAATAGAACATATTTTAAGTTAAAAAGAAAAAACATAATTACCCTTGTATATAAAGAGGCTAAATAAATAAGATTTTAATGCATAAAATATTAGTTTTTAATAAAATAATTTAAAAAGAAAAAACAGAAATAAATAAGATTTTAATGCATAAAATATGATACTGTATCTTAAATCCATACCATCAATACAAGACTAAATACTTTATAATTTAGTAAATACAGAAATAATATGTCCTTAAAATTCATAAAATTTGCGAAGAAGATTCTTTTTGTGAAATAGAGTGAGTAATATTTATGATTATAATGTCTAATTTAAATTAATTCCCATAGTTTTAAATTTTACAATTTTGAAATCTATTCCAAAAAGTCAAAATAAAACTCATTCAGTGAAATGAACAAAATATTATTTATTAAGAATATATATTTTTTAAATATGCAAAAAAAGTACCTAATATATATACAAAAAAATTCAAAGCCCCTAAGAGCGTGGACCTCACAGCCCCAATGTAGGTCCGCCCATCATTCAAAATAATAATAATAGTAATAATAATAATAATAATATTAAGAATAATAATTATTATTATTTCAAAATAATAATAATAACTTCATAATAATAATAATAATTTCAAAATAATAATAATAATAACAATTATTATTATTATTCTTAATATTATTACTATTATTATTATTATTATTATTATTATTACTATTATTATTATTTTGATATAAAGATTAATCCTTGCAAAATATTAATAGTTGACCTGGTTGCTCCAACGGTTATATGACCAAAGTTTCAAATGTGAGGTTGCAAGTTAAAATCCGTGTAAAGGTAATTTTTTGGAAAAAAATCAAAAGAAGCCACATCAGCAATGCTCACATGTAAAATTACAATATAAAATACCATGTCAGATCTATCACGTGTGCCACGTAGGCGCCACGTGTGCCATGTCATCAAGTCAACGCACATGTGGCGCCTGGGGGTTCAAAGTCTAAATTTTTGAATAGAAAGGGGTTTAGTTTGCGTTGACCGGAAGAAAGGGGCTCAATACCCAAAAATCACTAAAGTTCAGTGGTCAACTTTGTATTTAACCCGTATATATATATAGATGGTAATAGAATTTATGAAATATACAAAAAATATAACATAAGAAGCAAAAATATCACTGCTAGGTGTGGAACCTAAGACCTATGGGTTATTGGGCCATTAAGCTACCACTAAACCATTCTAATTTATTAGTTAACTAAACTACCGCCATAACTTGTAGCGGTAGACAGTGTAGCACATGAGCAAATGAGGGGCAAATGAATAATTTCTCATGTCGCTACAGCCTGTAGCGGCAGGGGGAAATCCATTTCAATCCGTGCCATCCAATGTTGCGATCAACGGTATAGATTATGGTTGTTGAAATAGTACCCATGACAACTGATTGCCAAGCATGTTAGTTCCGGGTCTCCGACCCAAATAAACCCAACCTCATCAAACCTAATTATTATATCTATGCTTCCCAATGTTTCCTATTTCTAGATAGAAGTAGGATATACTTACAAGTACTCCCTCACTCCAAGAATGAAAGTGATGATTGATTTTATGCGAATTTAAAAAAAATGTCAAATGATAAAATTATTCATATTTAAATTCTCATCTAATTGCATATTTTTCTATACATGACTAGTGATATTATATAAATATTTATAAATAATAAAAATATGACATTTAATACTAAGGATATTACGCACAAATTATTGTAAAAAAATAGATTATTTAATATAAGTAAATATTTAACTTGAGATTACATAAAATAATAAAAACTTTTATTCTTAGACGGAGTGAGTAACTTAAATCATAAACATATTTTTTAAGTCCAAAAATAAAACATAAAAAGAAGAATAGTAACGGTATACCCCTAGCTATTTCTAGTTCTCCTTTTACCTTTTTTTCCAAATATATTATAAAATTAAATTATAATACTATCAGTTCTAAGAAAAAACATAAAAGATGAAGAAAAATTTATTATGTTTTATGAACTAAAACAGAATAAAGTTATTTAAAAATTACTTATAAGTCATTCCTAATAAGTTAGTTTGACCCATATTAATGTAATATCAATTTTATCCCTATTTAATTTATTTTTAAAAAAAAAACAAATTTGTAAAAAAGAAGAGTAAGATGCAACGTCACTTTAATTGGCGTTAGAATTTTTATTTTTATTTTTTTATAGCTGAAGTCTTGTATATTCCTTCATTTCCTACGTCGATGACAGAGAATAAACATAAAAAAATATTGATGTTTGTAAACAAGTACAAGAGATCAAAGAAATTAAAAAAAAGAGAGATTCCAACGTCAGTTAAAGTGATGTTACATCTTATTCTTCTTTTTTACAAATTTGCTTTATAAAAATTTTAAAAAAAAGTTACAATGCCGGTTAGTTTGGCATTGGATCACATTTTTTTTCTTTCAAATTTCTTTAAAAAAATAAAATCGTTTTAAAAAAAAAGATAATTTTTGTTTAAATTCGTTTTTTTAAAAATATTTTTTAAAGTGGCGTTGGTTGCCTTTTTGATTTTTAGCCAAAAAAAATCCAAAAATTCAACGCCATTTAGTTTTTCCCAAATTAGACGTGAGAGTCTTTACTCCCAATAACAGTCGTTGAAGTTTTTATTTTTTAAAAAATATTCGTTTAAAAATAAAATCTTTTTAAAAAAAATTAAAGCTTTTTTTTTAAAAAAAAATAAAGTTTTTTTTTATTTATAAAAATTGTTCTTAAATTAATTAATTTGGTTAAGAGAAGAGCCTATTTCAAAAAAATTTGAACAAAATAAATATAATTGAGAAAATTGAATATAATTTAACCAATTCTGGGAAAATACTCCAGATCCAACCTTTCCCCATTCTTTCTCCTAATATACTTTTGTCTCCAACCCAACCCAGCCCAGTCGACAAAAAAATTTGGGGATCTGGCTTTAGAAACCTAAAATTGAAGAGGCGTTTTGTGATTGATTCAAAATCAGTTCCTTTGATTCCCCTGCAATTGATGGAGCGGCGGACGGAGGAGAATGAGAAGGAGGAGGGAGAAAGTGGCAACTGATCCTATGGCATCGCTCAGAGTCTCTCTCCTCCTAATATTTTCCCTTTTGGTGACTTTACTAATTTCACTCTCAAATTCACTCCCATTCATCTCCTATTCTTCTCTGTACTTTCTGTCTCACCTCTTCTCCCACTAACCTAGGGTTTACTTCCATTTTCTGCCGCCATCCTTGCTTCGGTAACTATATGGCAAAAACTAGAGGTAATTACACCTTTAAAACCGGACGACAACCGATGAGACATGAGGAACTGGAAGTAATCGCAGAACCAAGGGAGAAGCGACGCCTCAATCGGAATCTTCAAAAGATTGCTGCAGATTTGGGCGCCTTATCTAAGCAGATAAAACGATGATCTTCAAAGGGTAAAAAACCCATCTCTGTGAGTATACCCGATTCCCCTCCTTCTATTCCTCGTGTTTTTGGGACTGCTCTATCTTTTCGATCCCAAAAGTTTGCTACCCGTTCCAAAATTTGATGTTCAACAAAATTATTGTGTTAGGAAAACCCGTTGACACGGTTTTGTTTGATAAAATTGGGTTTTCATCCATGTTTGCAAAAGTAGGTTTATCTTCCATGTTTTCTCCCCCAAAATCTGCATATCATGTGCTTATTAAACAATTTTTTGAAAATATGACTGTTAAATCTGATAGCATAGATACCTTTGTTCAAAACAAGACAATATCATTTGACTATGCTATTTTGGGTTCAATTCTTAATATTCCTAGCACTGGGTTCTGTCCTTTCACTCCTAAGATACTTTGAGTCTCAAGCCTATTCTTCATTCATATAATTGAATCCAATATGTTATTTAAGCTTCTCTGGTTTTATATCATGGATGGAGTTCATAATATTTTATGATTAAGCCAGGGTTTCTACCCAGTTGCCCGCCTCCATAAAATGCTTCTTATTCAATTTTACATAGCTGTATAACATTCTAGAGTCTTACAATAGATCAGTGTACTTTTTTTTTTCTTTTTTTAATATAAGTGTTGTCTTGCAGTATTGTTTATCAAGCTAGGCCTCAAAATTTACTTTCTTCTTCTCATTGCACATACTTCCTGTATTTTGTGTTTCTCTTATAATGAAAGTTAAGTTCCGTATCTTGAATTTTATAGGAATTGGGTTATGTTTAGTTTCATTTGTTATGTATAATTGTTTTTATTTTTGTACAAAAACATCTTGGTCAGTTGGTGTAGTGCTACATGAGATGGCCAAAAGTATTGTTATATACTTCTTCGAGGCCTAAATTTGTGAATTGGTCACACCAAGCTGTAGACTTCATTCTAGGTATTTGATAAAATTTGAGTCGTTACAACATGACTTTTCCTCTAAAGTTTATCAATTTTTATATAGTTTTCAAAATTGGAATTGACTCTCGCCTTCATTATTACAACATTAGTATTATCTGAATCATTATGATTTGAATTTTAAAAAAAATCTTGCCCCATAGTCCCATTGCTTTCAGTATACTGAGAAACTGAGGAAGTAAATCACAAGTATATGTAACATAATTGTAGATAACTTCCTGAGTTTAAGACTTGCATTATGGTGGTAAGGCTGATGTCTATATATATATATATATATATATATATATATATATATATATATATATATATATATATATATAATTTTGCTCGGGGAATGATGCTTATTCAAGTGCATGAAAACACCTCTAAGAGGCGGTCAGAAAGTTAATTTATCTGGTAATGATCAAAGATTGGTAAGAAATCATAGAATAATTAATAAATCTCCAGTATCACATTTTACTGGAAAATGGTATATTGGTTTTTAGTTGCTCATGTTTTTAGTTGCTGTTGTTTGGTACCAATATGAAGATAAAGAGTCATGTTGGATGATCTGGTTAATGTGACAGAATGAATTAACCTATAATGAGGAGTGCTTTATTTAAATCACAAAACCAATATGGACCAAAAATAGGTCAAACAAATTAGGAAGGAAGTAGGTTAAAACTTTTAAGACACCTGACCAACAAGGATTTTGTTGTAGCCAGAGTTGCAAATGAAAAACACAATAATTGCTACTTGGTTAGGCGATGGTTTCATAAAGTCGAGTTAAAATTTTAAGTTTTGTGAGACGTTACTTGGAATAAACTTTTGCTGCAAACATCCCTTTCCATCCTCCAACGAGTCTTTTGGCTTTTGCTTTCAACAACCTCCTGTGGATATGCATTAATGGTCAAGTCAGTTGCATTGTTTTTCTATGGAATTACTGGGTGTGGTGGTAGACAATAATAAAGATTCAATATTCTTTTCTGGAAATCCAAGTTGCTTAAATTCATTTAAGGTTGCGACAATAGCCATCACTCTACCATCTCACTCTGATTTTCTTTACCTTTGTTTATTGCAGCCATATATTCTTATGTATTTAAAAAATAATAATTTTTTTTTGAAGCTTCAATAAAGAATCTCTAAAGGATATTATTCCTTTGTCATTTGAATTTGGCCTCAAAAGGATATTTGTCTTAACTAAATATGTTTTGACTGATTTCAGAGTCGTACTGATCGTATTGTTTTCAAACTTTTTGGAAAAGATCCTAGTGAATTCCCTCTTGTCTTGCGAAGTCAGGTATGTCAATATTTATGGGAAGCTAACCTGTTTGACTGAAGTTTTATGATCTCCTTCAGTGAATGTATGATGCTATCAAATTTATGACTTATTCATATTCTGGACTGGTTAAAGCACAGTCCTACAAATATTGAAAGCTACATCAGATCTGGCTGTATCATATTATCAGTATACCTTCGAATGGAAAATTCCAAATGGGAGGAGGTAAGTTTTACTTCACTTCTAGAATGTAGATTTCTATTTCCAAATTGAGCTTGATGCTATGATCGACTTGAGTCTGAGATCAGAAACAATAGCCTGATTTTGGATCATAGCCTCATATAGGTTTGGGTGTCGACTCACAACGTGCTTGAAATTTAAGTTCAAATTCTATTATTTATTATCTAATGTGACAGACTTCCTACTTACTGTGTCTGCATAGCTCTGCTGTGATCTGAGATTCAGTTTGAGGAGGCTTCTGGATTCATCATCTGACTCTTTCTGGAAAACAGGATGGGTTTGTACTAGGGTGCGACATCATGTAGCATTTGTATATGATGGTTTGTTTCCTGTTCTTTATTTTTCAGATCCTATTCTGACTGTTTTCTTTTTTCAGCCCGTTGTAGCCACATTCAAGTAGAAAGAAAAAGTTCTTTATCTCTTCAATTTTGCAGGTCAGGTTGTTCTAGACACACCCTTACCACTTAAAAATGAGAAAAGCTGCAAAATATTGAGCGTCAAGCCTATTGCAGATTAATTGTCTGAGAGAGCTCAGTTTTTGGTTAAAGGCTTGAGTATATTTGGGTCAACCACAAGGTACAGTTCATGTTCTTTATGTATGAATGACACATCACCACTTAATCTTAAAAGTGACTTTTTGAGGATTCATTGAGGTTATGTCATCCCTTTTCTCTCTTTCTACAAAATGATACGCGCGCGTGCGCATATACTCCTTTAGCCATTTTCTTTGTAAAATGTGGTCTGAAAACCTCAACTCAACTACATTTTCCTATAAAATAAGATGTAACCAAGTTATTTATATTTACGTGGTAAATTTATTTCTTGTTATTTATATTTACGTGGTAAATTTATTTTCTTGTTATTTATCGAGTAGGCCGAGGGTTCACAAAAGCTCCAATGATGATATGTGGTATTCATTTTGAGTAAATCAATGAAGTAATCTCCACTTGCTTCCACTATTAAATTAAAAATTGAGTTTCCTCAAAAAGATCATTTGATGGCCAATGAAACCATTACCTATTAACTTCTGGGCAAAGCCTTAATCGTGTTTCCTTATCTATCTCCATGTTCTATACCTAGTTTTCTCCCTCTAGTACTGAGTTCTTTTATATGTTATGTGAATTAAAAAGAAAAAGATTCTTTCTTTTAGCACATACTTAATACACAGTAAATTGCTTCTTAACTATCCATAAAATTAGCCTCGACTTATCAGAAAAATGAAAAAAATGAAAAAAATGAACTTAGCTTTAATTTGTTAGCTCCATGTATTATCTCTTGTGAAGCTTTCTGGGTTAAGACCTAGTGATGTAATTTCAAATATGTTTTCTTATTTTTGGATAACTGAAGATGGTAAGTATTTAGTAGTTCTTCTGTGTTAAATTATGTTTTTTATTTTCCCACACGTTACATTTCATTGCACTCTAGTCCCCCATTCAACCACCCTCCTAAAAGGGAAGTGCCTTGGTTTTATATGTCGAAGCAACGCATCTTATTCAAAAATTGTTCTAAAAAGCTGTGGCTCACCTTCCCATCTCCTGCTCCTTTTTCTATTTCTAAATTGTGCTGCTTGTTTATTTTATCAGGTTGAGGACCACACTCTCCGCAGCAGCTTCTTTCCATTTATAGTCGCTGAGCAGGATGTTTGTTCTGAAATTCGTACTCTAGAGAGTGCTATAGAGGTTGCTGAAGCTGTTGATGGCTTAAAACCTACAACCTACAACCGAAGACAATGTTCAAGTTCAAGTGGCTTCAAGTAATCAGATGTCTTCTACATATAACTGAACTATTGTATTGTAATAATGAACGTAAAAGTTATTAGTTTAGTAGTTTGGTATAATAATGATCATCATATTTTAAGGATGAATTATCCAACTATTATATTGTAATTTTGTAATGTGAATGATTTTAAATGATGTATATAATATTTTTTATGTTTTATTTTATATTGTTGCTATAAACAAAAGAAAAGGCAACATTTATATTGTTGCAAATCATAACAACTTTTGTTGCATAGAAAAAGCAAAAGACAACGTATAGTGTCGTTGCTAATTGACAACTTTCGTTGCTCTCAAAAAATAATCAGCTTCGAATAGTATCGTTGCTAATTGATCATAATTATCCATAACAAAATCAGTGGCAACGGAAAAATTCATTGCAAATTAATATATAACCGGTTTATTTCGTACATTTAGCAACAAATATCGTTACCAAAAAGTACACAATTAGCAACGAAAATCAATTAAGACAACAATTTCTATATTGTTTAGTAACGGCAAACTTTGTTGGCAAATGTGTATCAAATGCAACGAAGTTTATCTTCGTTGGCAAATAAAAAGATTCTTTTCGTTGCCAATTAGGCGTATTTTGCAACGAAAATTATTTTTCAGTAACAATTTCTTAATAAATTTGCTACAAAATATTTCGTTGCTAAATGATTTATGATTTTACACAAAAACAACATTTCGTTGCGAAATATATTACTTTCTGCAATGGAAAAAAAAAATTGTTGCTAGACAATTAGCAACGCTCAGTGCGCAACGAAATGTCTAACGACTGAAAAATCGTTGCAAATGGCATTTGGCAACGAAATTTCGCACATTTAGCAACGAAAACTGTTTGTTGCAAAATCACCATTTTTTTAGCAATGCGAGGTCAGATTCAAAACTTTTTAACTTTTGATCGGAGCGTCCGTTGGAGGCATGTTGTACCTTTCCGAAAACCCTTCGCCGAGAGTGTCTCAATGACAAGGGATTAAACCTTTTCCAAGTTCAAGAAGACGGGTTCATAACCAGGTCTTCGTTTCCCCGAAGTTTATCCGTTGAGCTGTCATGTGCTGTTTTCACTCGGGATCAAGGTTATGGTTCGTTCTGACCTTGGTGGCATCAATTCGTCTTGAGTTTGACCGAATCGGCTTCAAGTTGATAAAATAACCATTTTGCCGCTCCCGGGATTGCCTTCAGTGTTGGCATGGCCTTTAGCTGATTTCCCAGGGTTGTCTCCGAGGTTTGGATCCCTGTCGATTCTGTTTGTCCTTAGGATTGTCTCTAAGGATGACTTGGTTCTTCCAGGATTGTCTCTAGAGATGATGTGAGGCTTCGGGGTTGTCTCCAAAGTTGATTTGGCCTCTCGGGTTGTGACCGAGGCTAACCTGACCTCCCGGGTTGTGATCGGGGCTGACATGTACCTCCTGGGATGAGACCGGGGCTAACATGACCTCCCGGGTTGTGATCGAGGCTGACCTGTACCTCCCAGGATAAGATCGGGGCTGACCTGTATCTCTTGTGATGTGACCGGGGTTGGCCTATACCTCCCGGGATGTGATCGGGGCTGACCTGTACCTCCCGAGATGTTACCGGGGCTGACATGTACCTCCCGAGTTAAGACTGGGGCTGACCTGTACTTCCCGGGTTGAGACCGGGGCTAACCTGTACTTTCCGAGATGAGACCGGGGCTGACTTGTACCTCCCGGGTTAAGATCGGGGCTGACCTGTACTTCCCCGGATGTGACCGGGGTTGCCCTGTACCGCCCGGGTTGAGACCGGGCTGACCTGTACCTCCCGGGTTGAGACTGGGGTTGACCTGTACTTCCCGGGATGTGATCGAGGATGACTTGTACTTCCCGGGTTGAGACCAGGGCTGACCTGTACCTCTTGGGTTGAGACCAGGGTTAATTTGACATCCTGATATTGAGACCGGGGTTGATTTGACGTCCCGGTATTGAGATCGTGGTTGATTTGACATCCCGTTTGATGTCCCAGTATTGAGATCGGGATTGATTTGACGTCCCGGTATTGAGACCGGGGTTGATTTGACGTCCCAGTATTGAGACCGGGGTTGATTTTACGTCCCGGTATTGAAACCGGGGTTGATTTGACATCCCGGTATTAAGATCGAGGTTGATTTGACGTCTCGGTATTGAGACTGGGGTTGAGTTAAAAAGACGGTTTTGCCCTCCTGCAGGGTTAGTAACAGGAATGCAAAATTTCGAGTGTTTACAACAGGACTGAAGAAAATTTCGAGCGTCTACAGATATAATAGATATAAACATATAACTGACAATGTATTATTACTCTACTAAATACATATATCAGTTACAAAATTTTAAAACTCAAAAGCCATAAGGCTTGTTTGGCAAAACCCTTTATTTTTAAAAATAGATTTTTAGGGCTAAGGACTTGTTTGGTAAAACTACATTAAAATAGATTTAAGGGCCTTGTTTGGCAAAACTAATTTAAAACCCTTTTAATTTATTTTAATAACTCTTTTACTACATAGTTTTAAATGTCACACTTTATTTAATTAAATATCAATATTCTAATTTAATTAAATTCAAGCTAACATTCATTCATTAAATAAAATTACCACATATATTACATTGCTACACAATTATAATTTACTTATTAATCATAATTCTATGTAACAAATTAGTAAATCTCTAATTTAATTATTTCAATTAAATTATTATATCCTCATTACCAAATACCACATAAAATTCATCTAATTTAATTATCTCAGTTAAATTAGGATTTCACCACAAAATTACTCCATAACATAATTAACATATTGCACTTAATTAAATTACTCCATAACATAATCACATAAATTATTTATTCAAATCAATAAATAAATTAACTAAAATATTTATTTAATTCAATAAATATTAAAAATTAAAATACAAATTCTCATTTGTTACAACATCTATTTTGTTCCTAAAGACCCATTTTGTACCAATGACTGAATAATATTTTGGTCTAGGAACCAGCCTCCTAACCTTGCTTCTTTTAAACTTATTTAGTTCTTCTTGCATAGCTTCGATCTAGCTTGAGTCTTCCAGAGCTTATTCGATCTTCTTTGGCTCAATCTGAAATAGAAAGCTAAGATAGAAACATTCGTTTTGGGTTGTTGATCTAGTTTAGACACGTGCACTTGGATCTCCAATGATTAGATTCTGAATGTGATCTTTTGCATATCTAGTCCTGGATGGAACATCATTCCTTGTGTATTTCCTGTCTAGGTTTTTCAAGAATTGGTTCTTATTCTGCATCTTCATTGATTAGTAGAGTTCCCATATTTGGAACTAGAGACACTACAACATCTTTGTTTGGCACTACGATCGTAGGGTCTGGCACATCTGCTTAAATTTTATCGATAGTAGGGTTCTCTTGTTCTGCGATCTGAGGTTCCAGCTCTGCAACTTCTTCAAGTTGAGATATTTTTCTTGGTTCAACTTCATCAACTTCATCGAATGTAACATGGATAGAGACTTCCACTGTTAAAGAGTTCTTGTTAAACACTCTATAGGCTTTGTTTTCCATAGAGTATCCAAGAAAGATTCTTTCATCTTATTTAGGATGAAATTTCGTCAGGTATCTTTTACCATTGTTGAGGATGTAGCACGCACAGCCGAATGCACAAAAGTAACTAATATTTGGCTTTCTTTCTTTCCATAACTCGTAGGGTGTCTTTTTTTGTCGTAGAGTGGATCAAGGATCTATTTTAAGTATATCAAGCAGTACTAACAACTTTTGCCCTAAAATATTCTAGTAAACGAGCTGCTGCAAGAAGTGTTCTTCTTGCTTCAATCATTGTTCTGTTCTTCCTTTCACCGACTCCATTCTGTTGTGGAGTTCGTGGTGCTGAGAAATTATGTTGAATGTCATTGTCTTCACAGAACTTATTAACTTCAGAATAATCAAACTTTTTGTCATGATCACTCCTTATAGCTTTTATCCATTCCCCGTTCTCATTCATCACCAACTTGAAGAATGTGAGGGTGTAGATTTGAATCAAACAATATTTATAAACAGTGAATGTAATGAAGGTTTCTCCTAACGGAGTTTAGACAGATAAATCAAAATCTAATTTATCAGGAGTCAAGTTCAAATATTGAGCACAAGTAGGTGAAATAAAAGAGTAAGTAGAACCGGTATCTAATAAGGTACAAACTTCGTGATAGTTTATAATTAGCTTACCGATTATGACTTCATCTGGTCTCCACACCTTTTAGGAGGTTACGAAAAAAGTTCTCCCCTGCACCACAGACTTTGGTTTGTCCGTAACAGCCTTTGGTGTCACCATTACAACTGGACCTGATTTTGCTATAGGGCACGATCGAGTTATATGACATTCCTTTCCAACAGTGTAACACGTCTTGGATTGTTGTCTACAGTTTGGGCTGATATTTCCCTCTTGTCCACACTTGTAATATCTGACTGGTGCTCATTCTCCTCCCTTTGAAACTAGTGTTGGTGCTACTACCGATGTCTTTCCATAATCATTGTTAAATCTCCTTTTCTTAAAATAACTTATTCAATCCCCTAATTCCACTAAACCAAATATAGCATCAGTACAAATCTTCACCGTATAACGTTTTAACTTTACACCAAGTATATTTAATCTTAACACTCTACTATTCGTCTTCAACTCTATAATTTTAGTATGGCTTTTCGAATCGTTATAATGAAAAGAGTCTTGTAAATTTATTCTACAAATTACATCACCTATTAGAAAAATTATAGGTCACATAATTTACAATTACTCTATCACATATTTACATCAAAATATACAAATCTAGAATCACATATGTGATATGTCGTTACGATTCAATTCGAATTGAATCCAATCATACACTATCAACTTTAAAACAACATAAATTAAGTTATAATCTTTATTTTATTTCAAATACATAAATGTTAATCCATAAGAAAGATTGATTTCTTACATAACATATATGATTACAAAGGATAGAGAGGTCTGCCGAGGTAATAAAATTATATAAAACAAAATTACATAACATATATGATTACAAAGGATAAAGAGGCCTGTCGAGGTAATACAATTAGACAACACAAAATGCAGAGGAAGAATATGAATATTATCCTAGTGGCATCACCAATAACATTTTGTCAAATATTTCAACTAAACTTTTTTGCACGGTGACAACGGAGACCCACAAAGGCAGTCATTTCCCACAAAAGCAGTCGCCAAAAATTTGGTCGCCGGCAGTGCGCCGCACAAATGGTTGTGACTAACATTCAACTTATTCAGCCCAGAAACAGCCGCCGGCACCTTCCCAAACACCAAATTTCTCGACAAATCAAGCTCCTTCAATGTCTTCGGCAACTTCAAACTCTCCAAATTAAACTTTAACTGATTACCTGAAGCCGAAAACCCTACCAAAAATTCAGTTTGGTTCAGCAAATTAACCGGACTACCGGAAATTTCATTTTCCGATAGGTCGATATAGTCGTAAAAATATGTCTGCGCTGGCTTCCAGTCGTCTAATTTGAGCTTGAGTCCGCATTTTGCTAGTTTGAGAGAGTATATAATAGGCGATGAAGTGACCCATTTCGGGATTTGAACTAAATGGAATTGATTATATGATAGATCTAGTGATTCGATTCCTAATACTTTCAACTCGGGAAATGGATCGACTAGATGGTTGTTTGATAGATCTAGATTGAAGATTTTTGTGAGATTTGCAAAAAAATTTGGGACAGTTCCGGTGAAATGATTTGATGAAAGATCTAATGTGTCTAGTTTTTGAAATTTTCCTAGAAAATCTGGAATTTTTCCATTTATAGAATTGTGCCCCAGCTCTAGAAAGGCTAGGTAGGGAGCTAGAGTTGAAATGCTGGCCGGAATTTGGCCGGAAAATTTATTATAAGAGAGTTCGAGTAATCGGAGGTTGCTGAAAGATGAGAAAAAATCCGGTATGGTGCCGGAGAGTTGGTTTTGCTTCAAACTCAGTACATTCAGGCCCTTGATCCGCCGGATGCTGACTGGTATAGTTCCGGTGAGGAGATTGCCGCCGAGTTTGAGTTGGGTTAAATGAGTCAACTCAGATATTGAGTCCGGTATCACACCCGTGAACCGATTCCCCTCCAAACTTAAAGCCTCGAGTTGGGTCAGGTTACCGATCCATCTTGATATATGACCCGAGAGCTTATTGTTTTCGACGTAGATATAATGGAGCTTCGGTAGGCGAAATAGAAATCCCGGGAAAGGACCCGTTATATTTCGGAGATTTTGCAAGTAAATTCCGCCTAAGGATTGTAGTTTAGATAATTTGGGCGAGATGGTACCTGATAAGTACTCGTTTGGGCTGTCGGGTTGCCCGACAACGCTGAGACTCGTGACCCGGTTACCGGGTTGACAAGATATGCCGGGCCATGTGCAGCAGTCGGTACCCGGTTTCCATGAACTTAGCATTCCGGAGGGGTCGGATGTGATACCCGACTTGAAGGCCAAGAGGCCACTTTCATCATCCACGTGGCATGTTGCTGCTGTGGGTGTGAGGAAACCATGGATGAAGAGCAAGAAGAGCAGGAAAAAAGAGTAGGGGAGATGAGAGAGATAAGGCATGGTTGGATTTTAGCTATGTTTGGAAGATAGTTTTTGGAATGGGTGGAAGAGACCTTCTTGAAGTGCATTTTATAGGGAGTAGTGACTACTGGACTAGGACGGTAATACTCGGTGGGACCCAATTTGCATGTATGATTACAATATTTACACAACTTCAAAAAACAATTTTTACTTCTCTCTCGTAACAAAATTGTGAACGTGTACAATGACTCAAGGCAAGGAGATTGATTTATTAGTCAATACCACTTTTGTTTCATATGAGTAATATTCTGCTTTAAAATTAAAGGAGTATTTTTAAAAAAAATTTAAATTATATATATATATATATATATATATATATATTAAAATTATAAAATCTAAACTTCTTACTCCCTCCGTCCCAAAATAACAGCTCAATTTTGACTTTTTTTAGTTAAATTGACTTTTTTTAAAATTAATAATTAAGCATGTATAAATATATTTTTAACATTATAAAAATTGGTATTAATAGTAAATTGTATATATTTTTTTTGTTATAACCCTGCACCTATATTCGGTAAATATGGTACAAAAAATAGTTTTAAAAAATAGTCAGTTTGACTTTAAAAAGTCAAAACTAAGCAGTTATTTTGGAACGGAGAGAGAGTAGTATTTTATTACTACACTAATATTATTAAATTTTTAACTAAGTATACATCTAAGAAAATAAAATTGTTCTTAAAATATGTTTAAAATCTCTTAAATTATATCAAGAGTGTGCACTTTTATAATTATATAAAAATAATAATAAATTATAATATTACTCTCTCCGTTATACATGAAGAGTCACATTTATAATATATGCGAATAGTAATGATGTGTTTTTATTTTATATTTATCACTAAATATAATTAATTGTTAGTTTAATAGTTGTGACACATAATAAAATTATAATCACAAATTTGAGAATATTGTGTTATTTTATTTTATAATTTATAATACTATTAATAAAAAGATCAATTTTTTTGTAAACCGAAAAAATTGACAAATAAAACTCTTTTATTATGAAATAGAGTGAATAATAAAATTCACTAAATATAAATTTAAAAAAAAATCATTTCTCCTTTCCAACTTTTGTAATGCACTATGTATAATGAATAAATTATTCGGTTGATAAAATATACAATTAATCGGGTCAAGGGGATTCATATGTAAGCGTATTCCACTTTTGTAAGGCAATATTATGTTTGAAAATTTTAAATATATATTTTTAATTTATTTTAAAATATATATATAATTATTTTTTAAAATTATAAAATAATAAATTATTAATTTGTCATTACATCATAATTATCATTTTTAATATTGCACCACCATTATTAAATTTTTACTTACGAATACATACGAAAATATAAAATTATTCTTAAAATTTTCATTTAAGGAATGTATTTCTAATTTTTTAATAGATTAATATAGAAAATGATTTACTACATTATTACTTGCACAGTTTTTGTGCGCGCACACAAACAAACAAGCAGTCACACACACACACACACACACACACACACACACACACACACACACACATATATATATATATATATATATATATATATATATATATATATATATATATATACACGAAAAGGATAAAGGACATACCCCTTTGCATCCTACATACCTTGTGTAGACATTCGAATTTTTGTTTTTCTGTTATAAACACTGTAGGAGGGCAAAACTATCATCAAATCCCTTGGTCTCAATACCGGGCCAACAAATCAACCCCGATCTCAATACCGGGCCGTCAAATCAACCACGGTCTCAATATCGGACCATCAAATCAACCCCGGTCTCAATATCGGGCCGTCAAATCAACCCTGGTCTCAATACCGAGCAGTCAAATCAACCCCGGTCTCAATACCAGGCCGTCAAATCAATCCCGGTCTCAATACCAGACCATCAGTTCAACCCCGATCTCAATATCGGGCCATCAAATCAACCCCAGTCTCAATATCTGGTAATCAAATCAATTCCGGTCTCAATACAGGGCTGTCAAATGAACCCTGGTCTTAATACTGGGCCTTCAAATCAACCCCGGTCTCAATACCGGGCCATCAAATCAACCCCGGTCTCAATACCGGGCAGTCAAATCAATCCCGATCTCAATATCGGGCCATCAAATCAACTCCGGTCTCAATACCGGGCCATCAGTTCCACCCCGGTCTCAATACCGGGCAATCAACTCAGCCCCGCCCTCAACCCGGGAGATATAGGTCAGCCCCGGTCTCAACCCGGGAGGTACAGGACAGCTCTGATCTTAACCCGGGAGGTACATGTCAGCCCCGATCTCAACCCGGGAGGTACAGGTCAGCCCCGGTCTCAACCCGGGAGGTATAGGTCAGCCCCGGTCTCAACCCGGGAGGTATAGGTCAGCCCCAGTCTCAACCCAGGAGGTACAGGTCAACCCCGGTCTCAACCCGGGAGGTACAGGTCAGCCCCGGTCTCAACCCGGGAGATACAGGTCAGCCCCGGTCTCAACCCGGGAGGTACAGGTCAGCCCCGGTCTCAACTCGGGAGGTACAGATTTTACCCCGATCTCAACCAGGGAAGTACAGGTCAACCTAGGTCTTAACCCGGGAGGTTAGGTCAACTTCAGAAACAATCCTGAAGCATCACAACATTTCCAGAGGAAAACCTGAAATGACAAAGTCAACCTCAGAGACAACATTGAAGACAAACAGACTCGAATGGCCAGTAAGTCAACCAAAGGCCATGCCGACACTAAAGGCAACCCCGGGAGGGGTAAAATAGTCATTTTACCAACTTTAAGCCGATTCGGTCAAACTCAAGCTGAATTGATGCCACCAAGGTCAGAACAAACCGTAACAATGATCCCGAGTGCAAACAACGCAAGGTAGCTCAACGGACAAACTGCGGGGAATCGAAGACCTGGTTATGAACCCGTCTTCTTGGACCCAGAAAATATTTTATCCCATGTCATTGTAACACTCTCGGTGAGGGCTTTTTGAAAATGTATCGCATGCCTCAAACGGACGCTCCGATCAAAAGTTAGAAAGTTTCGACTTCGACCTCGTGTTGCTTGGAGTGCACGTACTTCGAGACGATGAAGCCCGCCACGTGGGATCCACCATGTGGAGCCGCACCTCTACCTGCGGCAGCAGCAGATAGAGTAGAGGTTCCCTGGTCTATAAATAAGAGGGCACCCCCCTCTCATTTCAAGAATTCAGAAACGCTCTGAACCCCTGCCCATTTGATTTTCTGTCTATTTTCTTGTCTTCCAAACCTAAATTTTTTCACTCTAACAGGTAGATATACCCACATACTATCACATATCAGAAAATAACCGATAGATTTGGACGTTTAAAGCCTACGATTTGGCAAAAAGATCGTGTAGCAGTCCATTGTGAGTATTTTTACGATCAGCAAGTCAATACTACTTGTTTGCACTTTTATACACTTGCATATCAAGTTTCGTTTTCTAAATATGCCAAGAACTCAGTTCTGTGGTCGTTTTTGTCAATTTTTGGTATATTTTTGTACATAAACGCATTTTTTTGGCATTTCTACAGCTCAGATTGACGATCCGTCGCTTCCAGCATCTTGCATATACTTGCATCTTCGTACTGAGCAACTTTGCCTGACTGGGTTATCTTCCCAGTCCGAGTTTGGCTTTTTTTGTATATATTTAGCTGTATATATACTAACTTTTCAATTCTGTCAAGCCCAAATGTCAAATCCGCGGTAGTTTACTGCTTTTATATATAAATATGAATATATAAGCAGCCTTCACCACACTAGGTTATCTTCCCAGTCTTGGTTGACTACTCTTCTGTCTCTATATACATATATTTATATTTTAGTCCGACTTGTATTATTTTGTGGCCTTTTTATTGTTTTTATATATATTTATGCATATATAAGCAACCTTCACCACACTAGGTTATCTTTCTAGTTTTGGTTGACTACTTTTCTGTACATTTATATTTCAGTTTGGCCTGGATCATTCTGTGGCCTTTTTACTATTTTTGCACCTTTCACCATACTAGGTTATCTTCCCACTCTTGGTTGACTACGTTTCTGTATATATTTATATTTCAGTCCGGGCACAAGCGTGAAAATCCATCGCCCTTTTTACTATTTTCTATATATATTTCAATTCTGTTCAGCCTGGATCATTCCGTGACTTTTATACAATTTCCATATATATACATATATATTTCAATTTCAGTCCGGGCAACGGTGTGAAAACCCACTGCCCTTTACATGTGACACCCCTGAATCCGGGTCCTCTGACCCCGGTCCGGTCGTCACGATACAATACTAACATCCACCTCTAACAACATACGATAACTAAAAATACGGAATATAATAAACGTACGTCGTTCTTTTAAAAGGTGTTACTAGTCCCAAGATTCGATAACCTTAAATACATCAATACAAAGATACCCTAGAATAAACATTAGGGTTCATATTACATTAACAGTAATTAAACAAATCATAGAGACAAAGTCTGCTCCTTGCAAACCATCCTATATCTTTCCTTTACCCTTGTCCTTCCCAGAGGGCTAGGGCTTAACTGCAATATAAGTCATGATATAGCAATAATGAGCAACAAGTTTGCTCAGCAAGTTTAAATACAACAATAAAGGATATATCATAATGAATGGAAAAATATCTGACAATGAATTCAACAATATGGATATCTTAAGGATTCAACAATATGAATATTAGAACGATTCAATAATATGAATATCTGAACGATTCAACAATATGAATATTAGAACGATTCAATAATAAGAATATCTGAACGATTCAACAATATAAATATTAGAACGATTCAATAATAAGAATATCTGAACGATTCAACAATATGAATATTAAAACGATTCAATAATAAGAATATCTGAACGATTCAACAATATGAATATTAGAACGATTCAATAATAAGAATATCTGAACGATTCAACAATATGAATATTAGAACAATTCAATAATATGAATATTAGATAGATTCAATGATATGAACATCTGAACAATTCAACAATATGAATATTAAAAGCAAAGATAATAATCGCCTTTAGAATGACTGATAGTCGAGTAGACTCTGAACTATAACTTTCCAATGGGTTCAATAGCTAATTGACCCTTTTTGGATTACTGGCTACTGGCTATAGAAACCTAGTACCTCGAGGAGATCAGCCTCGGGCACAACGTGAATATGCATAACACTTATATCTGCATACTCGTATCATATATATTAGATACCTGGGCACACTCCTACATATGAGGGGTGTTCTGTTCCGTCTAAGAATCCTTACCATCAATTGGTTTGGATAGCTTCAAAGAAAACTTCATACACTAGTCTAACCGAGCAAAGGTTCAGACTCTTACTGACATAGTTCAAGAAATTTAGAACCTTGAATAATGTACAAGTCCAAGACTGTACGAGCTCAAATGCACTAGGTGCGGACATCAATAATATCACTGTGGAATAATTGATAAGTAATTAAACCACTAAATAACATGCTTGGAAATAATGTTCAAGCAATTAAGTAAACAACTTTCGATTCAACAATAACCTACTCAATACAATATGAGAAGGATAGAGAACTTGCACAAAGTGAAGTTTAGAATTTGCACAATATATGAATTTTTATAAGTTCGGGGAACTTGCACAATACTTAACGTGTGAAGTTCGGGGAACTTGCACAATAATAGAATCCTTGCATAAAATAAATGCATAGGCTTAGACACTTACAACATCAAAGAGTGAAATTCAGGGAATTTCACCATAATAGATCCCTTGCATAAAGTAAATGCATAGGTTAGGACATTTGCTTACAACGTTCTTTGAGTAAAGTAAACACAAAGATAAGATACTTGCACAATATACGAGTATGTATAAGTTTAGAGAACTTGCGTAATAAAGAAATGAAGTTTGGGAACTTACGAAATAACCAAAGTGTGAAGTTCGAGGAACTTTCACAATACTCAAAATGTGAAGTTCAGGGAACTTTCACAATACAATAATAACTTGCTCAATATAATATGAGAAGGATAGGAAACTTTCACCAAAAACAAGTGAAGTTTAGAATCTCGCTTACACAGTTCAATGAATAAGATAGTACAAGAATTTAGAATACTTGCACAATAGGGTCCGGATACTTATACAATAAATAAGTATTAGTTAAGAAAAACTTGCTCAAATAAAAGAGTAGTTCAGGAAAACTTGTAATATAATAATACCCTGCTCAATATAAATTTGTGTAAAGTTAGGGAGACTTGCAAATGATACAAGATCGGGTTCAAAAGAACTTGCACAATCAAATAGTGAAGTTCGGGAAACTTGCTCAATATAAATTTGAATACAGTTAGGGAACTTGCAAATAATACAATAATGGTTTCAAAGGAACTTGCACAATCAAAGAGTGAAGTTCGGGAAACTTGCCTATTTGCTCAGCTACAAATAATTCTAGCTTTAATTTAAACGGCGTTGGAACGACCTAATATTAACAAGTCGATCTCTCCAATTAGTATATATAAACTAATATAAGTTCACACATACAAGAACCTAGTCATAATATAGATCTATCACATAAGATCACATAAGTCAATCTAATCATGTCTTAGATTTAATAACTTTTAGATCATCTAGTTTCTATGCATCAATATAGGTTTGAACACATAGCACTTCCAGTTACTGATATAAATCAACACACATGCTTATAAGTTTTATCTAACTCAAGTTCGAAAGCTAACATATTCATTCTATGTCCACCTCAAGACCACATATTTTTATGTCGGACATTCACATACTTTAAAAAATATAAGTTCATGCTTCAAATTTGGTTACTAAAGTCATGTTATCACATAATAAGGTCAAACAATACTTAAGTAGTTATGCTTGTGCGTATACTACAAGTGTACACTTTAATCGTCATAACTCATGCCTTAGGAATCCACTTTCTATGAGTATGCGTGCATAGTTGAAATCTGTATTTAACCAAGTGCGGTTCACGTTAATATGTCTATAGGAATAACGAACTTTAATGTACATGCTTGTATGATCAATATGTAATCCTCATAGTGTTTGATCTTTCACATTCTATATTTTCATTAAAAGTTGTACTTAATCAACAAGGGTAACATAGTATATGTAAAGCATCTCATAGTCATGACTCACATGTATTAGAGTGCATATCTAAACCACGTAAACATCCTCATATGGTCAGAATTTCACAAGACAAAACTATTGGTCAAGTTGGCTTTCCAAAGTTCTTAAGTTTCTTCTTTTGAAATCACTAGAATCTTGTAATCACGTATGTGAGTGTGTTCAACACTTTAAACACACATTTCATGTCAATATAGATCATACGGTCATGTTATAAAAATATCAGAATATATACATATGCTAGGTTTATGTCAAGGTTCATATTCGAAAAAGTTTTCCTTTTTAAAACATATATTTTCCTTTCATAAAACGTGTGGCCATGACATATACGTATAGCATCTTGGAATACGTACTTATATCATGTTATTGTACTGATATCTACATTTAAACCATGTTCACAAGCTTGATCAAAGTGAGGCCACATGTTAACTCTTAACAGAATTGAAACAGAAATTATAACTGATTATAGGAACCTGCGCAGCTGTGCAGGCACCAGGTATAAACCCGGCGCAGTTGCGCCGATGTCCGGCCAATCCAAGAACAGGCTGTTTTCGGCAGTAACCATAAACCCAACACAGAAAATTCCAACGAAATCATTCTAAACCAGTCACAATATATAACTAACATGCTTACTAACTTACACCACACTGAACAAGCATACTTCATAATTCAATTAACATCTAAATAGCATAAACAAGAATTTACCATTGATTAAACAAGAATGGAAAAATGATATACCTCTATAAATTGTGATCTAGCTGCTATAACTCTCTCTCCCTCAATTCAATTGAAAACTCAGTCTATTAGCTCTACTTATCAATATTCTCAGCAAAGGAAAATGAAAGGAAGAGAGCTTACTCTTAATGAAACCCACTCCCTCATAATGATTATGGCTACATTGCTGAGATTGAGAAAATGTAGAGTAGTGTAGTAGCTTATTGTTTGTTCACGTGAGAGGGAATTGAGGATGAGCTCTTAAGCAATCTCAGCAACTTAAATATATGGGTAATGTATGTCAATACTTAGCTTATACCAACTACACTTAGATTATATAATACATATACACATAGTATATACATAGGTTATATGTATTTATTCCATATACATTAAAATGGGTGATACAATGTTATTTCAAATAGCAATTAATAATGAATAGGTACACAACATATAATCCATGTACATTATATTAACACCGAATATATAAAGTAATTGGGTATTATTATGACTAATTATCCATAACGTTATTATTTTAATTAATAACTTATTGAAATCATTTACCAAATAGCAATTATTTATTACTATATGTCACTAGGGTATACATTAATGTCTACCACCCATATCATGTTACTCACATAATGTCATTAATCATACTATATAGTCTACATATAAAATAGATAGACGTATTAATGTGTCACCTTGTACTATATATAATATATAGTTAACTACCATATATTGCAAGGTTTACTTATCACATGCTTATATAAAATAATTAACGAAGTAAATATAATATTATTATATTTATTAATCTCTTACTCATTAATTATTATTTATTCATAATAATTATTAATCAACACATTATCAATTAATTAATCATAATTGAAATTAATCAATATGTTCAAATTCGGCTACTATATTCAAATAAATTGAATATTTAATTATTAATAATCCTATCAATTATCTGATATTAAATTCTTAAGGTTAGTCCACTAATTTAAATAACTATTAGTGACTCCCTTTAATTATTTCACAATTTTACATAACCACATAAGGTTTAAATAAGCTGTCAAAACCAACTCGCTAAAATTAAATCACATATTTAATTAATAAGGAGTTTAAAATTCATGGTCGTTACATTACATCTTTTGTATATATAATTGTATATATATTGCTTTACTCGCTTTTATTAAATTTTTGCTTTAAATATTTATGTTATATGAATCGGCACTGACATATCTGCGGGCGAACTAGATTTATTTAAATCTCGCCAACTCTAGCTTTTAAACGGTTTAAAATCGGTACAGACAGAACCGGGAAGCTAAAATGACTGAGATTTATTTAAATCTAGCATTCTTCTAGTTTTAGTTACAAAAGCACCCTTGCGGCCCTTAGATCGCTATCTAGTGGGAACGAGACGCATCGGCCAGGTGCGAACCAGGATTTACTGAATGAATCCTCGGTTCTGGCGACATTTGGGATATATCTCTTTTTCTGTACAAATTTGAGCTGTGCAGGTTTATTGGCTACTCATGTGTGAGCCTAGGAATCATGGGATTCATAATCAAACTGATCAGAATCTGATTCCCACGATGGACAAACTCCACTTTACAAATGTATCCTGCCAGTTTTTCTGTAAAAATGTACATCTAAAAGACCTTAAAAAGGTTATCCGAATTTAAGGTCTCAACATAGTGAAAATATAATTTGTCGTGTCAGAGTCCCTCCTATGGCTACCATGTCCATGAGGAGACCGACACTTGTATATATATTGTGGTCGAGGATGCTTCGCAGCCCGACAATCACCATTTCAATTGTGCCTTAAGGTTAAAAAAGATAAAACAGAAGTATCGATATGCTTCAATTCCTATGTTAGCGTAAAGGTTTGAAAACCTTCTTTTAAAATATCATTCAATACTCATTTCGAAGAGAAAAGCTTTTGCAAATTAAGTCAAACACTCTTGCAAATCAAATCAAACACTTTTTGCAAAGCAAATCAAACCCTTCGCATATAGGTTCAACGATGCATAGACATGCTTTTCATCAAACATAGGCCCAATTTTCGAACAACATTCACACACACATCTCAATTTTTAAGGAAAATATTGAAAAGATGCGGTACCGTGTTTACACAGGAGTTATGGGGTTCCTAACACATTCCCCACAATTAAACAAACCCCCGAACTCAAAACTTTGTTTTCAAAGATCAAGTTTCGACAGTGTCCAACAATTGGGCCTCTTTCAAACAAAACTCGGTTGAGTTGGTACAACCATTTCAAATCTACTAACTGGCGATTCTGTAAAACGTTCAAATCGTCGACATGATACATGTTGGCCTTTTTCTAAAAAACCCTTCAAAACCTTTTTCGAAATAAAAAGAGTGAAGGTAGAGATAACTTAGGAAGAGAGAAAGATCCGGGTTGTGACCCGACCCACGGATTGTTTCCCGACGTCGACACCTTGCATACCTCCTTTAGCGACGGATCGAGCGACGATTGGGTCCGTCGCTATATGTTGTCCGTCGTTAAAAGCTAAGATAATAGTTCTCTTATATAGCGACGGACCGAACCGTTGTTCAGTCCGTCGTTAAAGGGGGTAAGCATGGTATATAAAATAAGGGGGTGGACTCTTAAAATTGACTGTATATATATATGTGTGTGTGTGTGTAGAGGACTTGTGATAAACAAAAATTTTATAATTTAATTTAAATATTTATTAAATTAAATAAATATTTTTGATGATTTATTTATTGAATTAAATAATTATTTGATGGAATGGTGGTAGATTAATTTAATTATATGTGTTACATTAATTAAATTAATGTGGATAATTTTTATAGTTCAAAGTGTAAATTTAATTGAGTTCATTTAATTAAATGAATTGTTTAATAATTATAATGTTATTCTAATTAATTTAATAACTAATTAGAGATTTAATGATTTGACATAATTAATAAATAAGAATTTTAATTATGTGATGATGTGATTTAATGTGTAATGTTATTTTTTATTTAATTGAAATTAAATGATATTATTTGATTAATTAAAGTGTGACAAATAAACTATATACTAAACACTTTAATTAAAATAATGGGAAAGGAGTTAATAAAGGAGACAACCAAACAAGGCCTAAAGATCATGGGAGCAGTTAAGGCCTGATGCGCCTAACTGCTACCCATGACTTCTACGATTAATTAACTATACGTATATTATATTAGACCTTATATAATATATCAGACTCCATATATTCATCAGAGAAGAACTTAGAGAGAAAATTGAGAGGGAATTTGTGAATTGAAGAAGAAGTAGTGAAGATTTCTTTCATCTTTGAATCATCTTAACAAGTAGCAAGGGTAAATTCTTCAACCCAAGCTTTTAATTTCACGTTCTTATATTTTTCTCCATGTAAACTATTTTCAAGTTCTCTGTAACTAATTTTGTTGATGATTATTGGATGTATGATTGTGTACATGTAAATAAATGTGTATAACATGATTTACAATATTTATAAATTATTTTAGAGTAATCAAAACCATAAAATCATGTTTTAATTGGAGTTTTGTGAGTTGCATAGTATGAAAAAATGAATATGGCCTTTATGTACAAAATTTCATGCTTTAATTGTTTATTAAGCTTGAAATTGATGGTTGATTATGATTATGCATGTTAAAACGAAGATAACAAACTTTAAATGGACAGATTCGGAGTTATAACGAATCTGTAATGAGGAATTTCATGATTTTTGACAAAACCTTGAACATATCAAAAACATGAAATTTATGTGTTCTAATTTGATTGATTATGTGGTTTAAGTTGTTAAAAATATGCTAGAAACGTTATATGATATTTTTGTTAAGTTTATAACTCAAGGGTAATAGTAAAATTGTTGTTTGAGCTTAATTTTGGCATTTTTGGCCTTTTCCCTGTGTTCTTTGCGAATTGTCAGACTTCACTGTGACTCGGCGCCATAGCGTCGGTTATGTGAAGGAACGCAACATTGCAGTGCTAGGTCAAGTCTTGACTGACGTAGTCACGATGTCGCAGCGCCAGTTCTGTGAAGGAACCCAAAGCTGCAGCGCCGGCCAAGGAGCTGTTGACGTGGGCTCAGCGCTGCAACGCCGGTCCCCAGTACAAACTGGGCGCTGCAGCGCCGGCCAGCAGAATGACCCAGAGAATTTTGTTCAAGTGTTCAAAGTTCAAAATTGTATTTTAAAATGTTAGATAATGAACATGATGACATGTTAAACATATGTTGAGTTGTTAAAACAAGTTATTAACTTATTTTATATGATTAATTGATAAGTTAAATACGTGATTTAAACTCGTTATTCGTGAAGTCTAATAACATGTTCATGAACCGATGTTTTGTGATTCGATGTGTATAATTAGACTTAGAATTAATTGGTATTGTAAATGTAATGATATGTAGGGTTAGTTGAGGAACGTGAATTATAATTGTAGCTCGTGCACGAGATAAATTTTCTAACTATACTCTTTAAATTGAGGAAGTGTTCTATCCTTAACTCATTATCGTAATGCAAGTTCTTATTCATTGAGCAAGTCCTAAACTCATGTTTCCATATTGAGCAAGTTCTTATTCTTATTTATCCAAGTTTAAGATTTCATATGAGATGTATATTTCCTTTAAGCAATACTTCAGTTATACAATACTTATTCAATTGTATACCTTTGAGATTCATTGTTGATTTAAGTATCAGTTTATTGTTGAACCTTATAAGACTAGCAAACCCTTATTGATTCGACTAGTCCATAGTTGATGGGCGTTCTAAATTCTAGAACCATTATTGAACTTATCCAAACCAAACTTCATTTGGTGCGGACTCTGATGTCAAACTGAGATGAACAACCCTTATAGGGGATTATTTACGCGCTAGCGTTGAGATGATGTGCGCATTCATGGTACTAAGGGCTGATCCCCCTAAGTACGAGTAGTAGATTTCATATAGTCTTATGACTATTAAAGGTTTAAAGTAGAAATACTTGATAACCTGGGACATAGTTCTTGGTCTTATGACCCTCAGATGTACTTTTGATTCTTATTTTCATTCTTTATTCAAAAGCTAAGATTTTTATTATTCAAAACTCTTTGATTTCTAGCATGTTATTATTACTGTTATATTGTTATACTTGTGGGCAATCGTGCTCACTCTTGCATAATAACATTACAGCTAAGATTGAAAGGACTGACAAGCCTTCCACTAACAAGGGCAAGAACAAAGTTAACAAATGATGAAGACTTGTTATTTTATTTGAGAATATTATGTTCAAGACTTATGATGATTGTTTAAGCCTTACTTATTTATTTAGGTTTCCGTATTTGATGTTTAAGGTTATTTCAACCTGGAATTTATTTTATTCAGATGTTATAACCCCTTAAGGGGATGATTTCTATTTATTTCATGAGTTGCATTTATTATGGGTAGATATATGATGATTGGACAGTGAGCACCAAATCCTGTGGAAATGAAGTACCTGAATTTGGGTGTGTCACAAGTTGGTATCAGAGTTGTAGGTTATGAACCTTAGGTGTGGGGAAACCTTAGGGTAGTAGCCTTTCTAAGAGATCGATAACATAGTGGTGATAAACTCTTATCGAGTTCTAAGAAAGATAATAAAAGACTTTATGTGCTCATTTGATTACTTATGTGCTCGCTAGTATCGATTAGCATCACGTAGTAACTAAATACTTAAAATTTTGATTGTCAGGATGTCGGATGTTTGGAGGATCTAGTCAGCCTAGAGAGGTTGAGCCCCGAGTGGCTATTGAGAAGGAGCCCCAAGATATTCATACAATCTGGGAGCAGTTGATTCGGAGAAGAGAGCCATCTCCTTTGATCACTGTTATTGGTCAGGAGTATGAGCCAATATTTGATTCAGAGGAGGACTCTGAGGAGATTGAGGTTGAGGCAGCTGAGGAGGAGGATGAGGACCCTGATAAGTTTCCAACAAACTCTATCAGTGCTGAGATGTACGACGAGCTGTATGACCATAACATTGAGTTACATGATACTGTTCGAGAGCTGAAGGAGCAGACAGTTGCACATCGGACTACCATCGAGCAGAAGGATGGCGAGATCAAGACTCTGGATACACGTCTTGGAGACGTGGAGTGGGAGTTGTTTCAAGGGAAGGGCCAAAATAAAGAAAAGTCAACTGAGATAGAGAAGCTGAAGAATGAATTGCAAGAGGAATCAGTAAAGCGTGCTAGAGCAGAGGATGCTTGGATGAGGGCTTCACGACGTGCAGATCTTGTCGAGGATGACGATCAGGCCAAAAAGGCAAAGATTGAGGAGACGAACTATACGTTCCAGACAACGATTGATAGGGCCCAGGATCGAGTTGTCTACTATCAGGTTCAGTTCGAGGACTTACCTTGGTATATGCTGGACCATAGGACGATGTTCCACATTATGGAAGAAGAGCGCAGAAAAGTTATTCAACGTCTTAGTAGGCCGTGATAGAAACAACATGATTATGTGAATATTTCTTTGGTAGTTAATAATGTAAATTCCAATGTGATTATAAACAACAAAATATGATGATGATTTAAATCCTGAAGATTCCTTATCTCGGGATAGTTGATGTAAATAGTAGTGATGCTATATTATTTTGTTTAAATCTTTTTGAATGAATAATTTATCAGAGTTTATTTGAGATGATATGTGTTAAGTGATTTTCTTAAAGTATTTAAGTTAAGTCTTAAATATTTAAGGAATTGAATAAAGATCTAATAAGTGTATATCTTAACAGAAATATGCCGCCAAGAAAACGCCCAACTCGTCAACCAGCCCAAGAAGGGTCGACTAATAACAACGATGCCAATGCTAACGCTAATCATGTTCAGGAGTTGGTGAATCTATTGACGGGAGCACTTAACAATCAGCCGCAAGCTCCACCGAACACGTTGTTCAAGGACTTCAAAGCGGTGGGACTGCCAGAGTTCAAGGGATCTATGAACCCAATTGAAGCTCAAACGTGGGTTATGGAAATGGAGAAGGTATTCGACGTCTCTAGATTCAACGAGGATCAGAAAATCTCTTATGCAACGTTTATGCTGAAGGCAGAGGCCAGCTACTGGTGGCAGGAAAACAAAGTTCGGGGAGGACAGTGCGTGATAGCCTAGGAAAGGTTTAAAGAAATATTTTTTGAAAGTTACTTTCCGACGAGCTCACAGAACAAGATGGAGGTTCAATTTTTGGAGCTAAAGTAAGGTAATATGTCTGTGCCAAACTATGCAGCGAGATTTAATGAGTTGGCTAGGTTCGCCACATATCAAGTACATACTGATGAGAGGAAGGCTAGGAGATTCGAACAGGGACTGAAGCCCTGGTTGTACAGCAAAGTGTCAATGTTCCATTTGAACACTTTTGCGGGAGTATTGGAGAAGGCAATCATCGCTGAAGGTGGGAGCGATGATATGACCAAGTATAACCAAGAGCTGAAGAAGAAGAAGAGTGAACGTGAAGGTAATAAGGCGAGTGGCAGTAATACGGGAGGAGGCAGTAATCAGAAAAGAAGATGGAATGACAGTGTGTCGACCGAAAATCAACAAGGGAACTAGAAGAAGAGAGTTGAAGCATGTCCGACCTGCAGGAAGAATCACCTGGGGGTCTGCATGAAGGGGAAGAGAGTCTGCTATAATTGTGGTTAGGAAGGCCACATAGCACCGAACTGCCCTAACCCTAAGAAAGGCGCTTGATTCACATGTGGGTCAAAGGACCATCTGGCCAGGGATTGCCCCAAGAAGGTATCAGGAGGGGCAGGAGCAGGAGGAAGCAGAGGAACTAATGGTGGAAATGCTTTGACTATCACGGGACCGACACCAACCAACATGTAAGACCCCAACTTTTTATGAATAAGATTTAATTTCCTTCATATATTATTTTAAATAGTAAGGTGTTGATTTGATAAATGAGATAAGTTATGGGTGATATGTGCAAAATTTTCAAAGTAAGCAAGTGATCATAAAATATTCGTTGTGTCGGGAAATATTCGCTTGGTCGGGGAATATTCTTTTTGTCGGAGAATATTCGTATAACGGCGCGTTTATTGGTGGACCCCACAACGAAATAACTGTCGGATATAGAAAGCGACAGAAATAGCTTTTTTATAAAAATAACGGTAAAACTGTTACCGTTAAACTGTTGAAATAGCCGGTGATAAAAATACAGTAATACGCGTTATTGCACAGTAGCACACGGTATTGCACAGTATTTCAAATTATTGGTTCTTACGTAAGAAGTCACTCATTCAATAATTGTTACAGTAATTACTGTTCAATATTTTATATTATTGATTCAATAATTGCTACACTGATAATTGCATAATATTTTATAATATTGATTCAATAATTGCTGCATTGATATTTTATATTATTGATTCAATAATTGTCACAAAAACCACTGCACAGTATTTCACATTATTAAATCAATAATTCATATTATTTGATTAATATTATTAGATAGTATTATTGACAATGTCTATAAAGTTTTGTCGAGGAAAGTGGTTAGGTTATATAATTGCGCGCCAATGAGGAGAAATCCTTATCGGAAAGCCCCTTCTTTCCTGGGAACGCCTTGGTTGTCAATATTGTGATTCTGTAATATTAATTGTGAATAATAATTGATTGTTGATAAATAAGATAAATAAATATCTGTTCAATTTTGATATAAATGAAGGAATTTTTAGCACGAGACGTTTATTGAAAGTTGACATTTTATCTTCTCTAATAAAATTAATTAATTCAAATATATTATTATAATATTATATTATAATAGTATAATATGATAATATAATAGTATAATTTTATAATTTGAATGGTAACATGATTATAATAAATTCATGGTATAAAAATAAAATGAGGTGGAAGAGAGCAAATTGAATTGGAATTCATTTTAATAATGAATTTTTTTTTAATATATATATACAGTCCCCTTCAGTTGAGGGATCCCTCAAATAGTGTTATTTGAGGGATGGGTCAACAACCGTTGGATCTATTTGTGGTAGGACAGGAGTGTCTGAGATTGTTTTACATCTTTTAACTATTTTTCATCCTGTCCCACCACAAACAGATCCAACGGTTGTTGACCCATCCCTCAAATAACACTATTTGAGAGATTTCTCAACTGAAGGGGACTATATATATATATATATATATATATATATATATATATATAAACATGTGGGTGGAGGTTAGTTCACATTTGGTGTGATGAAGCTTTTCAAAGGTGGTGTGCTCCGTAGGTGAGTTTTGTCAACTTTGATGTGCTAGCATTTTTCTATAAATAGGGTGCTTAGTTAGAAATAAAAATCACACCAGAATTAAAAAAATTTCTCTCTATAATATTGAGCGTATTTTTTGTGAGTATAAGAATATTTTGAGTGTGAATAACAATGTAAGATTTTCTCAACATAATATCCGATATTCCAGTCAGATCTAGTATTCTACTAAGGTAAATGTTATTATTTTTCTCTTAAATGATGTTATTTCTTTTCAATATCCATAAAGAATATAATTTTCTTTCATATTCCATATTATGAAAGTGATAATATTTCATTTCATACTCCTAAATTTAAACTTACTACGATAAGTATTACTTCTATAATTCCTGAAATGATCAAAAATTTCTTGAGTTTTGCTCTTCATCTAATATCATTTAACTGGAATATTGGTCTAAAAATTCTTATGAAATTTTTATCTTTTCATGTCGGGGTACTATTCATTCAGGTACTATTCACGAGATACTATTCACGGGGTACTATTCACGAAGAATTTTATTTTATTTTCTTTTTTGTCCAAATTATCTTTGATTGGATCCGTGTTTTGATCTCTATATTGACAACTTGGATATTCTTGAACTCTGAATAAATTGAAGTATAAATCTCTAATATTTGTCCTTGATCTCACTGGATTCGTTTTTTATATTATTTTTCATCATCCTCGGTCCTATATTGTGGTGAAAGTTATTTTTAGCCTGTAGTGCAAAGAAAAATTGTTGATTGATGAATATCTTTGACCCGTAGTGCAAAGATGAGCTGTTGATTTATGAATATCTTTGGCCTGTAGTGCAAAGATGGACAGGTGTTTGACATGATCATGATCACTGGTGATATAAACGAATATCCTTGGCCCGTAGTGCATGGATAATTCGTTGATTAAAAATATTATTAATTGGTGTTACAAGGATAAAATATTGATGATGGACTTTTATATCATAGAAGATAGTAGACATCATTCTCTACTTAACTCTTCTAATGAATTGTTATTTTTGCTGCAGTTGTTGATCTAAAACTTGTTGTCCATCATATTTTATCTGATTTATTGAAAGCTAACGATAATTTATTCTTCATTATCTTAGTCAAATATTCTTTACTGGGCTAGTTGAGCTCACCCTTTTCTTCCATTGTTATCTTCAGAAAATGAGAAAATCGCGGGTACTAGTGGGGGAATAGAGTGATGGTCCTAGTTAGAGCTGTAGAAGTCCTCACTATTTTATAAAATAGTGTGATAATAATTATAATGAGGACTTATTTGAGTGTTTATATTTTCGTATTATATACGATTTATATTGAAGCTCACAGTTTGTGTAGTCGTATTTTGCACGACTGTTTGTTATAAGAAGATTTGTATTTGGATTCTGTACCATGTATTTGGCGACTCAGAATAGGTTGTGTGGACCTATACACAACCGACCTTGTGACGAACGAGAATTTTGTACAGTTATTTGAATATTTATTGAAATAAATAAATATTTTTAATAATTTAATTATTAAGTTAAATAATTAATTCATGAATTAGTGGTAGATTAATTTAATTATATGTGTTACATTGATTAAATTAATATCTAGTAATTTAATAGTTCAAAGTATTTAATTAATTGGATATATTTGATTAAATGAATTAATTAAATAAGTATAATGTTACTTTAATTAATTTAATAATTAATTAAAGAATTAATGGATTGACATAATTAATAAATAAAAATATTAATTATGTGACAATGTGATTTAATGTAAATTTATTATATTTTATTTAATTGATTTAAATAAAATTAATTGGTTAATTAGTAATGTGACAACTAACTATATAATAAGGAAGTATTAAAATAAATAGAAAAGAAGAATTAAGGTGCTAGCCAAACAAGGCCCTTGTGGGAGTTATTTAATGCAACGGATATAATTATACGTATATTACCCATATCATATCAGACATTTGTTATTCATATTAGAGTTAGGAAGAAATTATCAGAGAGAAGATAGAGGGTTGAGAGAAGAATTTACAGAGAAAAGAGATTTGAGAAGGAATTGAGAGATCATTGATATTATCTGTGATTCTTCACTACTAAGGGTAATCTTCCTTTTTAGTTTTTAAAATATAATTTTCTCAAAGTTTTTCATATACGTATTTTAAAGTTCTGTAAAAAAATGGGTTTCATAATTGGGTTATGATATGGCTTTATCTATGTGGGTTTAAATCATGTTTTATACTTGGTATGAATGATTTAAAATGATCAAAATTGTATAATTAGGCCTTAATTGGGTTTTTAGAAAATCACAGAGTTTTATTTAACGTATGTTCAAAATTTCTCTGTTAAGTATTATTTTGGAAAATTAAACCAAGATATGATCATATATGTAATCATATATGTTAGTATTATGTGTTGAATCATGAATACATGATTTACACTGATCACACCATGTAATTTTGTTAAGAATTGGGTTTCTTAAAAAGACAGAGTATAAATGTTGTGAGAATAACCCATATGGGTTAAATTAATGTTTGAATCATACGGTTGTATTAAAATTGACAAATGAATATGATTGTGCATGTTAAAACAAAGAAAATAGAATTGGAATGAGTGGATTCGGTGTAGTATCGAATCCGTAATGAGAAATTTTATGTTTTTCATTAAACTTTATAAAATTTATGAAGAACAGTGAAATTGATGGTTTTAATTTGTGTAATTACGTGAGTTAAAATGTTAGAAACATGTTAGTAGTAACTTGTGATGTTCCTATGAAGTTTATACTTCATGGATAATATTATAAATCAGTATATTGGTATTAATTGGGAGAAAATGGCCAAGTTTTTATGTTCGTTCCTGAACTTCAGATTCTGGGAAATCGTAGCCGCGCGGCCGCGCCGTTCCCAAGTGTTATTGTCGCGCAGCCGCGCCTGTCTGAAATTTTTGAAAAATTTGCTAAGTGTTGAATTTCGAGAAAAGTGTTTTGAATCTAATAAACATGAAGACATGTTGTATATATGATAAGATGTTACTATGAGTTTAATAATTTATGTTACGTGAATAATTAATAAATTAATTACGTGACTTGAACCATTATTTGTAAAGTCTAAATAATGTGTTGTAAGCATGAAGACATTGTTTTGAGTCTAATAAACATGAAGACATGCTATGTATGTGATAAGATGTTAATACAAGTTAATAATTTAAGTTATGTGATTAATTAATAAGTTAATTAATCAACGTAAACCATTATTTGAAAAACTTAATAATGAGTTCGGAGAACACAGTTGTGAATCGATAAACATATCGAACCTGTGATTAATTAATATTGTGAATGTGTTGATAGGTAAGAGTAATTAAAAAAGTGAGTTATAATTGTAGCTTGTGCATGAGGCAAGTTTTTTAAACTCAAATCTTTACATTTGAGCAAGTTTCTAAACCCTACTTTTAAATTGAGCAAGTTATAGACTTAAATTTATATTGAGCAAAATATTTATTCTTGATTATTCAAGTTCAAAATTTCATACGAGATGTTATGATTCTTTTACAAGTATCATTTCAATATACAATACTTAATCGATTGTATACCCTTGAGAAGTTATTATTCAAATTGAATATCTTATATTGTTGAAACCTTTAAGACTAGCGAACCCTTAATGATTCGACTAGTCCATAGTTAATGAGCGTTCTAAATTCCAGAACTACTATTGAGTTATTCAAACTAAACTTTATTTGGTGCGGATTCTGATGTCAAACTGAGATGAACAACCCTATTAAAGGGGAATTGATGATGCTTTAAGCGTTAAGATAGTATGCACAGTATCGGTACGAAGGGCTGATCTCCCTAAGTACGAAGTAAAGTCCATAGTCTTATGACTGTTAAAGGTTAAAGGTTAATATACTTGACCTAGGACAGAGTTCAAGGTCTTATGACCCTCAGATGTAATTTGATTCTCGATTAATATTCCTGATTCAAAAGTTGAGCTTTCTGTTATTCAGATTTCTTTGATTTCACTCGCATGTTATTATTGTCATATTTTTATACTTGCGGGCATTCGTGCTCACTCTTGCATAATAACATTGCAGCTAAGAATGAACGAAGTAATGAACCTTCTAGTAGCAAGGGCAAAGGAAAAGCTAACAAGTATTAAAGACTTGTGTTGATGTTAAGAATGTTAAAGTTCAAGACTTATGTGTGTGATTAAGACTTATTTATTTACGTTTCTGCAACAGAGATTTAAGGTTAAGTATGACCTGGGATTTATTATATATTATTATTTCAGATGATGTAAGAAGATGGATTATTTATCTAATAAATGAATTTATATTATTATGGGTAAATAGTCATATGATATTTGAACAGTGAACACCAAATTCTGTGAAAATTAAGATACCGGATTTGGGGGTGTCACAAGTTGGTATCAGAGCCGTAGGTTATGAACCTTAGGTGGGGGAAAACCTTAGGATAGTAGCCTTCGAGAACATAAAAATGATAACTCTTATTGAGTTCTAAGAAAGATAATAAAACTTTCTTATGTACTATGTGTTTATGTGTTCATACCTGTTAGAGTATCGATTAACATCACTTAATAACTAAGACTTAAAATTTATTTTGTCAGGATGTCAAATACTGGAGGAGCTAGTCAGCCCAAGGATGTTGTACCCCTAGAGACTAGAGATGAGGAGCCCCGAGACATACATACAGTCTGGGAGCGGTTAGTATAGCTAGAGCCATCTCCGTTGATCAAGGTCATTGGTCGGGAGCATGAGCCAGAGATTGACACAGAAGAAGACCCTGAGGAGTTTGAGATCCCGGCTGAGGCAGCCGAAGAGGAGGAGGAGGAAGACCTTGAGGAGTTCCCACCAAACTCTGTCAGCGCTGATATGTACGATTTATTATATGATCGCAACATAGAGTTACGAGATACGATTCAGGAGTTGAGGGAGCAGACAGTTACTCAACGGACTACCATCGAGCAGAAAGATGGTAAGTGATGAGAATGAAATATGTTATATTTTATTCCCTTAATACTTAATCTTGTATATCTCTTTTGTACCTAAGTATATTCATTTATCTTATATTTGTTATTTTAGGTATAATTGAACCAAGGAAGCAGCTGAAGATTTCCACTTGCGACAAGGACTCGTGCAACGCATGGACGACTAGCAAACTCCTTTTCTGATTCGGATTTGTGCAGTGCATGGAGATATAAGGGGCTATGGTTATAATATTATGAAAGTGGGACAACCACAAAGAAAGTGGAGGGGAATGAGGAGACTAGCTGGCATATATATATATATATATATATATATATATATATATATATATATATATATTAGATAATATAGTACTAGTATCTAATATATACAACTGACAGCAGCTGGACTCCTTGGCCGAATGAAACACAGATGCATGATGAAAGGTGGCCAGCTGCTGATTCGTATGATATATCCAAGCAGCTGGTGACTCTTATTCTAAGTAGGACTTGGACGAATTGTGGGTTATATATAGGGGACTTAACCTGGAGCAGCTTGAGCCGCCAGAGGGACGAAAGGAGGAAGCAATATTCTATTATTTATTTATTTATTTATTCTTTGTATTCAAGTAGTGAGATTTTAGCAATTTATTAAAAGAGCACATCAGCAGTACATTCAACAATTTAATTTGTACTTTTTCCAATTAATTGGTGCATTCAAGTGAGTACTCTAATCATTTAATTATGTATTTCTTTATTATGCTTTGTGTTTCAATTTCAAGCATGTTAGGCTAGGTTATTTTCTAGGGTTGAGGATGAGTATAATTGATTGATTCCATTGCACATATTTATGCCAATTGATTTTACTAATTTAGTGCTTTCGCGTTAAAAATAATTCTTTCTATTGGATACCTATTTTTATTGATAAAAAATAAGGTTGGATTCTCATTATTATTTATTGGATTCAGTTTATGATTTGTTCAAAGCATATATAAATTGTGTTTTGATGGAAATAATGAGTGTTTTGATTTTATACATATGTTTGGCTATGAAAGAATTAACAATCTGATTTCACAAAATAAATGGACTAAATTGATTTTATTTTCCGCATTTAGTAGTGTTGAGAGACCAAACTAGTGCGAGATAAAAGTAGAATTTATTGGGCATGAATATTAGGAAAGTAATATCAATTATATGGTACATAATTCAAATACAATCTTTTATAACATAAGATCGTGCTAAATACGACTGCGTTTTGGGACAACGCAGGGATACTGTTTTTCATGTGATATACTATGCAAGCAAAACCCTGACAGAAGCCCAACTGAACTACACCACCACAGAGAAGTCACTTGCATCGCACATCAATTCAAATGGAAGAGACCAATCAGGAGCTGTAATGATGGGTGCCGTAGTAAATTTCTTTTTCAAATGCTCGAAAGCTACCAGGCATTCCTCGTCGAATCTGAATGGAACATCCTTCTCAAGCAAATTGCAAAAAGGCTTAGTAATTTTCGAGAAGTCTTTGATGAATCGCCGGTAGAAGCCTGCGTGCCCGAGAAAACTACGGACTCCCTTTACTGAGGTTGGTGGCGGTAACTTTCAATGGTCTTTAATTTCGCTCTGTCCACCTCTAGACCTTTCCCAGAAACTTTGTGGCCCAAAATAATGCCTTCCTGTACCATAAAATGGCACTTTTCCCAGTTCAGTACTAAGTTAGTGTGACGCCCCCAAATTCGGACCGCCACAGGGTCACTCGAATTCGGTTTGTCACGTTCTAATATCTAATACCACAATAAATATTACGACTAAATGTCGCATCGCACAGCGAAATAATACAAAACTATTATCGAATAGATTACATTTAATTAATATAATTTATTCACGTCCCAAGGTCTCGTAACTTAAACATTGATTACATAGCTTAAACATACCTTAAGCATATATAAACCTAACTAATATATAATAGCATAAGTTCTTATTACAAATCATAAAGTTCTACATAAATAAAGCTACTCTGTAGCCTTTCCATTGCCCTTGTCGGTGCTCGAGGGTCTGCACTACACTGCCTTAACTGAAATATTTTAGGGAAAGCAAGAATGAGCAACAAGTTTGCTCAGCAAGTAATATGACAACAAGGGTGAGTAATATAGTTCCCGAATCTTAAAAAGGTTATAGCAAGGTATGATATTTCAAGGATAGTAAGAATATCAACAGTTCTCAATAACAGTCGCTAAGGACATAATAATATCAATATGATTCAATACTAAATCAATTCAAGATTTCAAGATAACTGAATACTGAGCAGTCACTAAGGACTATGAACTTCTACTAGAATTAACAGTAATATACTAAAAATCCAATAAACAAGTACAACAGGTGATCAGCCTAAAGTACCTTACGGTATGCATATCGTTCAATCGTACTAAAGTGTGTACGTCGGTCTCCCGAAAATTATAATTTCCCTTCAAAGAAGGTTGTTCATCTCAGTTAAGCACAATATCCAGTACCAATCAATTGGTTTGGGTCGACTTTCAACAATATAAGTCTAGCCGAATCAAATGGCATAGATCACAACAATTATAAGTTAAATCTCAAGATTTAAAGTTCGAAGAAATATGAATCGACTTTTATCTTATACATGAAGTATATAGTTATAATATATGACTTGCAAATCTCAAAAGTTTACTTGTACGACGATAATAGCACAAGCTTAATGAATGCTCAATAAAGAGTAAGGTCAGGAACTTGCTTACAACGTTCCTTGAATAAAGTAAACACAAAGATAGGATACTTGCACTTTAAAATAGTTTAAGTTAGGGAACTTGCACAATAAATGAGTGAAAGTCAGGAAACTTGCCTTATGCGTAGTTTATCCTCGTTAAGTAAATCAACACTTTCGAATCCCTATCGTAATATAGTTACGTATATGATATCCATTAGTCATATAGTTTAACATCATACTTTATCTCATATATACCATCCACATATAAGTTAAGTCTTTAACCTTACTATACAGTCATACCATATATAGTATCATATTTAATCCACAAAACTTGATTGATAAAACTTTCAACGCCTTTTATCCTTAACGTTTCTCTTCTTAAGTTAAACATATTCTCATATCATTATTATCACATAAGACCACAATCAATACTAAATATATGTTTTTTTAATAAGTTAACCGTCAAAAATCGGATTCAAGTATCAACATATGATATCACATAGTATGTATGCATATTAAAGGATACTTCCTTGTTTGTATAACTTTTCCAAGTTCAATCATTCATGGTATATTTCTAAATCACGGTCTCTAACGTCTTAGGGTCATACAACGCTATGAATTTACATAAGTTATCATGCTTGCCATTTAGACATATAAGGTAATCATTTATTTTGTTGATAAGCATGCTCACATATTTCTATGTCATGGATGCGTAACTCTAGTATCATTACTTGTTTAAAGACTCGATCGAACCTATGTGTGATTAACTTGCATCACATCTAACAAGTGTGTGTATATGTATGATTCCTTAAAATCACATTCAAACATGCTGAAAATATCAGAATTTAGAATCCTAATATAACATGTCAAAGTCCACGTTCAAAGCTTATACTTTTGTTAGTAACGTTCACTAATGAGTTTGACATGCTCACGCTATATCACGAATCATATAAACACAAGTCAACAGGTTCTTCATGCATTTCTAAACCATACTACTATGCTCGCAAGATCAGAATATCAACATGGCATGTACGTATATCAAAGTTCATTTACACATAGCTAGTTTAGTCCTTTACTAGAAATTTCTCTTTTTAAACCATGCTTGAATAGTCCATACCATCACTAACATATTAGTTACATGTCAAGACATATCAAAACTTAATATGTTGATGATTAAGGTCAGAATATACATTACTCCATGTTCCCAAATTCTAGTTTTTAACTTGTTAAGTTTTCTTTGAATATTCTTACTAAACCGAGTTCAATTGCTTTACCTTAACCAAGACAACCTCAATACATATTTTAGGGTCATTTTCATGTATAATCAAGCTAACATAACATGCTCAGAATAACTCCAGTCCAACAAAGTTAGTATTCATGACTGGCAGCCGGGCGCGGCCGCGCGTCATTTGTACTACTCCGGTTCCAGGCCAAGAAGTGTTCTGCTATTGCAGAGCTTCAGCTAATTCCTGCATGACTTCATGAAACATGCTTACCAACAGCCACATTTCATATATAACATGCATATAGACTATCCTAGCATGTTAACATCATTTCACATATCAATTTCAAGTAATTCATGCTAAAAAGTTAAGAACACAATGTAAGGTTTATACCTCTTGGACTTGAATTGAACAAGGCTTGCTCTTAACTTCAGATTATACACTAACTATAATATACTCACATTCTATATCAATTTTCAGAAACTTAGCAAAATCAAATGAGAAGGGAAGAGTTCAATTTATAGAGAAATGAATAACCATACAATTGCTTTGCCCCATGAATCAAACCATTGGAGGAAAAGTGAATACATTGGACAAGGAAGATTTGGTAGCATAGTGTTCCAACCACCACCTCAACCCATTCCCTTGGTTATCATCACCATCATTGCTGGCTAGATTGAGGAATTTGAGAGATTAAGGGGATAGGCTAGCCTTAGGCCAATGGCCATTCACGTGAATGAGGAAATGAAGGAGAATGGACACTCAATATGTGACAAACTTTAATCTCAGCATTTGCAATTCAATTAATACCACATACTATAGGTTTATTATATATATACACATTATTCCTACACAAATGTATATATATGCATACTTAGGTTTATTTCTCCTTTGATTTGCAATGTAGCTTTAGTGAGTTATTAACATTACATTGTAACAAGTTGGGGGTATATGTATACACATTGATATATAATCCATGTACATATTAATAATACCAAATTATGAGTTAATTGAATAGTAACATACTACATTATTCCAATATTATGTCACTCATTGAAATAATTATTGCTATTACATACTTTAATTTCATATACTATATAGTATTCATTAAAGTATTATACATACTACATGGTTACATAGGCATTATTTATGTAATTCATATGATATAGTTTTCATATTGCATGCTCTCACTAAAGTGTCACACTACACTTTATGATATAGTTTGGTTCCCTATTGTATAATGTACATACAACATGTATTCTCATAAGTCCAACCATGTGACTCACTTCCTTTATTATATAGTTTCTATATTACATAGTTATGTTAAAACGTCACATTATACATTATATTATATAGCCGTAGTTACTATACAACATGTGATTACATAACTATATATTAAGCAATTAATTGAATAAACATTAATCTCAAAATATAAATTAACTATTTATTCATTAATATGCCATTACTCATAATAACCATTAATTAACAATATATTATTAATTAATCATCCACTCATCAATTCTTTTTTTAATTAAATCATCGCAATTCTCATCACTGTGCCAGATAAGACATTCATCGAGCTTTTTATAAACCCCACATTTTTTTCTCAATTATTATAAATTTAATTTGAAGTAATTGAGTTAACTCATCTTATACAACATAGTTATTTCTATTCAAATAAATATCCGACTTTCATTAATATATTCATTTAAAAATATTCAGAAATTCTCGGGTATTACATCCTCCCACCTTATAAAAATTCTGTCCTCGGAATTGCTACAAGGTTACACAAATAGATGGGGATAATCCCTCATCATCCTATCTTCTAACTCCCACGTAGCCTCCTCGACATCGTGGTTACTCCAAAGTACTTTTACAGATGAAATAATTTTATTTCTTAAGGTTTGCTCTTTCCTATCTAATATCTGGACAGGAATTTCTTCGTACGCCAAGTTCTTCTCTACCTGAATAGGTTCATAAGAAATCACATGCTTGTAGTCGGCCTTGTACGGTCGCAACACGGAGATGTGAAACATGTTGTGGATGTGCTTCAACTCGGGTGGTAATGCAACTTTGTATGCCACTTCGCCCACTCATTTCAGTATCTCGAACGGTCCTATGAATCTTGGACTCAACTTTCCTTTCTTGCCAAAACGGATCTTTCCCTTCCATGGAGATACCTTCAAGAATACGAAACTGCCGACTTTAAAGTCTCGGTCCTGCCGATGCAAATCTGCGTACTTTTTCTGGCGGTCTTGAGCTGCTACTAGTCCGGCTCTTATCACTGTCACCACGTCTGCGGTTTGTTGAACTAACTCTGGTTCGAGTATTCATCGCTTTTCGACTTCATCCCAACATAATGACGTTCTGCACTTTCTTTCGTAAAGAGCTTCATACGGTGGCATGCCGATACTCGCATGGTAACTATTGTTATACGCGAATTCTACTAAGGGTAGGTGGTCGTCCCAATTTCCCTTAAAATCCATCACGCAAGTCCTAAGCATGTCCTCCAGCGTTTGTATTGTTCGCTCACTCTATCCGTCTGTCTAAGGATGATAAGCGGTACTCAACCTCAACTGTGTTCCCATTCTCTCTTGCAAGCTTTTTCAAAAATTTGACGTGAAGCGCAGATCTCGATCAGAGACAATTAACACCGGCACTCCATGTCGTGAAACAATCTCCTTTACGTTAAGACTCGCTAACTGATTCAAACTATAGCGGATCTTGATCGGTAGAAAATGTGCGGTCTTCATTAGTCGATCCACGATAACCCAAATGGCATCATATCCCTTCTGTGTGACTGGAAGTCCTACCACGAAGTCCATCGTAATATGCTCCCATTTCCACTCCGGTATTTTCAACGGTTGTAGTAATCCACTCGGCCACTGGTGCTCTACTTTAACGCGTTGGCAAGTCAAACATCTATTAACGCACTCTGCGACTTCCTGTTTCAGATTGGGCCACCAAAAGTGTTACCTGAAATCTCGGTACATCTTGGTGCCTCCCAGATGAACGGAATACATCGTATTGTGTGCTTTGTGCAAAATCTCTTCTCTCAACTCGGTTACCGCTGGTACCCACACTCTTCCTTCGAATCTCAAGATACCGTCTTTGTCCATTCAAAATCTTTCCTCTTCATTCGCTGCAATCTTCTTTCTGATTTTCTCGCATTCTTCATCTTTCTCTTGTGATTCCTTCACTCTGTCCAATAATGTCGGATGAGCTTCCATTACAAATAACTTTTCTTCTGACCTTTTCCGGTCCCTTTACCTCTATTTCCAATTTCTCTATCTCTCTTATCAACTCGTCTTGAGTCGTCAAATGAAACAATTTTTCCCTTCCTTTCCTGCTCAGAGCATCGACAACTACGTTTGCCTTACCCGGGTGATAAAGTATATCACAGTCATAGTCTTTGATAAATTCTAACCACCTTCTCTGACGCATATTCAACTCCTTCTGTGTGAAGATATATTTCAGACTTTTGTGGTCCGTGTATATCCGACATTTCTCTCCGTACAAATAATGCCTCCAAATTTTCAACGCAAAAACTACTGCCGCTAACTCTAAGTCGTGAGTAGGGTATCGTTTTTCGTAGTCCTTTAATTGTCGTGATGCATACGCAATGGCTTTGCCGTGCTGCATTAGCACACAACCAAGTCCCTTGTGCGATGCATCACTATACACCACAAAATTTCTCGCATCATCTGGTAATGACAACACAGGTGCCTCGCTTAATCTCTTCTTCAACTATTGAAAACTTTCTTCACATTTGTCCATCTATACAAATTTCACCGTCTTCCTCGTCAAATTTGTCAACGGAGTTGCTATCTTAGAAAAATCCTAGATGAATCTTCAATAGTACCCAGCTAACCTTAAGAAACTTCTCACCTTCGTTGGTGTTCTCGGTTGCTCTCAATTACTCACTGCTTCGACCTTTGCAAGGTCTACTGAGATTCCATTCTTATCCACCACGTGACCTAAGAATTGAACCTTCTCCATCCAAAATTCACACTTAGAAAATTTTGCATACATCTTCTCTTTCCTCAGTGCCTCCAAAATAATCTTCAGATGTTCGGCGTGTTCTTCCTCTGTCTCCGAGTAGATCAAGATGTCGTCGATGAAAACTACCACGAACTTATCCATGTAAGGCTTGAAGACTCGGTTCATCAAGTCCACGAATACTGCCGGAGCATTAGTCAATCCGAATGACATTACCAAAAACTCGTAATGCCCGTAACGGGTTCGAAACGCAGTCTTTGGTATGTCTTCTTCCCGTACTTTCAGTTGGTGATATCCTGTTCGTAGGTCTATCTTCGAGAAACACTTCTCTCCCTTCAGTTGATCAAATAGGTCATCTATCCTCGGCAACACCACGTATTACTGTATTTTAACCACCGGGTATTTCAACAGTACTAACGGTAACAGTTTTGCCGTTATTATATAAAAAGGTTATTTCTGTCGCTTTCTATATCCGACATTCATTCCGTTGTGGGGTCCACCAATGACTGCGCTGTCGTACGAATATTCTCCGACAAAAATAATATTCCTCGACCAAACGAATATTCCCAGACACAACGAATATTTTATAACCACTTGCTTACTTTGTAAACTTTGCACATTTCACCCATTACTTATCACATTTATCAAATCAACACCTTACTATTTCAAAATAATATATAAAGAAAATTAAATCTTATTCATAAAATTTGGGGTCTTACAACCTCCCCTCCTTATGAAATTTCATCCTCGAAATTGACGTACGTACCTGGTATGTTGAAAAGGTGAGGATACCTCGTTTTCATTTCCGATTCTAACTCCCAGGTCATTTCCTCGATATCATGGTTCATCCACAAAACTTTAACTTGAGGTATAACCTTTGAGCGTAGGACATGTTCCTTCCTATCCAAGATCTTGACAGGTACCTCCTCGTATGTTAAATCTTCGGCTATCTCGTCTAGTTTTAACTCAATAATGTGGTTTGGGTCTTTCACATATTTACGTAGCATGAATATGTGAAAAACGTTATGAACACGAGACATGCTAGGTGGTAAAGCGAGTCTATAGGCCACATTTTCTGCTCGGTTAAGAATCTCAAATGGACCAATAAATCTTGGATTGAGCTTTCCTCTCTTCCCGAATCTTGTAACTCCTTTCCACAGAGCAACACGTAACAATACATGATCCCCAACTTTAAATTCCACGTCCTTTCGATGAAGAACCGAATAACTCTTTTGTCGATCCTGTGCCGTTTGTATACGTTGTCGGATCATTTGAATCTTTTTCGTAGTCATACGTACTAACTCCGGTCCCAACAATGTTGCTTCTCCCACCTCATCCCAGCATACTGGAGAATGACATTTTCGTCCATACAACGCCTCAAATGGAGCCATGCCTATACTTGCCTGATAACTATTGTTGTAGGAGAATTCCACCATTGGTAGGTACTTATCCCAACTCCCTTTGAAGTTTAGAACACAGAGTCTTAATAGATATTCAAGAGTTTGAATAGTCCTCTCCGATTGCTCGTCCGTTTATGGATGATATGCCTAACTGAATCGTAAATCCGTGCCCATAGCTTTCTGCAAGCTGACCCAAAATCGTGAAGTGAATCTTAGGTCACGATCCGAAACTATGGATACTGGCATGCCATGCAATCTCACAATCTCATTCACGTACATACGAGCAAGACGTTCAAGGGAATAAGTTTCCCGTATCGGCAAGAAATGAGCAGACTTGGTTAATCTATCAACAATAACCCAAATCGCATCTATGCCTTGAGAAACCTTGGGAAGGCCCGTAACAAAATCCATGGTAATGTGTTCCCACTTCCATTTCAAAATCTCAAGTGGTTGCAATGGACCCTTTGGCACTTGATGTTCCGCCTTGACACATTGACACGTTAAACACCTCGAGATAAACTCCGCGATCTCTCTCTTCATATTGCTCCACCAAAATGTATGTCGAAGATCACGATACATTTTGGTACTCCCAGGATGGATTGCAAACGGTGTGTTGTGTGCCTCCATCATGATTCTATACTTCAAATCAGAATCGTTAGGAACACAAAGTTTGGAGTTGACTCGAAGTATTCCTTCTTCATCGATTCTTGCTTCTGGAATAGTACCTTCTTGCCCTTCTTCCTCATATTCATCAGCTCCGGGTCTGTAGCTTGAGAAACTTTGAATTTATCCATCAAAGCTGGTTCTACGCGTATACTTGACATCATCGCATGGGTCCACGGAGTCTTGAACTCTATCTCCATCTTTTGTAGATCACACAAAATAGGCCTTGAAAGCATCTCATTCGTTCCCGCATATGATCTTCTATTCAACGCGTTAGCTACCACGTTCGCTTTTCTAGGATGGTATTGGATGGTATGATCGTAATCTTTCAACAGCTCAAGCCAACGTCGTTGCCGCATGTTGAGTTCCTTCTGGGTGAAGAAATACTTGAGGCTCTTATGATCCGTATAGATCTCCACTTTCTCCCCATACAGGTAGTGTCTCCAGATCTTTAACGCGAAAACGACTGCTGCCAACTCTAGATCATGAGTAGGATAATTCGTCTCATATTTCTTGAGTTGTCGCGAGGCATAGGCTATGACTTTCCAATGTTGCATGAGAACACATCCTAACCCTTTGCCCGAAGCATCGCTGTAAATGACAAATCCATCCGAACTAGATAGTATCGTCAGAACAGGTGCCGAAATGAGTATCCTCTTGAGCTCTTGAAAGCTCTTCTCACATTCCTCGTTCCATATGAATTTTGTATCTTTTCGAGTCAGCTGAGTTAATGGAGTAGCGATTCGAGAAAATCCTTCCACGAATCTCCGATAATAACCAGCTAAGCCCAGAAAGCTATGTACTTCGGTCACCGACTTCGGTTGCTCCCAACTTTGTATTACTTCAATATTCGCCGGGTCAATAGATACTCCACGTTTTGATACCACGTGCCCAAGGAATGCTACCTCCTCAAGCCAGAACTCGCATTTCTTCAGTTTGGCATATAGCTTGTTTTCACGAAGCCTTTGAAGTACCAGCTTCAAGTGGTGCTCATGATCTTCACAACTTTTGGAATAGATGAGGATGTCATCAATAAGGACAACCACGAACTGATCCAAATATTCCTTGAATACACGGTTCATCATATCCATAAAAGCAGCAGGAGCATTAGTCAATCCAAAAAAAATAACTAAGAATTCATAATGCCCGTATCGAGTTCTAAAAGCAGTCTTCGGAATATCCTCAGTTTTAATCTTCAGCTGATGATATCCAGAACGAAGATCGATCTTTGAAAAGAATTGTGCACCTTGCAACTGGTCGAACAGGTCATCAATACGAGGTAACGGATACCTATTCTTGATTGTGACATGGTTCAACTCCAGATAGTCAATACAAAGTCGCATACTCCCGTCTTTCTTCTTTACGAATAAAATAGGAGCACCCCAAGGAGATGTACTAGGACGTATAAAACCGATGTCTAACAACTCCTGTAGTTGGACCTTTAACTCCTGAAGTTCAATAGGAGCCATTCGATATGGGGTTTTAAAAATGGGTTTTGTACCGGTTTCAAGGTCAATAAAGAGTTCAACTTCACGTTTCGGGGGTAGACCGGGAAGTTCTTCGAAAAATACATCAGGAAACTCATTAACAACAGAAATATCATTCAAACCTGACGTATTCTGGTTTAGATCAGTGACATGGGCTAAGAAAGCTTGACATCCGTTTTTCAATAAACGAATAGCTTTATGACTTGAAATAACATTGATTGATTTTAGTGATTTGGTTGTTTGAATTCGCACAATAGGTTGGTTAGGAATATAAAAACTAACAATCATACGAAAACAATCAATTTTGGCATGATAAGTGGTCAGCCAGTCAATTCCTAAAATAACATCAAATACAAGTATTTTCAAAGATATAAGATCAACAGGTAGGGTGAGGGTACTAATTTGAATCAAGCAAGATTTGTAAACTATAGATGTAACGAAGGTTTCTCCCAACGTAGTTTCAACAGATAAGTCAAAGTCTAATTTATCAGGAGTCAAGTTCAAACGTTGAGCACAAGCAGGTGAAATAAAAGAATGGGTAGCACCGGTATCTAATAAGGTGTAAACTTCGCAAGAGTTTATTATCAGCTTACCCGTGATCACCTCGTTCGGGTTCCTTGCTTGTTGGGCAGTCACGACAAAAGCTCTTCCAGGAACCACTGACTTTGACTTGTCAGGGATAGCCTTAAGAATCACCACCCCCGCTGGACTTGGTTTCGTTACAGGACACACTCGAGCTATATGCCCATCCTTTCCACAATTATAACACACCTTAGATTGTTATGTGCAGTTGGGGCTGATGTGTCCCTCTTGCCCGCATTTATAGCATACGACCGGCGGTCGTTCTCCTCCCCTAGAAATAGTTGATGTTGGTGTTGTTGTCGATGCTTTCACGTTCTCATTGTTGTACCTTCTCTTCTTGAAATCTCCCCCGACTCACTTCTTCTATTATCATGGCCACGATTACCATCGGAGTGTTTACCGCTTCTGTCATGATACTTTCCTCCCTGCTGGTTTTCATTATTCTGATGACTGCTGCCACCGGTACGACCTTGGTTGTTGTCCCTTGGTTGAACATAATCATTATCTCGTTCTAATAACTGGGCCCTGTTCACTACATTTGAATATAGAGAAAATTTGTGAGAAATGAGGTATTGACAAATCTCGGGTTTCAAACCTCTCAGAAACATCCGCGTCATACGTTCCTCATTCTCCACCAAATGAGGTGCAAATCAGGATAACTCCGCGAACTTAGCCTCGTACTGGGACATAGTCATGTTATTTTGTTTCAGTCTGATAAACTCTACCTCTTTCATGTGACGAATACTTTCTGAAAAGTACTTGTCATTGAACAGTTTCTGGAACGCCCCCCAAGACATCTTGATTGCGGCAGGCTGGGAATGCTTCACAGATTCCCACCAGTAATCTGTCTCTCCACGGAACATAAAGGTGGTAAATGGAACCTTCTGTTCCTCCGTGCATCCTAAGACATCAAATATCTTGGTAATTTGCTTAATCTAATTTTCCGTCTTGATTGGATCTGGCTTTCCCTGAAACTCTGGTAGTCCCAACTCTTTAAACTGCTTGGCAGTGACAAGCCGCGAGTTGTTATTCCCACCTGTATTATGAACACGAGTCTCCCTCGTCTGATTTTGCATGAACTATAAAAAGCTTCTAAACATCCGGTCATTTATCATTTCTTCGGTAGGGTTGTTTACAAGATGAATATATATGATAAAAATTAAGAGACGTGGCCCAATCAATTTATGTGCTAGATTAAATACTAGAGTCTATGTGCTTTAGTGTGCTTAGCCCAATTGATTTAATTTGATGTGGCCCAATGCGTAATGTACGATGATAAGAATATGTATATATATACGTGTAGATATATATGTATATAGAGGTTATAAAATGAGGTGTGACATTGAAATGTCAATAATTATTATATAAAACTATATGATAAAAGTGAGCTTAATTTATGTAAATTACTAAGTGGTATGAAAGAGTTTTATGTGACCCCATGATGTGTGTGGGAGTAATTAAATGGGTATTTTAAACCTATGAGGGAAAATGACCTTGACTAAATAAATAATTAATATTAAACGACTATTTTAATAGAATTTGAAATAATGAGTTTTATGGAAAATAATACTCAACTAAATTATTCTAGTCTAATATGAATATTAATTGCACTAAATCAATGTACATGGATTATATAATTCTATGTGTATTATATGAGTGGGTGGATATGTATACTCATTTGTGGGCAATTATCAAATAAATTCTTGTATGCTAATAATATGGAATGCTGAGTATTGTGTCCCATATTGAGTGCCCAATTGCCCCCCCCCCATTTCTCATTTTTGTGTGTCTCACAAAGGCTAGAAGCTACTCCCTCTTTTTCTCCCAAGCTCCATCCTAGCTAATGATCAATGGGGGAGTGGCCTTCATGATTCAATTCACCAACTACCTATTACCCATTGATTTCTTCTTTTGATTCATGGTGTAAAACTTTGGTATGGGTTTTCATTTTTCCTATAAATGGGAGCTTTCTCTTCTCAATTTGGTTGTTAGAAATCTGAAATTTGTTCAAGAGGAGTGAGAGTATTGTTGAGTAATCTGCAAATTGAAGCTAGAGTAGCATTTCAACTTCACAAGAGGTAATACCCCTTTATATGTTCATAGAATTCAAGTCTTACAAGTTTTTAGAAATATCTTGAAATAAATACTTTAATGTCCAAATTGATGAGCTAAGTTTGTTAGAATCATGCTATGTATGTTGTATAGTAAGATTATGGAGTTTATACATAGTGGGTATGCTTAAATTTACTGTTTGATTGTGATTTGGGAAAGTTGGTTCGCAGCAGGGGAAAGAATTTCCGAACTGGTATGGCTATGCCCGCCCCGGCGGGCTTCCTATAGGCCAAATTGCTGCCCCGGCGGGGGGGGTGGCCAGGGAATGTTTTGGGCAATACCGCCCCGGCGGGCCCTCTAGTATTGCAAAGTGCCGCCCCGGCGGGGGGTGGCCAGGGAATCAACTTTGTGCTGTTTATTTTCCAAACCTAGTAACCTAACTTAACTTAACTTAAGAGCTTACATAACCCTTAAACATGTGTCAATACGCATTGCAAGACGTGTTAGTAAGATTAGAGTTTGAGTTATAATCTTTTGAAAGAAAAGTTAAATGACGAAGACCATGTTTATAAAACCTTACGCCTTTTTGAAATTTAACCTTTTTAGCTTGTATTCGCAACTTAGTTAGTTTTATGAATACATATGAAATGTGGTTTCGAAATGCTTTACATACTTAATTTGTTTAACATGAGATTTCTTAAGACAAATATGTACACTACTCAATGTTGCTTAGAACAAGTTTTCAAAGAGTAAAGTTATGTTGACTTGGAATACATGAATCAAATACATGCAAGCATGCGTAGTAAAGATTGTTTGGCATTATTATATGGTTTAATGAGTACTATGGTTAGTCGTTGACATAATAAGTTTTCTTGGCTTTGTAAAATGAAGATTTATGAATAAAACTATCCATTGTTGAAAGTAAATAGAAAAGACCAAACCTAGTTTTAAAGTTCCTCAACATGTATGAATGCCTTAAGCTATAATACATGACTCAAGAAATGTTTTAAGTATTCAAGCATATAGTAACTCTACGGAACTAAGTTTTGTCAAGGTGTTTCTAAGGATTTCAAAACAATGTGGATTATACATCTATGATTTTAAATGTGTGTCGAATACATGGATAAACATATGTGTAATAAAAGTATGTTGATATATGTTTATAAACTTTTGAATGTTAAGTCCAAAAGGTATTTGCAAACTATAAAGCAATGATTAGAGACTATGTTATTCGACTTCATAGTGATTTATAAACTAAACTTTTGTGTTATAAGTACGCAAAATATATAATGGAGTATGTAAAGAATGTACAACTAAGTTAGACGTTTATGTATGCATTTAAACTTACATATCATGTATGAGTATACGTAACTAATGAATATCCTATACGCATAACTATATTACGATAGGGATTCGTAAAGTGTTGATTTATTTAACGTGGATAAACTACGCATAAGACAAGTTTCCTGACTTACACTCATTTATTGTGCAAGTAACCTATCCTTATGTTTACTTTATTCGAGGAACGTTGTAAGCAAGTTCATAACTCTACTCTTTATTGAGCATTCATTTAGCTTGTGCTATTATTGTCATAGAAGTAAGCTTTAGAGATTGGAATTCAATTATTATGAATCATATACTTCATGGATAAGATAAAAGTCGATTTATATTCTTCGAACTTTAAATCTTAAGATTAAACTTATAATTATTGTGATCTATGCCATTTGATTCGACTAGACTTATATTGTTGAAAAGCGACCCAAACCAATTGATTGGTGCGGGATCATGTGTTTGACTGAGATGAACAACCTTCTTTGAAGGAAAAATATATTTGTCGGGAGACCGACGTGCGCACACTTTAGTACGATTGAACGATATGCATACCGTAGGGTACTTTAGACTGATCACCTGTTGTACTTATTTTTGATTGGGTTATCAGTTTAATACTGTTAATTCTAGTAAGAGTTCATAGTCCTTAGTGACTGCTCAGTACTCAGTTATCTTGAATTCTTAAATTTATTTATCGTTGAATCATATTGATATTATTCTGTCCTTAGTGACAATTATTGAAAAACTGTTGATATTCTTGTTATCCTTGAACTATCATACCTTGCTATACACTGTTGGACTCGAGAACTAAAATACTCACCCTTGCTGTTATATTACTTGCTGAGCAAACTCGTTGCTCATTCTTGCTTTCCCTAAAATATTTCAGTTAAGGCAGAGCAGTGAGGACCTTCGGGCACCGACAAGGGCAAGGGAAAGGCTACAGAGTAGCTGTTAATTATGTAGAACTTATGTTTGTAATAAGAACTTATTCTATTATGTACTAGTTAGGTTTATATATGCTAAAGGTATGTTTAAGCTATGTAATCGATGTTTAAGTTACGAGACCATGGGACGTGAATAAATTATATTAATTAAATGTAATCTATTCGGTAGTAGTTGTGACGCCCCCAAATTCGGGTTCCTCTCTTTCCTCGGATCCGGTGCAGTCATGATACTACTGTCATCGAACTATTACATCTTTTTTTCATAACTTAAAGAATAAAACTTGCTTTATTATAATTTAGAATATAAATTCTTTCCACTATCAGGATCTCGTATAATGACTCCAAACTTTTACAAGTTACTATCTTGGTCATTTACCATTCCTGTCTTATATCATGTTCGATATTATAAAAATGCGGAATAACTTAAACTTTTTCAATCTTCCTTGAATAAAATCTTTTATTGATTCCATAACTTGAATCCATTACATTTCCCTGAATCAAACTATATTATGATTCACTCTATTCAAATTTCTGTATAACCGTATACACCTTAACTTGATATCCTCTATGTATTATCTAATACATCTTTACAGTACGACAAGCATTAAACCTCGTAAACAATTATCAAGTACAACTACTAGAACCTAAACATGGTTCAAACGATAATCTAAATAGTATTCTTCGTTGCGATACTATCTAACTTTATCAATCAAGGAGCACGTAGTCTTTACCGTGAGTCCTTAACCTGCAAAAGTGGTTATTTGCAAGAGTGAGCTCGACAGCTTAGCAATTCTAACAGTTTTCATGCATCACATAGCATATAACATCATACTCAGTTCATGCATTTATAATCAACTTATATTTACTAAGCATGTTACTTCTCACATAACAAGCATATCATCAAAGATCAACTTTCAATCTCATACAAATCTCATATACAGTTCATATATAAGTTCACATCATCATAATATAATATAATTCAACTAACAGTTATTGAATTCATATATCAAACAGGAACTGAAAGACTTGCCTGGCTTGTAGATTACCAATTACCAAAAAAAAGACAGCATAATATAATATGCTTCATCAATCCTACACACGTATTACCATACACATCAATTATTAGTCACCTAGCAGCGCTTATCAAACGTCTAAGCAATTCTAATTTACACTTCGTAATTCTCTTCGATTTACTCGTTTGACACTTACTGTCAAATCATATATATAATTAACAATATCAGTTAATTATCACATAACTAATCCTCAACGTTAGTTAATCACTTTAGGTTAACTCATTCCTCTTTAACCAATAAGTTAATAGTTATTCATAACAAAATTAATCACATCATGCATTAAATTATAATTAAACCAATTATAATTTAAATTAAACAATTACTTAGATTATAAATAATCAATTTGCACTCATTAAATTATAATTAAATAAATTATAATTTAAATTACACATTCACCTTAATTATAATTAGTCCAAATTATAATCACATATTAAGTTATAATTACACAAATTATACTTCAAGTTAAACATTTACTTTGATTATAATTAATCAAACTATATTCATTATAGTTTAACAAATTATAACTTAAATTAAACCTTTACTATAATTATAATTATCCAAATTATAATTACACGTTATTTTATTAATATAACTCATTACTATTATCTAACATTTTAAGGTATGGTAAAATGTCATTACATAAACTTAGCTTTCCAAAACAAAGGTCCCCTTTTTCTGTATACCCCCCGCCGAGGCGGGGGTTCAAGGCCTAACATGCCCGCCGGGACGGCTTCAAACATTTTTTTCCCTGCATACCCCCCGCCGGGGCGGGGGTACAAGGCTTACAAGGCCCACCGGGGCGGGCCCCCTCCAGGGGTTCGAATTTTTATCCACCTTGGTTATGACCGTATTTCATAGATGTTCAACATAGTATTTTTGGATCATCAACATAGCTTACACATTTAATGACATTTCTTATTAAGTCTCATGTTCATAAATATATCATTCTAAGTTTCATGCTCACATGCTTTACTAAGATCACATACCAAGACATATAAATAACATATTCTCTTTCCAAAATCCATTCTTATAATTTTGGATCCAACATGATCCCACATATACAAACTTCTACAACCAAGCATGCATTTTTCTACTTAGAATCATATATACTAACTTATCTTACAAAATCTTAAGTTAGGTTATGAACTTACTTCTTGAATGCTTCCTCCCTCTTAGCTAGGAACCTCAAGTAGCTCTCCACATTTGCTTCTCCTTCTTGAACTCCACCAAAATGCAAGCACTTCTCTAGTTTTCTTCTTTTCTCTCTAACTCTCTCTATACTACCAACACTTGTGAAATTTCAAGTAAATGAAGTAATGAACTAGGAGGGGATCCATTTATAGGCAAGGTTCATGTATAAAATACATGTACTAGTACTTGGTATAATACTTGTATTTGTACACCCAACTAGTTAATAACCATTGGTCAAAGTTTAGTTGGTGAAAAGCTTTACCAACTCTCCACCAACTATATCCTTCTTCATGCTGAGCTCACATGGGGTAACTTGTAAGCATTTGGGCAACAAAAATCAGCACTTAGGTCTAATAGGGCAACAATTTTCGGTCATGGGGGATACTATCTAAATGTTGCACTTTCATTATCCCATTGGCTTAATATTGCTACACTAATAAGGTTATGGGTACATATACACAAACGTATATATACACCCACATATAAACAAGTACCCTCACAATTTAATTATACACCAATACATAATATCATGTACCTCATGTATATTGGTTTAATTCAATTAACATTTTAATTGGACTAGATATAAAATAGTTGGGTATTCTCATACGATAATTTTCCATAAAATTATTATCTCAATTACACCCAAATATTATAATGATAATTAATATCAATTGTTTATTAACTTGTCATTATAGTTAAACCTCTAATTGATTTAACTTTTCCACTCATGCCACACAAGGCACAATTATATAAGCTTAGTATATAATAGACCTCAAGCTTACAATACTATAATCTTGCAATTAATATTATTCTTATTATCACATTTTATAATATGTTCATAATGTAATACCATTACATCATATGCTCTCATAACTTATATACTAGCACATTCATATACTAAATAATGGTCTCTAATCATGGCCACTCTATTACCCTCCTATGGGCAATAACCAAGGGGCAAAGGATGGAATTGGTAGGTAATACTATTAGGACCACTCCCCCCACCATTATTGAAATTATTTCCATAGCCATCATCACCATCCTAGAGTTTGGGCAATTGAATAAATAGCCTAGACCATTGGCCTATTCATGTGTTATAAGAAATGGACAATGATCTTGGGACAAGCTACAAACTCAACATTAGTACATTTACATGCTAGCATACTTATGTTTATTTCATTTGGACAATATAAGTCATACTTCAATGCTTAATATTACTACCATATGATATGTTAGGGTCACACATACCCAACCCTACACATATGTATACTCAATCATATAATCCATGTTCATTTAACAATACCAATTATATTTTAATTGAGTAGTGTCACCCCACATTACTATAAGCTCTATTATTTCACTTATACTTAATCATTGAGATAATTATTATTATCAACAATTATTTATTTAGTGTAATTTATTATTCCATACATACACCTTAATGTATCCATTCATCACATCTTGTCACATAAACATTATTTATGTAACTTATATCATTCTTTCAATCTTACTATATATAGTTCTTATATAATATAGTTACTTTGAAGTGTTACACTTCATGTCATATAGATGCAGTCATAACATATGATCATTTCCCATAAGAATTAACTTACATAATAATACTAACTAATTCTTTTAATTATTCATTCATTAAATTATTTAATGAATGCTTATTCCACCACTTTGCCACACTAGGCATATCTCACAAGCTTACACTATTAAGCTTATTATCACTTCCACCCCACCTTAATATTCCTTTAATATAAGATTTGTGTGACACATGCATTCTAATGTCAAGCTACCTTAAATAATTATACACTTATAATATGTATAACCTTTAGAATAATTAATATTTACTCTATTAATTATTTAAATAATAAAATCTACAGTAAAATAGTAACTCAAGTTATTTAGTAAATTAAAATAACTTATTTTTCTTTTATAAATTTAACCCTCTTGGAGATACAATATTATTATAAGAATTATGTATTCCACCATGATAAAACGTTTTTATTATAATTTTGAAAACTAAAGGCGTTAATTATAATAAAAGAATTCACTCATTATCTCAAGATATTATTCTTAATATAATATCTAGATCTCATTAAAATAATTACATGTACGACACATGTACACCTTTTATATAGAAAATAGACCATAAGTTTATTTCCTATTAATATATTACATATAGTAAATATGTTTTAATATATTTATCCTCATTCATATTATCTCATACAAAGTCATACAAGGTATAACCTTCTCCCTTTTATTAAAATAATTCAATATTAGAAATTATTTTAATATCCTTTATTAGAAATATAAAATATTCATTTCTTTTTCTTTTCTATAAATTGTTTCCAAAATAATTTCTTTAATCTATACATTTAACCATATCTCAATATTAATTAATTCTCTAATCAATATTTATTTAAAGATATATTGGTTTAACAACGTATTTTATTAACGTCGTTCGCACATTCATATAATACCATGCTAAGTGATATATATAAAGGCACTTACTATAATCACATATTCCACGCATGTGTTAACTCACTATTTACTTAAGTGATCTTAACCCCTTACTATATCACCATAGTTAATTAAGGTTTTAATGTTCAAATTATATTATTCCATAATATAACTTTCAATTTAAATTAACCAACATTTATACTTATTAGTTAATTCCCTTAACTGATTCATGCTTTACTATCTCAATCCATCTATGGATAGCTTAAGCACTAATAATAACCTATATTACAATCATACTAGTTACTAGTATATATATTCAAGAAAATGGTGATTATTCATCAAAGATATTTAATGTCACCAACTTACTATGATAAAATAATTCTATAAATTATTTAATGTCGATAAATAAATCTTATCCATCTTCTTACTAATTCATCTCTACAATTTATAATAAATATATAGTAATGATATATATTTATTAAACACAAAATCACTTATTACATAGCTCATATTACCCTATGTAATACTATAAACCTCGTATCACACACACACATATATATATATATATATATATATATTCTTATTTGAACCCATCGCATGCTTTAAAAATTTTATTTATTAAATTCTTATTTTATAATTTCTGAAAGTTCGGGTTCTTACAGTAGTTGTGTATTTATTCCGCTGTGCTATGCGACATTTAGTCGTATTATTATTATTGTATGAGATTGTAGAACGTGACGAACCGAATCCGAGCGACCCCGTGATGGTCCAGGAATTTGGGGGCGTCACAGGTTGGTATCAGAGCTGTAGTTATAAACCTTAGGAGCGAGTGTCCTTAGATTCTAACTTAAGAGAATTTAGAAGTTAGAAAGGGATAGAACTCACATAGAGTTTTTCCTAGAGCGAGACTTAGCGTGTTATGAAATGTAACTTCATTCTATACAATGAACTTATGTTTTATTTAACATTCTAATGGAGTTGTTGTTTGTTTGTCTTGTGTTTGTGATTATAGGATGACAGACACAGGTGTACCTAGTAGAGTGGCCGAGGAGGAGCCTAGAGATATACATGTAGTATACGAGACACTTTTGGATGCTGTGCCATGCAGGCTGTTGCACCATCCGAGTCTGACGACGAAGATGAGATTGAGGTGGAGTTTGACCCCGAGGAGGAGCCTATGGAGGAAGAGCCTATTGAGGACGAGCCTGTAGAGGAGGAGCCCATGGAGGACTCCTACGAGCCTAACCTAGAGGAGCATATGCTGGGAGAGTACGAGGAGCGTATTCTGGAGTTGGACTGCAGAGTCCAGGAGCTGGAGGCCGAGGCCGAGGAGAGAGAGTCTGAGTTCTAGAAGCTGAGGGACGAGGACCATCAGAGGAAGCTGGCCATGTAGGAGTTAGAGGTGGAGATTGCTTACCGTAGGGAGGCAGGGATCCAGATGGGAACCTTATTCCACAGGTCAGTGGCGAGAAACGTAGATCTAACAGGGTAGATGGAAGAAGTAGAGCAGAGAGAATTGAGCGAGAAGACTGAGAAAGAGGCACTCCGTACTCAGCTAGAGTTGGAGGTTATAGATAGGATTCACTTCGAGGAGAAGTGGGAAGCGGCTAATGAGAGAGCTGACGATTTGGAGGATGAGGTCAGATGCAAGAAGAGGAAGATGAACAAGATGGGGTACATGTTCCGTTCGGCATTTGAGAGGGTGATTGATGGTGTGTACCACTACCCGGCGGAGCAGGGACAGACTCTATATACCTTGAGTCGAGAGCTGGTTGCGTATATAGCACAGTTAGAGTACAAGAGCGCTGTGGAGCGTGGCATGATGTGATGAGATTTCCTTAGATGGCCTAGTAGTAGTTTGGCAGCATTTATCTTTATGTGTTGTACATACTATGTTGTAATCCCAATCTTTTGTGTAAGATGTGGGATAGTGATGTAAACCCCGAGTAAGCTTTTGTTAGAGGGGAAATATGGTAATAGTTTGGTATATTCCCCGTCTTTTGTGATATTAGGGGATATATGTAATGACATTTATAGTAGTATGCTAGGATAATCATGTAATGAGATGAAATGGCATATGAATATAAATGATTTTATTTTGGAAATGTGTTATAAATTTTATTCTTTTAGTACTAAAGGAATGCTTAAGTAATATAATTAAGTAATAATATAGTGAAAATTTGTGATGCAGAAAATGCCGCCCAGACGTAGATTGATTGCACCCGAAGAATTCGTTAACAACGAGAGGGAACAAGTAGATCCCATACAGAAACTAGTTGATCTACTAGGAGAAGCTCTTAGGGGAAGAAACAACGAACCCGTTCACCCCAACCCTCAAGCTGTCCCAGTAACAACCTTCAAAGACTTTAGAAGTATAGGACCTCCAAAATTTGAAGGTACTACTGACCCGATAGTTGCGCAAACTTGGATCAAGGAAATCGAGAAGGCCTTCACTATAGCTCGCGTAGGTGAAGACCAGAAGACAGTATTTGCCACATACATGATAAGAGGTGAAGCAAACTATTGGTGGGAGGCTAATCAGCAGAGAGCGGGAGAAGGGACAATAACCTATGATAGATTCAAGACTCTGTTTTTTGATAACTACTTCCCGAAAAGCATGAAGAACCGAATGGAGGTGAAGTTCTTAGAACTGAAGCAAGGTGATATGACGGTGGCGCAATACGCAGCTAAGTTTAGGTTTGCGGAGCACCAAGTTGGAGATGAGGAAAGGAAGGCGAGACGATTCGAACAAGGGTTGAAGCAGTGGCTGTTCAATAAGGTATCAGTTCTTCAAATTGATTCCTTTGCAAAATTGCTGGAGAAGGCAATCATTGCGGAAGGTGGCAGTGAGGCCTTAAGTCTGTATAACAAGGAGAAGAAAGGAAAGAATACTGGAGGAGAGAACCATACTGGAGGAAGCAGTAGCGGAGGAAGCCACTTGGGAAAGAAAAAGTGGGAGAATAACAACAACAACAACAAAAACAACAACAACAATTAGTCGAGGAATTTTCGTGTAGGATTCAAGAAGAGGGCGGAGGGATGCCCAAAATGCGGAAAGAACCATCAGGGAGATTGCTGGAAGGGACGCGGCACTTGCTACAACTGCGGACAGGAGGGGCACATTTCACCCAACTGCCCGAAACCAAAGAAGATACAAGGATGTTTCGCTTGCGGCTCGACGGAGCACTGGATTAAAGACTGCCCAAAGAAGGGAAGTGGCGGAGGTAGCCAACAAGGAGGAAGCTAACTGATGATCGGTGGACCAGCACAATCCAACCGCCAGAACTTTTAACATGACCGTCTAGGACGCAGTGGTTGCGAAGGATGTGGTGTCAGGTATAATCCCAATCAATGATATAAATGATTATGTATTGTTTGATTCGGGTGCCACCTGTTCTTTTGTATCTGAAGAATTTGCTAGTAGACTTAGTACACCCCGAGAACGATTAGAAAATCCCTTGAACATAGAAGTTGCGAATAAGGAAGTAATCCATGTAGAATACGTTTATTGAAATTATCGCGTAAACATTAGGGAACATAAACTGAGCGTAGACTTGATTCCTATTAGATTGGGAGAATTTGACGTAATACTGGGAATGGATTGGTTGTATAACCATGCTGTAATAAGTGACTGTCAAAACAAATGTGTGAACCTTCAGACTCCGAGTAAGTCTAAGGTAATGTTTTATGGTAGCTCATAGCTTAAGCAATCGTGTTGCGTTACGATGATGCATGCCAATAAATTGTTAAGGAAAGGATGTGTAGGTTATTTAGCTTACATTGTAAATACTCAGAAAAAGGGAGTAGAAATTAAGGATATATCCGTAGTGAATGAATTTCAAGATGTGTTTTCGGACGATCTGCCTGGTCTTCCGCTAGATAGAGAAATTGAATTCGTAATAGACTTAGCACCGGGAACAGCACCAATTTCAAAAGCTCCATATCGTATGGCGCCAGTAGAAATGAAGGAATTGATGATACAACTGCAAGAATTATTAGATAAGGGTTACATTCGACCGAGTGTGTCTCCTTGGGGAGCACCAATGTTATTCGTTAAGAAAAAGAACGGATCGATGAGGCTCTGTATTGATTATCGAGAATTGAACAGAGTAACGATCAAGAATCGATATTCGCTACCAAGGATAGATGACTTATTTGATCAACTAAAGGGAGAAAAGTGTTTCTCAAAAATCGACTTACGAACAGGATATCATCAACTGAAGGTACGAGATGAGGACATACCAAAGACTGCGTTTCGAACCCGTTATGGACATTACGAGTTTTTTGGTAATGTCATTTGGATTGACTAATGCTCCGGCAGCATTTATGGACTTGATGAACCGAGTTTTCAAGCCATACTTGGATAAATTTGTAGTAGTTTTCATCGATGATATTTTGATCTACTCAAAGACAGAGGAAGAACACGTCGAACATCTGAAGATAGTTTTGGAAGCGCTAAGGAAAGAGAAGTTGTATGCAAACTTTTCTAAGTGTGAGTTTTGGATGGAGAAGGTTCAATTCTTAGGTCACGTGGTGGATAAAAATGGAATTTCAGTGGACCCTGCAAAGGTCGAGGCAGTAAGTAATTGGGAGCAACCAAGAACACCGACGGAGGTGAGAAGTTTCGTAGGGTTAGCTGGGTACTATTGAAGATTCATCCAGGATTTTTCTAAGATAGCAACCTCGTTGACCAACTTGACAAGGAAGACAGTGAAATTTGTATGGAACGATAAATGCGAAGAGAGTTTTCAGGAGTTGAAGAAAAGATTGAGCGAAGCGCCTGTGTTATCATTAACAGATGATGCGGGAAATTTTGTAGTGTATAGTGACGCATCGCACAAGGGACTGGGTTGTGTGCTCATGCAACACGACAAAGTCATTGCGTATGCATCACGACAATTGAAGGATTACGAAAAACGTACCCTACTCACGACTTAGAATTAGCGGCAGTAGTTTTTGCGTTAAAGATTTGGAGGCATTATTTGTACGGGGAGAAATGTGAGATATACACGGACCATAAGAGTCTGAAATATATCTTCACACAGAAGGAGTTGAATATGCGTCAGAGGAGGTGATTAGAATTGATCAAAGACTATGACTGAATTATTCTTTATCACCCGGGTAAGGCAAATGTAGTTGCCGACGCTCTAAGCAGAAAAGGAAGGGAGAAACTATTTCATTTAACAACTTAGGAGGAATTGATAAGAGAAATGGAAAAATTAGAGATAGAAGTGAAAGGACCAGAAGGGTCTGAAGAAAAGTTGTTCATAATGGAAGCTCGTCCGACATTGCTGGATAGAGTAAAAGAAGCACAAGAGAAAGATGAGGAGTGCAAGAAAATAAGAAAGAGGATCGCAAAAAATGGAGAAGAAAGATTCCGAATGGATAAAGACGGTATTTTGAGATTCGAAGGAAGAGTGTGGGTACCAGCGGTAACCGAGCTGAGGGAAGAGATTTTACACGAGGCACACAATACGACGTATTCCGTTCATCCGGGAGGCACTAAGATGTACCGAGACTTGAGGCAATATTTTTGGTGGCCCAATCTAAAATGGGAAGTCGCAGAATGCGTTAGTAAATGTCTGACTTACCAACGCGTGAAAGCAGAGCACCAGCGGCCGAGTGATTTACTACAACCGTTGGAAATACCAGAGTAAAAATGGGAGCACATTACGATGGACTTTGTGGTAGGACTTCCAGTCACACAGAAGGGATATGATGCCATTTGGGTTATCGTGGATCGATTAACGAAGACCGCACATTTTCTACCGATCAAGATCCGCTATGGTTTGAATCAGCTAGCGAGTCTTTACGTAAAGGAGATTGTTTCACGATATGGAGTGCCGGTGTCAATTGTCTCTGATCGAGATCCGCGCTTCACGTCAAATTTTTGAAAAAGCTTGCAAGAGAGGATCGGAACACAGTTGAGGTTGAGTACCGCTTATCGTCCTCAGACGAACGGACAGAGCGAGCGAACTATACAAACGCTGGAACACATGCTTAGGACTTATGTGATGGACTTCAAAGGGAATTGGGACGACCACCTACCCTTAGTCGAATTTGTGTATAACAATAGTTACCATGCGAGTATCGGCATACCACCGTACGAAGCTCTTTACAGAAGGAAGTGCAGAACGCTTTTATGTTGGGACGAAGTCGGAGAGCGACGAATACTCGGACCAGAGTTAGTACAACAAACCGCGGACGTGGTAACAGTGATAAGAGCCAGACTAGTAGCAGCTCAAGACCGCCAAAAAAAGTACGCAAATTTGCATCGGCAGGACCGGGACTTTAAAGTCGGCAGTTTCGTATTCTTGAAGGTATCTCCATGGAAGGAAAAGATCTGTTTCGGCAAGAAAGGAAAGTTGAGTCAAAGATTCATAGGACCGTTCGAGATACTGAAGCGAGTGGGCGAAGTGGCATACAAAGTTGCGTTACCACCCGAGTTGGAGCACATCCACAACGTGTTCCACATTTTCGTGTTGCGACCGTACAAGGCCGACTACAAGCACGTGATTTCTTACGAGCCCATTCAAGTGGAGAAGAACTTGGCATACGAAGAAATTTCTATCCAGATATTAGATAGGAAAGAGCAAACCTTAAGAAATAAAATTATTTCATCTGTAAAAGTACTTTGGCGTAACCACGATGTCGAGGAGGCTACATGGGAGTTAGAAGATAGGATGATGAAGGATTATCCCCATCTATTTGTGTAACCTTGTATCAATTCCGGGACGGAATTTTTATAAGGGGGGAAGATGTAATACCCGAGAATTTCTGAATATTATTAAATGAATATATAAATGAAAATGAATATTTATTCTAATATAAATGTTTATGTGATGGGTTAACTCAATTGTTTCAAATTGAATATATAATAATTGAGGAAGAATGTGGAGTTTCTGTTAAATTCGTTAAAATGCTTTGTGTGGTACGAAAATAGAAACAATAATGAGCTTAATTAAGCTTAAATGATAAGCTTTGTGTGGCCTAATTAATTTTATAATCTAGTTAGATCATTGAATTAATAATGTATTGGACTTAAGATATATCCAAGCCCAACCACATTAATGTGATATGATAAAAATTAAGAGATGTGGCCCAATCAATTTATGTGCTAGATTAAATACTAGAGTCCATGTGCTTTAGTGTGCTTAGCCCAATTGATTTAATTTGATGTGGCCCAATGTGTAATGTATGATGATAAGAATATATATATATATATATATATACGTGTAGATATATATGTATATAGAGGTTGTAAAATGAGGTGTGACATTGGAATTGAAAGTAGTATGCATACAAGCCAATCATGTATGATGATAAAGCATATACTTTGGAGGCAATCTTATTTATTTATTAATAAAAATATTCATTTATTAAAGGCATTTAATTATCTACATGGTGCTGTTTTTATAATATGTAAATAACCCATAGTTTTAAGCAATGCTTTTAGAATCATGATGATGATCATGCCAATGAGATCTAAATTCTTAGAAAGCTCTAAAACTAAAATAGTTCCTAATCATGGGATTACTAAAAAGGGGATTAGTAAATCCGGATAGATTAGTACATATGTTGCTTGCTCATTAGATGAGGATGATTGATCTCATAATCATTTGTGTGGAGACACTAAAGCAAGTATGTAGGTGCTTATTGGAGAATAAGTTCACTGAACGTGATTCGCTATGGAATACCTAATGGAGATTTACTCGCCTGTCAATAGGAATTCCTAATGTGATAGTAGTACAAGTGATCCTTAGACTTGAGATCATCATAGTATCTTGTATGTAACAAATTATACTTTGACTTATTCCTTAAGACCTTTTAAGGCATATATAGGGTATGCTTGGGTATAATGAGTTACATATGGAGATAATGAATGATCAATAAAGAATCTACCACCTCTAGTAAAAGAGGAGATATGTCCTATGTGATTCGTTAAATGACAACCCAGGAATCCTTGGCCAAGGTGAAATGAAATTAGAAAGGAGTTTCTAATTTGCATTATTTGGAGTTGTGCATTTTCTAATCGAAATACATATAATTAAATAAAATAAGACTTGACAGTAAATCCATGTCTTATATTTAATTGGGACATTGTATGGTGGAAGGATTGAATTGTATGGTAACTATTTACTCACAGGTTCTTTTATGATTAATGTTGAAATCTATATTATCTGGAAAGTCGTTGATCGCTAGGGAGGCTTATCCCTATTGTAGAATAAATATTATTTATTTAAATAGATTATTAGTTTAATTTATTTATTTAAATAAGATTAGAATTGTTCTAATTGATTTATTCACAACTGGTTTAATATAGAGAACCTAAAGGGTCACACCATAAAAGGAAGAATAATTATTTAAGAAGGTAATGGCATAATCGTAATAATACATTAAGTGTAATTAATTTAATCTATAGTGATAGAATAAATTAAATAGCTTAATGTTTATTATTTAATATTTTAGAAATATTAAATATAAATTAATAAGAGGAGTCTTATTAATATTATTACAATTATTATTATTTTAATTTCTAAAGGAGTTTAGTAATTAATTTAATATTAGTACTCTCATTTATTCCTAATAAGATTAGGAGACAAATTAATTAAATAAATTTAATTAATTATTCCCCATGTGGTGGGAAACCTAAATTAATTAAAGGAGTTTAATTAATTAAAAGAAATCCCATGTCTAATAGGATTAGAAGGGTTGACCAATATCTATATAAGAGGAGTCTTATAATAGATATTGATTGATGCAATTCTAATTGTTGGAGAGTACTCCTTTTCTATAGAGAATAGAAAACTAAGCCAAACACCCTCCTTCTTGATAATTCATCTTCCTTGGTGGATCACCTCTAGAGGCCAAACACTTGGGTGGCTAACGTTGATCAAAGGAAGAAATCTAACCCGAAAATTCAAGGAGATCGCGAAGAACAAGGAGTTGAACTAGTACCTGTGGAAGCTTCGTTCTACAAGTGTATGATTCCATAACTTCTTATTTATCGTTTTAAATTAATAATTTGCATAAAGGATGATCCGGGTAATGGTTTTGTAGAAATTTTTTTAAACTCTGATATACCATGCTTCCGCTAATTTTTGCAATTTGATTGCGTCACGATTTCGTACAAACTCAACAGTGGCATCAGAGCCAAACTTTTATGCAATTATTAATTTATTTTTGATTTCATATACATATGGGTATATATTTAAAATAATTTATTGGGCATAATTTTATTGTATAAAATTATTTTTTTAAGAAAAAAAAATGACGTTTTTTTTTTTTGGGACGAATCACAAATTTTTTTTTTTGGGTGCTAATCTTGAATTCTGCAAAGAAAATGTGTTGTCTCTTTCTTACTCCAAAAAGAATGTGACCCATCAGGAAAGGACTCTTTTAATAAACCTGCAGGACTCTTTTAATAAAAGAAGGTGACTTCTTTTTAAAAAATAAATATGATATATTTATATATTATATTCTAAATAATTTTATAATTAAAATAAAGAGTTTATTTTAATCTTAAAATTGGATTTCATGCAATTTAAAATTGCCCATTAAATGATACTCATATATATATGGAATGTTTTAATTCATGAGATGAATATTTATTTATTGATATATATGGTGATATGTATGATAATAAATGGGGATTGATTATGGAATATTTGACCAATGTGATTGGATTTTATTTTAGTTGAATGCTTGAATGAATGGGTTTTATTAAATGGGGTCTGTGTACCTCGTCTTCTCTAAAAAAAAATTTCGTGATGTAAAATTCTATCTCCCTCCTATGTACTTCCCCTTGACTGCTGATCAAGGTTTCTATTTAAATTAAATAGTTTAATGTAATAGAAATAGTTAGAATTATCTTGAAAAAATTGGAGACCAAGGAGCAAGGAGCGCGTGAAGACCCGTTTGTATGGAGCCCGGGTTTAAATGTAATAGTTATATTTAAATTTAAATTCTTGCACTCCTAGGTTAGACCTTTTGGTTCACTTGGTGGCTCTAGTGAACCAAACTAGAATAAATGTCCATAATCAATCTGGGTAGAATATAGTATTCTATATTGCATGCTAAATATTATATATATTATATTTTATGCAAACATGCTTTGCATGTTTAATAAAATGACGCGTATTTTATATATATATGTGCATGCACGCTAAACAAGATGAGACAAATAAATAACAAATCCCTCAAAGAAATAATATTAAGTCCGAAGCGTTCAAATGATATTTGGAATATCGAACGTCGCCTTCTAGCATGATAAATTAATAGAGTATTAAATATTTAATATGAGCTTGTTGTGCTATCCACAAGGCGAGTATTGCATATTTAAGATGTTAATTAATCACATTTGATGCTTATCAAGAAAATTGAACGATCTAGTCTTGTTGTGCTATCCACAAGGACGAACATTTTTCTTTTTTGAATTTATAGAAGTGCTAGGCTGGACTTAACTTAAATCGTTTTAGTTCGGATGTGCACACACTTGACCATTATGATTTAAGAGGCAAAATAAAAGGAGTTATATAGTGATGTAATTGACAAGAGTTGTCTACCTATTTATTTGTATATCGCTTGTTGTGCTATCCACAAGGTTATATACATTTGAAATGGGATCCTTATTCTCACTAGCAAATCTTTAATTAGATGTTGCCGAACTATATAAGTGAGGGTAATATAGTTTGATAAAAATAGTGGGAGATACCAATTTAAAATAAAGACCTAAATTTATTTTGGTATGTAAAATTAATAAAATGAATGTTTGCTAAAATGTTATTTTTCACATGCAAAATTTTAAAAATGTCAAAATCACTAATTTCACTGCGAAGCATACTTGATGCTAATAAGCTTACCGGGCCGAATTATACGGACTGGCTAAGAAATCTGAGAATAGTTCTCACTGCTGAAAAGATTTCTTATGTCCTAAACTCACCTGTCCCTGGAACTGTTCCAGAAACAGCCTCTGAGGAAGAGATTGCCACCATTGTAAAGTGGCAAGATGATGCATCTGTGGCTCAATGCATCATGCTCGCATCCATGAATAACGAGCTTCAGCGTCAGCACGAAAACATGGATGCTCCTACTATGTTGATTCACCTCAAGGAGTTGTATGGTGAACAAAGTAAGACTGCTAGATATGAGATATCTAAGGAGCTCTTCCGATCTCGGATGACCAAGGGCAAAGTGAACATAAAGGAACAAAAGAAATCTGATCCAGCTAGCAAAGGAATGTGCTTCCATTGCAACGAGCCGGGTCATTGGAAGAGGAACTGCAAGAAGTTTCTGGCAAAGAAGAAGCTTGGAGAAGCTTCGACCTCCAATCAAGGTTTGTTCATGATTGAAATTAATTTTTCAGAAAGTCAAAATTCTACTTGGGTATTGGATACCTGCTGTGGTTCTCACATATGTAATAATGTGAAGGGACTGGTCAGAAGTAGAAAGCTGAACAATGATGAGGTGATCCTACGAGTGGGGAATGGAGCAAAGGTTGCTGCATTAGCTGTAGGAACTTATTATTTAGCAATGCCTTTGGGCAAGTCCATTTATCTTAATAATTGTTATTATGTTCCGAATATTATTAAAAATATTATTTCAATTTCTGTATTGGATATGGAAGGATTTAACGTTGTTATAAAGAACAATAGTTGTTCTATTTATAAAGACGATATTTTATATGGTGTTGGAAATTTGCGAAATGGACTTTATACACTTGACTTACAAGAAAATATTTTTCAAATTGAACAAACTAAGAAAAGGAAAAGAGATGATATTAATTATACCTACATGTGGCACTGTAGACTCGGTCATATCAATGAAACAAGATTATCCAAGTTGCATAAATATGGGCTCTTTGAGTTATCTGATTATGAATCATATCCAACTTGTGAATCTTGTCTCATGGGTAAAATGACTAAATCTCCTTTTAGTGGAAAAGGAGAAAGAGTTACAGAGTTGTTGGCATTGATTCACACAGACGTTTGTGGACCTATACAAGAAGTGCACGGGGTGGGTATTCTTATTTTATTACTTTCACTGATGATCACTCAAGATTTGGATATGTGTATTTAATGAAATACAAGTCAGAATCATTTGAAAAGTTCAAAGAGTTCAGAAGTGAAGTAGAGAAACAAACGGGCAAGAGTATAAAGATACTTCGATCAGATTGAGGTGGAGAATACTTAAGCGGTGAGTTTCTCAATTATCTCAAAGAAAATCGTATAATCTCACAATGGACTCCTCTAGGTACACCACAGTTAAATGGAGTATCTGAAAGGAGAAATCGAACACTGTTGGACATGGTTCGATCTATGATGAGTTTTACTGACCTTCCAATTTTCTTATGGGGATATGCCCTAGAAACGGCTGCATACCTACTTAACAAGGTACCTACCAAATCCGCCCCAAAGACTCCATATGAGATGTGGAAGGGGAGGAAACTAAATCTTAAGCATGTTAAGACTTGGGGTTGTCCAGCTTATGTCAAAAAGTTTGAACATGATAAGCTACAGACTAAATCCAAAAAGTGTAGATTTGTGGGATACCCTAAAGAAACTGTAGGGTATTATTTCTATCATCCAACTGATCAAAAGGTGTTTGTTTCGAAACATGCTGCCTTCTTGGAAAAGGAGTTTATCCATGAAGGGGTCAGTGAGAGTAAGATATATCTTGAAGAAGTTCAAGAACCACAAATTACCACGGATCAAAGTCAGGTACCTGACCAAGTAGAAGAACTTACTATGCCACACCCTATTCGTAAATCTGGGAGAGTACCGAAGATACCTGAGAGGTATGGATTCGTTATAGAGGATGACGATGAGGTACACATCATGAATGATGATGATCCATTGAATTACGAACAGACTATGAGTAATAAAGACTCAGGGAAATGGCTAGAAGCCATGAAATCCGAAATGGACTTCATGTATGAAAACAAAGTATGGACTTTGGTTTCACCACCTGAAGGCATTAAGCCTATTGGGTGTAAATGGGTCTTTAAAAGAAAGACTGGAGCGGACGGCAAGGTAGATACCTATAAGGCCCGACTGGTTGCAAAAGGTTTCAAACAAAGACAAGGAGTTGACTATGATGAAACCTTTTCACCAGTAGCTATGCTCAAGTCCATTCGGATTTTGCTTGCGATTGCAGCTTATAACGACTATGAGATCTGGCAGATGGACGTGAAAACGGCCTTCCTCAATGGAAAACTTGAGGAGGATGTGTATATGACACAACCAGAGGGATTTGTTTCAAAGGTTGGAATAAATCAAGTATGTAAGCTGCAACGATCCATTTATGGAATGAAGCAAGCTTCTCGTAGATGGAACATTCGTTTTGATGAGACAATCAAAGAGTTTGATTTTATCAAAAATGACGATGAACCATGTGTGTACAAGAAGGTTAGTGGGAGCGCAGTTTCATTCCTTGTATTATATGTTGATGATATATTACTGATAGGGAATGACATTCCTATGCTACAATCGATTAAAATCTGGTTATCTAAACACTTCTCCATGAAGGACTTGGGAGAAGCATCCTATATTTTGGGGATAAAGATCTATAGAGATAGATCTAAAAGGATGCTTGGTTTATCCCAAGGAACGTACATTGATGCAATGCTAAAGAGATTTAGCATGGAAGATTCCAAAAGAGGTCTCATGCCGATGAGCCATGGAATACATCTCTCCAAGAAACAGGCCCCAAAGACACCTGAGGAGAGAGACCGTATGAGTAAGATCCCTTATGCTTCTGCAATAGGATCTATCATGTACGGTATGATATGTACTAGACCGGATGTTGCTCATGCACTTAGTGTAACGAGCAGATACCAGTCGAATCTTGGAGAAGAGCACTGGAAGGCAGTGAAGAATATCTTAAAGTACTTGAGAAGGACTAAAGATATTTTTCTTGTCTACGGTGGGTCTGAATTAAAACTCGAGAGCTTCACAGACTCAAGTTTTCAAACGGACCAAGATGACAGTAAATCTGTTTCGGGGTATGTTTTTACCTTGAACGGAGGCGCAGTGAGTTGGAAGAGTTTCAAGCAGCAAACAGTTGCTGATTCAGTGACAGAGGCAGAGTATATAACTGTAAGTGAAGCTGCAAGTTGATGTTTTAGATGAAAAGTTCATTACAGAACTAGGAATAGGTCCTAAGTCTCATCTTGAATCTAAACATGTGTTGCGGCACTTTGATTAAAGAAATCATTGAAAGAGGAGAGTGTAGACTCTCAAGACAACATTGCAGATCCATTAACTAAGAGAAGTTGGGTATGAGATACCATGGCGATTGACTTTAGTGCAAGTGGGAGATTGAAAGTAGTATGCATACAAGCCAATCATGTATGATGATAAAGCATATACTTTGGAGGCAATCTTATTTATTTATTAATAAAAATATTCATTTATTAAAGGCATTTAATTATCTACATGGTGCTATTTTTATAATATGTAAATAACCCATAGTTTTAAGCAATGCTTTTAGAATCATGATGATGATCATGCCAATGAGATCTAAATTCTTAGAAAGCTCTAAAACTAAAATAGTTCCTAATCATGGGATTACTAAAAAGGGGATTAGTAAATCCGGATAGATTAGTACATATGTTGCTTGCTCATTAGATGAGGATGATTGATCTCATAATCATTTGTGTGGAGACACTAAAGCAAGTATGTAGGTGCTTATTGGAGAATAAGTTCACTGAACGTGATTCGCTATGGAATACCTAATGGAGATTTACTCGCCTGTCAATAGGAATTCCTAATGTGATAGTAGTACAAGTGATCCTTAGACTTGAGATCATCATAGTATCTTGTATGTAACAAATTATACTTTGACTTATTCCTTAAGACCTTTTAAGGCATATATAGGGTATGCTTGGGTATAATGAGTTACATATGGAGATAATGAATGATCAATAAAGAATCTACCACCTCTAGTAAAAGAGGAGATATGTCCTATGTGATTCGTTAAATGACAACCCAGGAATCCTTGGCCAAGGTGAAATGAAATTAGAAAGGAGTTTCTAATTTGCATTATTTGGAGTTGTGCATTTTCTAATCGAAATACATATAATTAAATAAAATAAGACTTGACAGTAAATCCATGTCTTATATTTAATTGGGACATTGTATGGTGGAAGGATTGAATTGTATGGTAACTATTTACTCACAGGTTCTTTTATGATTAATGTTGAAATCTATATTATCTGGAAAGTCGTTGATCGCTAGGGAGGCTTATCCCTATTGTAGAATAAATATTATTTATTTAAATAGATTATTAGTTTAATTTATTTATTTAAATAAGATTAGAATTGTTCTAATTGATTTATTCACAACTGGTTTAATATAGAGAACCTAAAGGGTCACACCATAAAAGGAAGAATAATTATTTAAGAAGGTAATGGCATAATCGTAATAATACATTAAGTGTAATTAATTTAATCTATAGTGATAGAATAAATTAAATAGCTTAATGTTTATTATTTAATATTTTAGAAATATTAAATATAAATTAATAAGAGGAGTCTTATTAATATTATTACAATTATTATTATTTTAATTTCTAAAGGAGTTTAGTAATTAATTTAATATTAGTACTCTCATTTATTCCTAATAAGATTAGGAGACAAATTAATTAAATAAATTTAATTAATTATTCCCCATGTGGTGGGAAACCTAAATTAATTAAAGGAGTTTAATTAATTAAAAGAAATCCCATGTCTAATAGGATTAGAAGGGTTGACCAATATCTATATAAGAGGAGTCTTATAATAGATATTGATTGATGCAATTCTAATTGTTGGAGAGTACTCCTTTTCTATAGAGAATAGAAAACTAAGCCAAACACCCTCCTTCTTGATAATTCATCTTCCTTGGTGGATCACCTCTAGAGGCCAAACACTTGGGTGGCTAACGTTGATCAAAGGAAGAAATCTAACCCGAAAATTCAAGGAGATCGCGAAGAACAAGGAGTTGAACTAGTACCTGTGGAAGCTTCGTTCTACAAGTGTATGATTCCATAACTTCTTATTTATCGTTTTAAATTAATAATTTGCATAAAGGATGATCCGGGTAATGGTTTTGTAGAAATTTTTTTAAACTCTGATATACCATGCTTCCGCTAATTTTTGCAATTTGATTGCGTCACGATTTCGTACAAACCCAACAGGAATGTGAATAATTATTATATAAAACTATATGATAAAAGTGAGCTTAATTTATGTAAATTACTAAGTGGTAAGAAAGAGTTTTATGTGACCCCATGATGTGTGTGGGAGTAATTAAATGGGTATTTTAAACCTATGAGGGAAAATAACCTTGACTAAATAAATAATTAATATTAAATGACTATTTTAATAGAATTTGAAATAATGAGTTTTATGGTAAATAATACTCAACTAAATTATTCTAGTCTACTGTGAATATTAATTGCACTAAACCAATGTACATGGATTATATAATTCTATGTGTATTATATGAGTAGGTGGATATGTATACTCATTTGTGGGCAAATATCAAATAAACTCTTGTATGCTAATAATATGGAATGCTGAGTATTGTGTCCCATATTGAGTGCCCAATTGCTCCCCCCCCCCCCCCCCCATTTCTCATTTTCGTGTGTCTCACAAAGGCTAGAAGCTACTCCCTCTTTTTCTCCCAAGCTCCCTCCTAGCTAATGATCAATGGGGGAGTGGCCTTCATGATTCAATTCACCAACCATCTATTATCCATTGATTTCTTCTTTAGATTCATGGTGTAAAACTTTGGTATGGGTTTTCATTTTTCCTATAAATGGGAGTTTTCTCTTCTCAATTTGGTTGTTAAAAATCTAAAATTTGTTCAAGAGGAGTGAGAGTATTGTTGAGTAATCTGCAAATTGAAGGTAGAGTAGCATTTAAACTTTACAAGAGGTAATACCCCTTTATATGTTCATAGAATTCAAGTCTTACAAGTTTTTAGAAATATCTTGAAATACTTGCTTTAATGTCCAAATTGATGAGCTAAGTTTGTTAGAATCATGCTATGTATGTTGTATAGTAAGATTATGGAGTTTATATGTGACGCCCCCAGAATAGGTCCATTCAACCCAACCCATTCTGAGTCGCCAAATACATGGTACAGAATTCAAATACAAACTTTATATCATACGGTCGTGCAAAATACGACCACACAACTGTGAGTCTCAGTACAAATATGTAGAAAATATTAAGATTCAAACTAAGTCCTCATTACAATTATTATCACACTATTTATCAGAAATAGTGAGGACTACTACTGCTCTAACTCGGACCATCACTCTGTCCCCCGACTAGTCCCCGCAACATTCTCATTTCCTAAAGAGGACAACAGATGAAAAGGGTGAGCTCAACTAGCCCAGTAAAGAATATTATGACTAAGATAATGAAAAATAAATTATCGTTAGCCTTCAACAGTTCAGATAAAATATTATTGATAACATGTTTTAGATCAATATTCGCAGCGGAAATAACCGTTCATCATCAATATTTTATCCCTATAACATCAATCAATATTCATCTCATCAAATATTCATCTTTGCACTACAGGCCAAAGATATTCATTTGTATCATCAGTGGTCATGTTCATCTCAACACCTGTCATCTTTGCACTACAGGCCAAAGATATTCATCAGGTAATCATTCATCTTTGCTCTACAGGCCAAAGATATTCATCAAGTATTCATTCATCTTTTAGGACTGAGGATGATGAAAAAAATTTTAAAAAAACGAATCCAGTGAGATAAAAGACAAAGACTAAGGATTCGTATTTCAGTATATCCAATTCAAAAATACCTCGTAATAATCAATTATGGAGCAAAATTCAAGAATAGAGCTCAAAACTTGGATACAATCAAAGATAGTAACCTTAACAAGCAATTTGGACAAATAGAAGAAAATTTAATTTTTCCGTGAATAGTGCCGTATACGTGAATAGTGCCGTATACGTGAATAGTAACTCCGACGGAAAAAGTAAGAATTTCAACATAAAATCCATGACAATATTTCGGTATAATGATATTGAAAAGAATAACATCATTTACGAAAGAAATAACATCCTTTACCTCAAAATAATAGTACTTCTGGCTGGAATATCGGATATAATTTTGAAAGAAACTTGCACTGAATGCTAATACTCAAAGTATTAAAATACTCACAAAAATACGCTCGATATTATAGAGAGAGAAAACTTCTGATTTCTGGTGTGATTTTCAATTCTAACCTAAGCACCCTATTTATAGGAAAAGCTTAGGATGCCAAAGGAGACTAAAATAATAAAATAATATTATTTTATATTTTTCTTTCGCCGCCTGGCTGCTGCCCAAAAATTCTGATTTTTCAACAAACCAACAAAAGTGGGTCCCACCCTTTATTAAAAAATATTTATTTTCTAAAACTTCAATAATTCATAACAAATAGCCCCTTCGTCAGAAAAATACAAATTCTATGTCCTTTCATAGGAAATTTAATTCTCTACAACTTTGCAGAAGGAAGTTTTTCCAAATTCCAAACATAAACTATCCGAAATCCATAAACGGATGATTTTTCACACCAAAATACTGATAAAAACACATCAGCACAAATTCCTTCTTTTATATCCACAAAATAAATATTTCCTTATCATATAAATCAATAATTAATTATTCACAAATAATATTATAGAACTACAATATTAACAACCAGGTCGTTCCCAGGACAGAGGGGGCCTTCCGATAAGGACTTCTCCTTACTGGCGCGCAATTAAATAACCCCTCCTAGACAGAACTTCCTTAGACATTGTCAATAATGCTATCTAATAATATTATTCAAATAATATGAATTATTGAGTTGATAACGTGAAATACTGTGCAACAACAATTATTGAATTAATACTACAAAATATCAACTGTAGCCATTATTGAATCAATCATAAAAAAAAATAGCAACGTAGCAATTATTGAGTCAATAAAATATCAATGCAGCAATTATTGAGTCAATAATATAAAATATCAACGTAGCAATTATTGAGTCAATAATATAAAATATTGAACAGTAAATACTGTAACAATAATTGAGTAGGTTCCTTCTCACGTAAGACTCAATAATTCGAAATACTGTGCAATACCGTGTGCTACTGCGCACCACCGCGTACTGTATTTTAACCACCGGGTATTTCAACAGTACTAACGGTAACAACTACGCCGTTATCTTGTAAAAAAGTTATTTCTGTCGCTTTCTATATCCGACAGTTATTCCATTGTGGGGGCCCACAAATAGCTGCGCCGTCGTACGAATATTCCCCGACAACAAGAATATTCCACGACCAAACGAATATTCCCCGACAACAAGAATATTTTATAATCACTTGCTCATTTTAAAAATATTTGCACATTTCACCCATAACTTTCATATTTATCAAATCAACACCTTACTATTTCGAAATAATATATAAAGAAAATTAAATCTTTATTCATAAAAGTTGGGGTCTTACAACCTCCCCTCCTTATGAAATTTCGTCCTCGAAATTGACGTACGTACCTGGTATGTCGAAAAGGTGAGGATACCTCGCTTTCATTTCCGATTCCAACTCCCAGGTCATTTCCTCAATTGCATGGTTTCTCCACAAAACTTTAACTTGAGGTATAATTTTCGAGCGTAGGACATGCTCCTTCCTATCCAAGATCTTGACAGGTACCTCCTCGTACGTTAAATCTTCAGCTATCTCGTCTGTTTCTAACTCAATAATGCGGTTTGGATCCTTCACATATTTACGTAACACGGATATGTGAAACACGTTATGAACACGAGACATGCTTGGAGGTAAAGCGAGTCTATAAGCCACATTTACTATTCGATCAAGAATCTCAAATGGACCAATGAATCGTGGATTGAGCTTTCCTCTCTTCCCGAACCTTGTAACTCCTTTCCATGGAGCAACACGTAATAACACATGGTCTCCAACATTAAATTCCACGTCCTTTCGATGAAGATCTGCATAACTCTTTTGTCGATCCTGTGCCGTCTGTATACGTTGTCGGATTATTTGGATCTTTTCTGTAGTCATACGTACTAACTCTGGTCCCAACAATGTTGCTTCACCCACCTCATCCCAACATACTGGAGAACGACACTTTCTCCCATACAACGCTTCGAATGGAGCTACGCCTATACTTGCCTGATAACTGTTGTTGTAGGAGAATTCCACCAATGGTAAGTACTTATCCCAACTCCCTTTGAAGTCTAGAACACAAAGTCTCAATAGATCTTCAAGAGTTTGGATAGTCCTTTCCGATTGTCCGTCTTTTTGAGGATGATAAGCCGAACTGAATCGTAAATCCGTACCCATAGCTTTCTGCAAACTGATCCAAAATCGTGAAGTAAATCTGGGATCACGATCCGAAACTATGGATACTGGCATGCCATGCAATCTTACAATCTCATTCACGTACATATGAGCAAGACGTTCAAGGGAATAAGTCTCTCGTATCGGCAAGAAATGAGCAGACTTGGTTAATCTATCAACAATAACCCAAATCGCATCTAAGCCTTGAGAAACCTTGGGAAGACCCGTAACGAAATCCATCGTAATATGTTCCCACTTCCATTTCGGAATCTCCAGTGGTTGCAATGGACCCTTCGGCACTTGATGCTCCGCCTTTACACGTTAACAAGTTAAACATCTAGAGATGAACTCCGCGATCTCTCTCTTCATATTGCTCCACCAAAATGTATGTCGAAGATCACGATACATTTTAGTACTCCCAGGATGGATCGCAAACGGTGTGTTGTGTGCCTCCATCATGATTCTATACTTCAAGTCAGAATCGTTAGGAACACAAAGTCTGGAGTTGACTCGAAGTATTCCCTCTTCATCGATTCTTGCTTCTGGAATTGCACCTTCTTGCACCTTCTTCTTCATCTTCATCAGCTCCGCATCTGTAGCTTGAGCAGCTTTAACTTTATCAAGCAAAGCTGGTTCTACGCGTATACTTGACATCATCGCACTCGTTCCCACATATGATCTTCTACTCAACGCGTCAGCTACCACGTTCGCTTTTCCAGGATGGTATTGGATAGTATGATCGTAATCTTTCAACAGCTCAAGCCAACGTCGTTGCCGCATGTTGAGTTCCTTCTGAGTGAAGAAATATTTAAGGCTCTTATGATCCGTATAAATCTCCACTTTCTCTCCGTACAAGTAATGTCTCCAAATCTTCAACGCGAAAACGACTGCTGCCAACTCTAGATCATGAGTAGGATAATTCCTCTCATATTCTTTAAGTTGTCGCGAGGCATAGGCTATGACTTTTCCATGTTGCATGAGAACACATCCTAACCCTTTGCCTGAAGCATCGCTGTAGATAACAAATCCATCCGAACCAGATGGTATTGTCAGAACAGGTGCCGAAATAAGTCTCCTCTTGAGCTCTTGGAAGCTCTTCTCGCATTCTTCGCTCCAAACGAATTTCGTATCTTTCCGAGTCAACTGTGTTAATGGAGTAGCGATTCGAGAAAATCCCTCTACGAATCTCCGATAATAACCAGCTAAGCCCAGAAAGCTTCGTACTTCAGTCACCGACTTAGGTTGCTCCCAGCTTTGTATTGCTTCAATCTTCGCCGGGTCCACAGATACTCCACGTTTCGATACCACGTGCCCAAGGAATGCTACTTCCTCAAGCCAGAACTCGCATTTCTTTAACTTGGCGTATAGCTTGTTCTCACGAAGCTTTTGAAGTACCAGCTTCAAGTGGTGTTCATGATCTTCACGGCTTTTAGAATAGATGAGGATGTCATCAATAAAGACAACAACGAATTGATCTAAATACTCCTTAAATACACGGTTCATCATATCCATGAAAGCAGCAGGAGCATTAGTCAATCCAAAAGACATGACTAAGAACTCATAATGCCCGTACCGTGTTCTGAAAGCAGTCTTTGGAATATCCTCAGTTTTAATCTTCAGCTGATGATATCCAGAACGAAGATCGATCTTTGAAAAGAATTGCGCTCCTTGCAACTGGTCGAACAGGTCATCAATACGAGGTAACGGATACCTATTCTTGATGGTGACATGGTTCAACTCTCGATAGTCAATGCAAAGTCGCATACTCCCGTCTTTCTTCTTTACGAATAAAACAGGAGCACCCCAAGGAGACGTACTAGGACGAATAAAACCGATGTCTAACAACTCTTGTAATTGGACCTTTAACTCCTGAAGTTCAATAGGAGCCATTCGATACGGGGTTTTAGAAATGGGCTTTGTACCGGGCTCAAGGTCAATAAAGAATTCAACTTCACGTTCTGGGGGTAGACCGGGAAGTTCTTCGGGAAATACATCAGGAAACTCATTAACAACGGAAATATCATTCAAATCTGATGTATTCTGATTTAGATCAGTGACATGAGCTAAGAAAGCTTGACATCCGTTTTTCAATAAACGAATAGCTTTATGACTTGAAATGATATTGACTGATTTTAGTGGTTTGGTGATTTGGATTCGCACAACAGGTTGATTAGGAATATGAAAACTAACAACCTTACGAAAACAATCAATTTTGGCATGGTAAGTGGTTAACCAGTCAATTCCTAAAATCACGTCAAATGCAAGTATTTTCAAAGATATAAGATCAACAGGTAAGGTAAGGGTACCAATCTGAATCAAGCAAGATTTATAAACTGTAGATGTAACAAAGGTTTCTCCTAACGGAGTTTCAACAGATAAGTCAAAGTCTAATTTATCAGAAGTCAAGTTCAAACGTTGAGCACAAGCAGGTGAAATAAAGGAATGGGTAGCACCGGTATCTAACAAGGTATAAACTTCGCAAGAGTTTATGATCAGCTTACCCGTAATCACCTCGTGTGGATTCCTCGCGTTTTGGGCTGTAACGACAAACGCTCTTCCAGGAATCATCGACTTTGACTTGTCTGCAACCGCCTTTGGAATCGCCACCCCCGCTGAACTTGGTTTCGCAACAGGACAATCTCGAGCTATATGTCCTTCTTTTCCACAGTTATAGCATGCTTTTAATAGTTGTGGACAGTTTGGGCTGATGTGTCCCTCTTTCCCGCATTTATAGCATACGACCGGTGGTCGTTCTCCTCCCCTCGAAACAGTTGATGCTGGTGCTGATGTTGACATCTTCGTGTTCTCATTGTTGTACCTTCTCTTCTTGAAATCTCCCCCCGATTCGCTTCTTCTACTATCATGGCCACGATTACCACCGGAGTGGTTACCGCTTCTGTCATACTTTCCTCCTCGCTGGTTGTCATTGCTCCGATGACTACTGCCACCAGTACGACCTTGGTTGTGGTCCCTCGGTTGAACATAATCATTATCTCGTTCCAATAACTGGGCCCTGTTTACTACATCCGAATATAAAGAAAACTTATGAGAAATGAGGTATTGACGTATTTCGGGTTTCAAACCTCTTAGAAACATCCGCGTCATACGTTCCTCATTCTCCACCAAATGAGGTGCAAACCTGGACAGCTCTGCGAACTTAGCCTCGTACTGGGATACCGTCATGTTGTTTTGCTCGAGTCTAATAAATTCTACCTCCTTCATATGACGAATACTTTCAGGAAAGTACTTGTCATTGAACAGTTTCTGGAACGCTTCCCAAGACATCTGGAGTGCGGCAGGCTGAGTACGCTTCACAGACTCCCACCAGTAATCTGCCTCTCCACGAAACATAAACGTGGCGAATGGAACCTTCTGTTCCTCCGTACATCCCAAGACATCAAATATCTTGGTAATTTGTTTAATCCACGTCTCCGCCTTGATCGGATCCGGCTTTCCCAGAAACTCTGGTGGTCCCAATTCTTTGAACTGCTTAGCAGTGACAGCTCGCGTGTTGTTATTATCTCCACCTGTATGTTGCACACGAGTCTCCCTCGTCTGATTTTGCATGAACTGCAAAAAACTTCTAAACATCTCATCGTTTATCGTCTGACCAGCGTTATTTTCAGGATGAACATTGCCTTCTTGTTGCACGTTCTCCTGGTTAACGATTAAAGGTGTCTCCACGGTCTCATTCACTTCGTTGTTAACGTTCTCAGCTGCCATTCTCAAATACTGCCATAAAACAAGGGTTAATTAAACAAGTCAACATATCACATATTAACCCTATGCTCCGACTGACCAATTAAATACCACATAAGCTTAGGTAGGACACACTAGCGAAGGATTTACTCGTCTCTCCCCTCCTAGTTCTATTCCCCGATCTCCGTCAGAGATCATATCCCTAAGCTCTGATACCAACTGTGACGCCCCCAGAATAGGTCCATTCAACCCAACCCATTCTGAGTCGCCAAATACATGGTACAGAATTCAAATACAAACTTTATATCATACGGTCGTGCAAAATACGACCACACAACTGTGAGTCTCAGTACAAATATGTAGAAAATATTAAGATTCAAACTAAGTCCTCATTACAATTATTATCACACTATTTATCAGAAATAGTGAGGACTACTACTGCTCTAACTCGGACCATCACTCTGTCCCCCGACTAGTCCCCGCAACATTCTCATTTCCTAAAGAGGACAACAGATGAAAAGGGTGAGCTCAACTAGCCCAGTAAAGAATATTATGACTAAGATAATGAAAAATAAATTATCGTTAGCCTTCAACAGTTCAGATAAAATATTATTGATAACATGTTTTAGATCAATATTCGCAGCGGAAATAACCGTTCATCATCAATATTTTATCCCTATAACATCAATCAATATTCATCTCATCAAATATTCATCTTTGCACTACAGGCCAAAGATTCATTTGTATCATCAGTGGTCATGTTCATCTCAACACCTGTCATCTTTGCACTACAGGCCAAAGATATTCATCAGGTAATCATTCATCTTTGCTCTACAGGCCAAAGATATTCATCAAGTAATCATTCATCTTTTAGGACTGAGGATGATGAAAAACATTTAAAAAAAACGAATCCAGTGAGATAAAAGACAAAGACTAAGGATTCGTATTTCAGTATATCCAATTCAAAAATACCTCGTAATAATCAATTATGGAGCAAAATTCAAGAATAGAGCTCAAAACTTGGATACAATCAAAGATAGTAACCTTAACAAGCAATTTGGACAAATAGAAGAAAATTTAATTTTTCCGTGAATAGTGCCGTATACGTGAATAGTGCCGTATACGTGAATAGTAACTCCGACGGAAAAAGTAAGAATTTCAACATAAAATCCATGACAATATTTCGGTATAATGATATTGAAAAGAATAACATCATTTACGAAAGAAATAACATCCTTTACCTCAAAATAATAGTACTTCTGGCTGGAATATCGGATATAATTTTGAAAGAAACTTGCACTGAATGCTAATACTCAAAGTATTAAAATACTCACAAAAATACGCTCGATATTATAGAGAGAGAAAACTTCTGATTTCTGGTGTGATTTTCAATTCTAACCTAAGCACCCTATTTATAGGAAAAGCTTAGGATGCCAAAGGAGACTAAAATAATAAAATAATATTATTTTATATTTTTCTTTCGCCGCCTGGCTGCTGCCCAAAAATTCTGATTTTTCAACAAACCAACAAAAGTGGGTCCCACCCTTTATTAAAAAATATTTATTTTCTAAAACTTCAATAATTCATAACAAATAGCCCCTTCGTCAGAAAAATACAAATTCTATGTCCTTTCATAGGAAATTTAATTCTCTACAACTTTGCAGAAGGAAGTTTTTCCAAATTCCAAACATAAACTATCCGAAATCCATAAACGGATGATTTTTCACACCAAAATACTGATAAAAACACATCAGCACAAATTCCTTCTTTTATATCCACAAAATAAATATTTCCTTATCATATAAATCAATAATTAATTATTCACAAATAATATTATAGAACTACAATATTAACAACCAGGTCGTTCCCAGGACAGAGGGGGCCTTCCGATAAGGACTTCTCCTTACTGGCGCGCAATTAAATAACCCCTCCTAGACAGAACTTCCTTAGACATTGTCAATAATGCTATCTAATAATATTATTCAAATAATATGAATTATTGAGTTGATAACGTGAAATACTGTGCAACAACAATTATTGAATCAATACTACAAAATATCAACTGTAGCCATTATTGAATCAATCATAAAAAAAAAATAGCAACGTAGCAATTATTGAGTCAATAAAATATCAATGCAGCAATTATTGAGTCAATAATATAAATATCAACGTAGCAATTATTGAGTCAATAATATAAAATATTGAACAGTAAATACTGTAACAATAATTGAGTAGGTTCCTTCTCACGTAAGACTCAATAATTCGAAATACTGTGCAATACCGTGTGCTACTGCGCACCACCGCGTACTGTATTTTAACCACCGGGTATTTCAACAGTACTAACGGTAACAACTACGCCGTTATCTTGTAAAAAAGTTATTTCTGTCGCTTTCTATATCCGACAGTTATTCCATTGTGGGGGCCCACAAATAGCTGCGCCGTCGTACGAATATTCCCCGACAACAAGAATATTCCACGACCAAACGAATATTCCCCGACAACAAGAATATTTTATAATCACTTGCTCATTTTAAAAATATTTGCACATTTCACCCATAACTTTCATATTTATCAAATCAACACCTTACTATTTCGAAATAATATATAAAGAAAATTAAATCTTTATTCATAAAAGTTGGGGTCTTACATTATACATAGTGGGTATGCTTAAATTTGCTGTTTGATTGTGATTTGGGAAAGTTGGTTCGCAGCAGGGGAAAGAATTTCCGAACTGGTATGGCTATGCCCGCCCCGGCGGGCTTCCTATAGGCCAAATTGCCGCCCCGACGGGGGGTGGCCAGGGAATGTTTTGGGCAATGCCGCCCCGGCGGGCCCTCTAGTATTGCAAAGTGCCGCCCTGGCGAGGGGTGGCCAGAGAATCAACTTTGTGCTGTTTATTTTCCAAACCTAGTAACCTAACCTAACTTAACTTAAGAGCTTACATAACCCTTAAACATGTGTCAATACGCATTGCAAGACGTGTTAGTAAGATTATAGTTTGAGTTATAATCTTTTGAAAGAAAAGTAAATGACGAAGACCATGTTTATAAAACTTTACGCCTTTTTTGAAATTTAACCTTTTTAGCATGTATTCGCAACTTAGTTAGTTTTATGAATACATATGAAATGTGGTTTCGAAATGCTTTACATACTTAATTTGTTTAACATGAGATTTCTTAAGACAAATATGTACACTACTCAATATTGCTTAGAACAAGTTTTCAAAGAGTAAAGTTATGTTGACTTGGAATACATGAATCAAATACATGCAAGCATGCGTAGTAAAGATTGTTTGGCATTATTATATGGTTTAATGAGTACTATGGTTAGTCGTTGACATAACAAGTTTTATTGGCTTTGTAAAATGAAGATTTATGAATAGAACTATCCATTGTTGAATAGAAAAGACCAAACCTAGTTTTAAAGTTCCTCAACATGTATGAATGCCTTAAGCTATAATACATGACTAAAGAAATATTTTAAGTATTCAAGCATATAGTAACTCTACGGAACTAAGTTTTGCCAAGGTGTTTCTAAGGATTTCAAAACAATGTGGATTATACATCTATGATTTTAAATGTGTGTCGAATACATGGATAAACATATGTGTAATAAAAGTATGTTGATATATGTTTATAAACTTTTGAATGTTAAGTCCAAAAGGTATTTGCAAACTATAAAGCAATGATTAGAGACTATGTTATTCGACTTCATAGTGATTTATAAACTAAACTTTTGTGCTATAAGTACACAAAATGTATAATGGAGTATGTAAAGAATATACAACTAAGTTAGACGTTTATGTATGCATTTAAACTTACATATCATGTATGAGTATACGTAACTAATGAATATCCTATACGCATAACTATATTACGATAGGAATTTGAAAAGTGTTGATTTATTTATCGTGGATAAACTACGCATAAGACAAGTTTCCTGACTTACTCTCATTTATTGTGCAAGTAACCTATCCTTGTGTTTACTTTATTCGAGGAACGTTGTAAGCAAGTTCCTAACTCTACTCTTTATTGAGCATTCATTTAGCTTGTGCTATTATTGTCATACAAGTAAGCTTTAGAGATTGGAATTCAAATACTTCGTGGATAAGATAAAAGTCGATTTATATTCTTCGAACTTTAAATATTAAGATTGAACTTATAATTATTGTGATCTATGCCATTTGATTCGACTAGACTTATATTGTTGAAAAGCAACCCAAACCAATTGATTGGTGCGGGATCATGTGTTTAACTGAGATGAACAACCTTCTTTGAAGGAAAAATATATTTGTCGGGAGACCGATGTGCGCACACTTTAGTACGATTGAACGATATGCATACCGTAGGGTACTTTAGACTGATCACCTGTTGTACTTGTTTTTGATTGGGTTATCAATTTAATACTATTAATTCTAGTAAGAGTTCATAGTCCTTAGTGACTGCTCAGTACTCAGTTATCTTGAATTCTTAAATTTATTTATCGTTGAATCATATTGATATTATTCTGTCCTTAGTGACAGTTATTGAAAAACTGTTGATATTCTTATTATCCTTGAACTATCATACCTTGCTATACACTGTTGGACTCGAGAACTAAAATACTCACCCTTGCTGTTATATTACTTGCTGAGCAAACTCGTTGCTCATTCTTGCTTTCCCTAAAACATTTCAGTTAAGGCAGAGCAGTGCGGACTCGGGTACCGACAAGGACAAGGAAAAGGCTACAGAGTAGCTGTTAATTATGTAAAACTTATGTTTCTAATAAGAACTTATTCTATTATGTACTAGTTAGGGTTATATATGATTAAGGTATGTTTAAGCTATGTAATCGATGTTTAAGTTACGAGACTTTGGGACGTGAATAAATTATATTAATTAAATATAATCTATTCGGTAGTAATTGTGTATTTATTCCGCTGTGCTATACGACATTTAGTCGTATTATTATTATTGTATGAGATTATAGAACGTGACGAACCGAATTCGAGCGACCCCGTGACGGTCCAGGAATTTGGGGGCGTCACAGTGAGTTTTACGCTCCATCTCGCATGTCACGTGTTTATGAGTGAGTGCATTTTACGCTCCATCTCATCCCACCACATGAATCATTTCTTTTCTCTTTAATTTTGTTTTCTTTTAATCTTGCAAACTTTGCCTAAATCATTTCCCTTCTCTTAAATAGTACGTCATATCAACTTCAAGTAATGGTCAAACACATGACAGGGTTCAAAATTTCTTACCTAGATATTCAATCAGATAAATTTCTTCCAAGTCAGCACTAGTTTGAACAAATGGATACGTGCTTAATAGTGAAGGGTCTCAAATAAAGTAGTGATCAACAAAGAAAATCAAATTTAGATTACCCAATGTCTATCAGTCCTCCCAGAAGTTATCACAGAGAAATCAAGATTTTATCATTGGTCAAAGATCAAAGTTAAAATTAACTTATTGGTCAAGTGACACATCCTAAAACTACTCCATTTTTATAAGAAACACGATTGCACTTAGCATTTGCAACAAGCCTTTAAACCCCAAGGTTACCCCAAGTGGACGAGTTTTGTCTCGTGAGAGTTTGCAGTGAATATACCCACAAAATTCAAGAAGTGCATGGAGTAATAAGGCAAATAAAATCCCACCCCCCAACTTAAAACTTACATTGCCCGCAATGTATAAAGACAAGTAAATAAGTAAAGGAATGGTATCACCTGAATATGAATGTATGCCTCATATGGATAGCTCAACAAATTCCAGATTTAAAGCTCAAATCAAAGAGATAATCCTGCACTTTTGTTAGAAATAGAACAAAGAAAAACAACAAAAAATAGAAAATCCAAATATACAATAATATACATGAATCAGGGCCTCAAAAAAAATCAATCCCGATAAACGGGATCCTCCAAAAGCATAACTTCAACTTCTAGATTTTTCAACTCCAAAAATGGTTTTAAACGATGGCCATTCACTTTAAACACAGTACCATCTTTGGGATTCTGAATCTCAATGGCCCCATGAGGATACACCTGCTGGACTATGAAAGGACCGGACCATTTAGACTTCAACTTCCTTGGGAATAGATGCAAACGAGTATTATATAAAAGTACTTTCTGGCCAGGGTGAAAGGATTTTCTAAGAATCTTTTGATCATGCACCCTTTTCATCCTCTCCTTATACGATTTTGCACAATCATAAGCATCATTCCTTATCTCTTCTAGCTTGGCAATTTGAAGCTTTCTATGATTACCTGCCTGGTCGACATCAAAATTCAGCTGTTTAACAGCCCAAAAAGCTCTATGTTCTAACTCAACAGGTAAATGACATGCCTTGCCATACACTAAGCGGTAAGGGGACATTCCAATAGGAGTCTTGTATGCAGTACGGTATGCCCACAAGGCATCAATTAGGCGGACTGACCAATCCTTCCTGTTGGGATTTACCGTCTTTTCTAAGATGTGCTTAATCTCCCTATTTAAAATTTCAGCTTGTCCACTAGTTTATGGGTGGTACGCGGTTGACACTTTATGAATTACTCCATGCTTCTTCATTAGATCTTTAAATGGTCTATTGCAAAAGTGCAACCCCCCATCACTAATGATAGCGCGAGGTGTACCAAATCGTCCAAGAATATTCTCTTTTAAAAATTTAACCACCACTTTGTGGTCATTTGTTCTGCACGCAATAGCCTCCACCCACTTTGACACATAATCAACGGCTACCAAAATATAGAGATTGCCAAATGAGTTGGGAAAGGGTCCCATAAAATCTATCCCCCACACATCAAAAATCTCCACTATCAAAATGGGATTAAGAGGCATCATACTTCGTCGCGTGAGACTACCTAACTTTTGACATCTCTCACAAGAAACACAATAGCATGTGCATCACGAAACAAGGAAGGCCAATAAAATCCACACTGCAATACTTTAGCAGCTGTCTTATTTCCACTAAAATGGCCTCCACACGGCTGATCATGGCAAAAGGAGAGAATTTGCATTTGATCCTCCTCAGGGATACATCTCCTAATTACCTGATCAGGACAATACTTGAAGAGGTAGGGATCATCCCAATAAAAGTGCTTCACCTCGGACAAGAATTTACACTTATCTTGCTTAGATCAATGATTTGGCATTTCATGTGTGACAAGATAATTAACAATGTCCGCATACCAAGGTGACTAGGAAACATGCATTAGCTGCTCATCAGGGAATGTCTCAGCTATGGGCAAAGGATCACTTGAGAATTCAACTATAAGCCTAGATAGGTGATCTGCAACAACATTCTCAGCTCCTTTCTTATCTTTAATCTCCAAATCAAACTCTTGGAGCAACAAGACCCATCGAATCAGCCGCGACTTCTCATCTTTCTTGGAAAGCAAATATTTCAAAGCAGCGTGATCTGAATAGACAATGACTTTAGATCCCAAGAGATAGGACCTAAACTTGTCTAGGGCAAATACGACTGCTAGCAACTCTTTCTCTGTGGTAGAGTAATGGAGCTGAGCATCGTTCAAAGTTCTGCTTGCATAGTAGATCACATGAGGGACTTTATCAATTCTCTGACCTAAAACTGCCCCAACTGCATAATCAGAGGCATCACACATGATCTCAAATGGAAGGTTCCAGTCAGGGGACCGGATAATAGGTTTAGAGGCCAGAGCAGATTTCAACGTCTCAAAGGCTTTTTGGCATGATTCATTGAAGTCAAATGGGGCGTCTTTAGCGAGGAGATTGCACAAAGGTTTAGCAATCTTGCTAAAATCCTTGATAAAACGCCTGTAAAAACCAACATGGCCTAAAAATGAGCGAATCTCCTTAACCGTTCGCGGGGGCGGCAGGTTAGAGATTAACTCTACTTTAGCCTTGTCTACTTCAATTCCTTCTTTAGAGATGATATGCCCAAGAACAATTCCCCTTTGAACCATAAAATGGCACTTCTCCCAATTAAACACTAGGTTTTTCTCTCTACACCTCTCTAAGACTAGAGCTAGGTGTTTCAAACATTCATCAAAAGAAGACCCAAACACCGAAAAATCATCCATGAAAACCTCCAAGAATCGCTCTACCATGTCTGAGAATATGGAAATCATACACCGCTGAAAAGTGGCAGGTACATTGCATAGCCCAAAAGACATGCGTCAGTAGGCGAATGTATCAAAAGGGCACATGAATGTTGTCTTCTCTTGGTCAGATGGATCGACTGGAATTTGGTTATAGCTGGAATAACCATCCAAAAAGCAGTAATAAACATGACCGGCTAATCTTTCCAGCATTTGATCAATGTAAGGAAGGGGAAAGTGATCCTTCCTAGTCATTGAATTCAACTTTTGGTAGTCAATACAAACACGCCACCCCGTCTAAACACGAGATGGAACTAACTCATTATGTTCATTGACTACCACTGTAACCCCTGACTTCTTAGGAACTACTTGCACAGGGTTCACCCACTTACTATCGGATATCGGGTATATAATACCCTCATCAAGAAGTTTGAGTACCTCAGCCCTAACTACTTCTTGCATCACTGGATTCATCCTTCTTTGTGGTTCACGAGAGGGTTTTGCATTCTCCTCTAAGTGAATCTTATGCATGACAACCGACGGGCTAATTCCTTTCAAATCTATAATAGACCACACAATAGCTTCGTTATGCTCGTGAAGGACTTCAAGTAATTTTTTCTCTTGAACATTATCGAGATTAGAAGCTATGATAACTGGCAACGACTCTGCTGGACCTAAAATGCATATTTCAAATTATCTGGCAAGGGCTTTAGGTCCAACTTCGGTGGTTCTTCAATGGAAGGAGGTCAGGGAGTTGATGAGAGATTGAGAGGCACTAGTTTTAGTTGGAAAGAATGTGTACCCATGACAGGCACTGAATCTAAAAGTGCATTGACTTACTCTATAGATTCATCAATATTGAAATCACAACCAAAATGGGACAGGCAAGCTTCTAATGGGTCCTCTTTACAAGTTTGCAAGAAAGATTCCTCTACTAGACTATCAATCAAATGGACTTGTCCGAAATCATTATCATTAGTGTCTATCGAGGTCTTGCTAATGTCAAAAACATTTAGCTCAGCTGTGAGATTCCCAAAAGAAATTTTCATCAATCCATTTCTGCAATTGATGAGGGCGTTAGATGTAGCAAGAAATGGTCACCCTGTGTTCTGAACAGGCTCAGTATCAAGGACAACAAAGTCCACAGGAAAATAGAAAGTATCTACCTTGATCAGAACATCTTCAATGACACCCCTAGGAATTTTCACTGACCTATCAGCAAGTTGGATTGTCATTGGTGTGGGCTTCAACTCTCTTAAATGCAACTGCACATACACAGAATATGGCAATAAGTTCACACTAGCCCCCAAATCTACCAAAGCTCGCTCAATATGATGATCTCCTATCTTGCATGAAATTGTTGGATATCCAGGGTCCTTATACTTGATAGGGATCTTGCATTAAATAATGGAGCTTGCATGTTCAGCTAAGAATGCCTTTTTTGGAACATTTGTTCTCCTCCTTTGAGTGACCAAGTCTTTGAGAAACTTGGCATAAGAAGGTACTTGCTTGATAGCATCAAGTAATGGAATGTTTATTTGAACTTGCTTAAACACTTCCAAAATTTCTTCAAATTGAGTACCCTTCTTATTATCTTTTAGCCTATGAGGAAATGGGGGTTTAGGAACTAAGGTCCTACTCGAGAGATCTTCACTTGATTGCTTAGCAAGAGGAGCTTGGTTCACAACTTGAGGTGTAGGCTCAACCTCAGCTGGATACTGCTCTTCTTCTTTCTCTTCCTCTTCGCTATTAATTTCCTTTCCCGACCTAAGGGTGGTGATGGCTTGAACTTGCCGATGTGTTGGTGCATTTGGTGGGTTAGGAGTTATCCCACTCGAGGAAACACCTTTAGGATTCGGAATCGGCTGACTCGGAAATTTACCCTTTTCTCTCTCACCCAAATGACTAGCCAATTGACCCATTTGACTCTCTAACTTGATGATGGCTTGAGTGTTCATGAGGCCATTGTTCCTAACTTCTTGCAAAATTTGACTTGAAGTCTGGTTATTTTGGGTGGTCACTTGAATGAATTGTTTTAAAGTGTCCTCCATAGATGAGAATTGTTGTGGAGTGATATAGGATGATTGAGCAGGCTGAGCAGATTGAAATGGTGGATAAGAATTTATTGGTGGACGAAAACCAAGAGGTGATTGCTGTTGTGGAACATTACTCGATGGGGCATCCATATTGGGCATGGGTTGAGCTTGTGCCAATGAAAAATTTGGGTGATTTCTCCAACCTGGGTTGTAAGTCTCTGTGAATGGGCTATTGAATTGCTTTTTGTAATCATTAATCGCATTTACTTGTTGTGGCATGAATTCAAAGAATCCTACCATAGAATTTTTTATGATCTTCTTGACTAAAATCAGATATTTGTCTTCGAAGTTCATTTGTCTTTGACATGGGAAAAAATTTAGTTAGAAATTTAGAAACCAAAGTCTCCCAACCAAAGATGGACCTAGATGGTAATGAGTTAAGCCATGCCTTTGCTTTCCCTTTCAAGGAGAAAGAAAATAAACGTAGGCGGACCGATTCATCAAAAAAAATTTGAAATTTAAAAGTGGCACAAATTTCTAGAAAATCCTTAATATGGAGGTAAGGATCTTCCTGATCGATTCCATTAAAAGTGGGAAGAAGTTGCATCACTTGCGGTTTAAGCTTGAAATGATTTGCGGTTGTGGAAGGCAACACGATGCATGAAGGCGGTTTGGTTGTTATAGGAGAGAAATGTTCTTTTAAAGTTTTTGCTTATTCTTGTTCTTCAGCCATTGTTTCTTTCTCAAATAAAGGATTCAACTCTAAGTTCTCTATCTTAGTCAATCTCTTATCACCACGCTTCCACACAACAATCATGCACTACTCAACTCCTATTTTTTTTAAGAAACTAGTAGAAGGAAGTAATCTAAATTAGTGAGCTGTTATGAAAAAAAAATTCAAGTCCCCGGCAACAGCGCCAAAAACTTGATGTGGATGTTTTAATTACTCGCAAGTGCACGAATCGAATACTTAGTATAGCTTACAAGTGCGAGGTCGAACCCAAGGGACTTGACGGATGGAACGTATTTATCTCACTCACTAATTCTAATTAATTCCTAATCTAGCTTAGAAATTTTAAGTCCAATACATTATTAATTCAATGATCTAACTAGATTAGAAAATTAATTAGGCCACACAAGGCTTATCAGTTAAGCTTAATTAAGCTCATTATTGTTTTTATTTTCGTACCACACAAAGCATTTTAACGAATTTAACAAAAACTCCACATTCTTCCTCAATTATTATATATTCAATTTGAAACAATTGAGTTAACCCATCACATAAACATTTATATTAGAATAAATATTCATTTTCATTTATATATTCATTTAATAATATTCAAAAATTCTCGGGTATTACACTCACTCGTTGGTATGATGGAGCATAAAATGCACTTACAAAAAAAAAAGAGACAGAAAGAAAAAGCCTTTTGATCCTTTGATATTATCTGTTGGTTTAACTGAGATTGGTGGGAGAACAAGTGGTTAAGTTTATCTTTCTCCTTTAAGGCATTGATTTTATAAATTGTTCTGTGGTCTGATTGGTTTGATACAGGTGAATTCACAGACGCACAAAGGGTTGAGAATAAAGTAAGATTGATAAGTAAAGTTGGGTCTCGGATGATACATTGTTTTGAAGTTTTCTAGAGTTATTGTTTTGAATATTTGAGGTCAATGTTGGAGTTCATATTAACTCGTGGCTCAAGTTTGCAAATTTGTTTAATGAGTTTTTGCATCATGGTTTATCTGTATTTTGCCCGAGGACGAGCAAAAGATAAGTATGGGGGAATTTGATGAGAATGAAATATGTTATATTTTATTCCCTTAATACTTAATCTTGTATATCTCTTTTGTACCTAAGTATATTCATTTATCTTATATTTGTTATTTTAGGTATAATTGAACCAAGGAAGCAGCTGAAGATTTCCACTTGCGAGAAGGACTCGTGCAATGCACGGACGACTGGCAAACTCCTTTTCTGATTCAGATTTGTGCAGTGCATGGAGATATAAGGGGCTACGGTTATAATATTATGAAAGTGGGACAACCACAAAGAAAGTGGAGGGGAATGAGGAGACTAGCTGGCATATATATATATATATATATATATATATATATATATATATATATTAGATAATATAGTACTAGTATCTAATATATACAACTGACAGCAGCTGGACTCCTTGGCCGAATGAAACACAGATGCATGATGAAAGGTGGCCAGCTGCTGATTCGTATGATATATCCAAGCAGCTGGTGACTCCTATTCTAAGTAGGACTTGGACGGATTGTGGGTTATATATAGGGGACTTAACCTGGAGCAGCTTGAGCCTCCAGAGGGAAGAAAGGAGGAAGCAATATTCTATTATTTATTTATTTATTTATTCTTTGTATTCAAGTAGTGAGATTTTAGCAATTTATTAAGGGAGCACATTAGCAGTACATTCAACAATTTAATTTGAACTTTTTCCAATTAATTGGTGCATTCAAGTGAGTACTCTAATCATTTAATTATGTATTATTTTATTATGCTTTGTGTTTTAATTTCAAGCATGTTAGGCTAGGTTATTTTCTAGGGTTGAGAATGAGTATAATTGATTGATTTCATTGCACATATTCATGCCAATTGATTTTACTAATTTAGTGCTTTCGCGTTAAAAATAATTCTTTCTATTGGATGCCTATTTTTATTGTTAAAAAATAAGGTTGGATTCTCATTATTATTTATTAGATTCAGTTTATGATTTGTTCAAAGCAGATTTAAATTGTGTTTTGATGGAAATAATGAGTGTTTTGATTTTATACATATGTTTGGTTATGAAAGAATTAACAATCTGATTTCACAAAATAAATGGACTTAATTGATTTTATTTTCCGCATTTAGTAGTGTCGAGAGACCAAACTAGTGCGAGATAAAAGTAGAATTTATTTGGCATGAATATTAGGAAAGTGATATTAATTATATGATTCCGCCACCCTAGTATTTTATTATTGATTATTTTATTCCTGTATTTTTAGTTGATAAGAATTCCCTCAAAATTTCTAAGCTAGATTAGGAATTAATTAGAATAAGTGAGTGAGATAAATACGTTCCATCCGTCAAGTCCCTTGGGTTCGACCACGCACTTGTAAGCTATACTAAGTATTCGATTCGTGCATTTGCGAGTAATTAAAACATCCACATCAATGAGGTTGAGACACTCCACACCCGTCTTGGAAATATGGAGTGGGATTTGGTTTATGAGAAGGGCCAAAGTGAGCAGAAGTCAGAGGAGATAGAAAGGTTGAAGAATGAGATAAAAGAGAAATCAGAAAGACTCGCCATAGTAGAGGAAGCTTGGGTGAGCAATGCACGACGTGCAGATCCGGCGGAGGATGATGTGCGTGCAAAGAGAGTTAAGGTTACAGAGACGTGCTACATGTTTCTGAGGGCAATTGATGAGGCCCAGGACCGAGTTATGAGATATCCAATTCAGTTCGAGGGACTGCCTGGGTACATGCTAGATCGCAGGACTATGTCCCGCATAATGGAGGAGGAGGGTAGCGAAGCTGTCCGACGTCTTAGCAGGTCGTGATGGGACAGTATGATTATGTGAATGCTTAACTGATAATTAATAATGTAAATTTTGATGTGATTATAAACAAAGGAATATTCTGATGATTTAAATTCTGAAGATCTTTTATCTCAGGATAGTTGATGTAAATGGTAGAAATGCTATCGTATTATGTTTAAAAAAATTATGATTTTAATAAAATATCAAAGTTTATTGGAGATGATATGAGTTAAAGTGATTATGTTAAATATTTGAGTTAAGTCTTAAGTATTAAAAAAATTTGAATAAAGATCTAACAAGCGTATATTTTAACAGAAATATGCCGCCAAAAAGGAGACAAAATCGTCGACAAGCCCAAGAAGGGTCAACGAATAACAATAACAACAATGATGCCAATGCGAACCCCGTTCAGCAATTGGTGAATTTGTTAGCTGGAGTGATGAATAATCAGCCTCAAGCTCCACCGAACACCTCATTTAAAGACTTTAAGGCAGTAGGACCGCCAGAGTTTAGAGGCTCCACAAATCCGGTAGATGCTCAGACTTGGGTTATGGAGATAGAGAAAGTTTTTGAAGTTGCCAGAGTTAGGGAGGACCAAAAAACCGCCTACGCGACATTTATGTTAAAATCAGAAGCCAACTACTAGTGGCAGACAAATAAGGTCAGGGGAGGAGAAGGTGTAATAACCTGGGAAAGGTTTAAGGAAATATGTTTCAAGATGTACTTCCCGACCAGCTCCCAGAATCAAATGGAGGTGCAGTTTCTGGAGTTAAAACAGGGAAATATGTCTGTGCCCGACTACGCGGCAAAGTTTAACGAATTGGCTAGGTTTGCCCAATATCAGATGCATACTGAAGAAAGAAAGGCTAGGCGATTTGAGTAGGGACTGAAACCCTGGTTGTATAGCAAAGTGTCAATGTTTCAATTGAACACTTTTGCTGGAGTTCTAGAGAAGGCCATCCTCGCTGAAGGTGGAAGCGAAGCGGTGACCAAGTACAATCAGGATCAGAGGAAGAAGAAAAATGAAAGTGAAGGAAATAATAAGGCTAGTGGCAGTAATACGGGAGGAAACAATAATCATAAACGAAAGTGGAATGATAACCCGCCGTCCGTAAATCAGCAAGGGAGTCAGAAGAAAAGGATAGAACCATGCCCAACCTGTGGAAAGATTCACTTTAGAGTCTGCATGAAAGGGAAAAGAGTTTGCTACAATTGTGGTCAGGAAGGCCACATAGCACCTAACTGCCCTAACCCTAAGAAGGGCGCCTGCTACATGTGTGGGTCAAAGGATCACTTGGCTAGAGACTGTCCCAAGAAGGCATCTGGAGGGGCAGGGTCAGGTGGAAATAAGGGAAATAATAGTGGAAATCCTCTTACAATTATCGGACCGACTTCGACAAATCGACCAACTGCAAGGACATTCAACATGACCGTACAGGATGCTGTGCAGTCTCATGATGTGGTGTCAGGTATCATTTCGATCAATAAAGTCAATGCTTATGTTTTATTTGATTCGGGTGCTACTTGCTCATTTATATCCGATGACTTTGCAAAGAACTTAGAATTGCATAAAGACGAATTAGAAATCCCTATGAACATCGAGATTGCGAATAGGGAAGTGATTCCTGTTAGGTATATACACAAGAACTGTAGAGTGGATATTAAGGGCAGCGTTATGAATGTAGATCTTATTCCAATTAAACTTGGGGAATTTGACGTTTTTCTGGGAATGGATTGGCTATTCAATTATGGGGCCGTAATTGATTGCCAGAAGAAATGTATTAACCTTATGACTCCGTCAAAGGTTGTGTTTTATGGCAGCAAGTTGCCTAGGCAAGCGAGTTGTCTGACGATGATGCAAGCCAGGAAGTTATTAAGACAAGACTGTGTGGGGTATTTAGCCTATATAGTCGATAGTCGTAAAGAGAATCCAAAGTTAGAGGAAATACCAGTCGTAAGGGACTTCGTGGATGTGTTTCCAGACAATCTGCCAGGACTTCCACCGGATAGGGAAGTAGATTTTGTTATCGATTTGGTGCCAGGAACGGCTCCAATATCGAAAGCACCGTACCGGATGGCTCCTGTAGAAATGAAGGAATTGATGGTTCAGCTACAAGATCTATGGACAACAACCGAGCGTATCACCATGGGGAGCGTCGGTGTTATTTATTAAGAAGAAGGATGGGACGATGCGGCTCTGCATCGATTATAGAGAGTTAAACAAGGTTACCATTAAGAACAGGTATCTGTTACCAAGGATTGATGATCTGTTTGATCAATTAAAGGGAGCGAGATATTTTTCAAAGATAGACTTGAGAAGTGGTTATCATCAGCTGAAGGTGAGGCCAGAAGATGTCCCAAAGATAGCATTCAGGACACGATATGGTCACTACGAATTTTTGGTTATGTCATTTGGTCTAACGAATGCGCCTGCAGCATTTATGGGCCTAATGAATGGAGTGTTCAAGCCTTTTTTGGACAAATTCATGGTGGTCTTTATTGACGATATATTGGTATATTCTAAGACCAAAGAAGAGCATGTTGAGCATTTGAAGTTGACATTGGAGGTGTTGAGAAGAGATAAGTTATCCGCCAAATTCTCGAAATGTGAGTTCTGGATTGAAAGAGTGCAATTTCTCGGACACGTGATTGATAAAGACAGAATTTCGGTGGATTCCTCCAAAGTCGAAGCAGTGATGAATTGGGACTAGTCAAAACCACCGTCGGAAGTAAGAAGTTTTCTTGGATTAGCAGGTTATTACAGAAGATTCATTCAGGATTTTTCCAAGATCGCCACTCTGCTAACGAAATTGACTAGGAAAGTTGTGAAATTTATTTGGACGGAGAAGTGTGAGGAAAGTTTTCAAGAACTTAAGAAAAGATTGAGTACAGCACCTGTGTTGTCCCTTCCGGATGACACAGGAAACTTTGTAGTATATAGTGATGCGTCGCATAAAGGGCTAGGCTGTGTGCTTATGCAAAACTACAGAGTTATTGCGTACGCATCACGACAGTTGAAAGATTATGAGAAGGGATATCCCACCCATGATCTAGAATTGGCTGCGGTGGTATTCGCTTTAAAGATTTGGAGACACTATCTCTATGGGGAGAAGTGTAAAATATATACAGACCACAAGACTCTGAAATATATTTTTACACAGAAAGACTTGAATATGCGTCAGAGAAGATGGCTGGAGTTAATAAAGGACTATAATTGTGATATCTTATACCACCCGGGCAAAGCGAATGTTGTGGCCGACGTCTTAAGCAGAAAGGGTCCGGAAAAGTTGATGATGTTGACAGCACAAGAAGAATTGTTTTCAGCAATGAAAAAACTGGAATTAGAAGTAGGATATCCAATGGAGACTGATGAGAAGCTGTTCCAGATGCAAGCTGGTATAACTTTATTGCATAAGGTTAAGGAAGCTAAAATCCTAGATAAGGAGTGTGAAGAAGTAAAGAAAAAGATATCTGCAGGGACGGAACTTAAATTCAAGATGGACAGCAAGAGATTGTTGAGGTTTGAAAATAGAGTTTGGGTACCGCTAGTACCAGAAATCAAGGAGGACATTTTGAGCGAGGCTCATAGTTCGAGGTATTCCATTCATCCCGAAAGTACCAAGATGTTTCAGGATTTACGACAACACTTTTGGTGGCCAAATATAAAGAGGGACGTTGCAGATTGTGTTGCCAAGTGTTTAACTTGTCAAAGGGTCAAGGCAGAACATCAGAGACCAAGTGGTTTACTACAACCTCTAGAGATCCCAGAATGGAAATGGGAACATATTACAATGGATTTTGTTGTTGGCCTTCCGACGACCCAGAAAGGCTACGACGCAGTATGGGTTATCGTTGACCGATTAACGAAATTTGCACACTTTCTTCCGATCAGAATCAGATTTAACTTAGAACAGTTGGCGAAGTTATACGTGAAAGAGATTGTTTCGAGGCACGGGGTACTGGTGTCAATTATTTCTTACCGTGATCCGCGCTTTACATTTAATTTCTAGAAATGAATACAAGAATGCATGGGAACACAATTGAGAATGAGTACCGCTTATCACCCTCAAACTGACGGGCAAAGCGAAAGGACGATCCAAACATTAGAGGATATGCTGAGAGCATGCATCATGGATTTCAAAGGCAATTGGGACGATCACTTACCGCTTGTAGAATTCGGTTATAACAATAGTTACCACGCTAGTATTGGTATGTCGCTTTACGAAGCGTTGTACGGTAGAAAGTGCAGAACTCCACTGTACTAGGATGAAGTTGGCTAGAGACAATTGCTAGGACCAGAGTTGGTTCAACAAACAGCAGAAATAGTTAAAGTAATTCGAACAAGATTAGTAGCGGCTCAGGATAGGCAGAAGAAATACGCCGATCCACACCGCAAGAATGTAGAGTTTGAATCGGGTAGCTTTGTATTTTTGTAGGTCTCTCCCTGGAAGGGAAAGATCAGATTTGGTAAGAAGGGAAAATTGAGCCCGAGGTTCAATGGATCCTTTGAGGTACTACGAAGAATTGGAGAAGTAGCCTATGAGGTAGCTTTATATCCGGCATTAGAGCATGTCCACAACGTCTTCCACGTGTCAGTATTCAGACCTTATAAACCCAATTACAAACATGTGATAGAATATGAACCCCTACAATTTGAGAAAGACGTATCATACGAAGAAGTTCCTGTTCAAATTGTTGACAGGAAAGAACAAGTTCTCAGGAATAAAGTAATACCTTATGTTAAGGTAATTTGGAGGAACCACAACGCTGAAGAAGCTACGTGGGAACTCGAAGAGAATATGATGAAGACTTATCCACACTTATTTTCTTAAATGTGTGAACACGATTCTGGGGACAGAATCTTTGTAAGGGGGGAGAATGTGATGGGACAAAATTATTAATCGAACCGTGATTCTGCGGACAGAATCCTTTTAAGGGGAAAAGATGTGACGAACGAGAATTTTGTACAATTATTTGAATATTTATTGAAATAAATAAATATTTTTAATAATTTAATTATTGAGTTAAATAATTAATTCATGAATTAGTGGTAGATTAATTTAATTATATGTGTTACATTGATTAAATTAATATCTAGTAATTTAATAGTTCAAAGTATTTAATTAATTGGATTTATTTGATTAAATGAATTAATTAAATAAGTATAATGTTAATTTAATTAATTTAATAATTAATTAAAGAATTAATGGATTGACATAATTAATAAATAAAAATATTAATTATGTGACAATGTGATTTAATATAAATTTATTATATTTTATTTAATTAATTTAAATAAAATTAATTGGTTAATTAGTAATGTGACAACTAACTATATAATAAGGAAGTATTAAAATAAATGGAAAAGAAGAATTAAGGTGCTAGCCAAACAAGACCCTTGTGGGAGTTATTTAATGCAACAGATATAATTATACGTATATTACCCATATCATATCAGACATTTGTTATTCATATTAGAGTTAGGAAGAAATTATCAGAGAGAAGATAGAGGGTTGAGAGAAGAATTTACATAGAAAAGAGATTTGAGAAGGAATTGAGAGATATTGAGAGATCATTGATATTATCTGTGATTGTTTCATCTTCACTACTAAGGGTAATCTTCCTTTTTAGTTTTTAAAATATAATTTTCTCAAAGTTTTTCATATACGTATTTTAAAGTTCTGTAAAAAAATGAGTTTCATAATTGGGTTATGATATGGCTTTATCTATGTGGGTTTAAATCATGTTTTATACTTGGTATGAATGATTTAAAATGATCAAAATTGTATAATTAGGCCTTAATTGGGTTTTTGGAAAATCACAGAGTTTTATTTAACGTATGTTCAAAATTTCTATGTCAAGTATTATTTTGGAAAATTAAACCAAGATGTGATTATATATGTAATCATATATGTTAGTATTATGTGTTGAATCATAAATACATGATTTACACTGATCACACCATGTAATTTTGTTAAGAATTGGGTTTCTTGAAAAGACAGAGTATAAATGTTGTGAGAATAATCCATATGGGTTAAATTAATGTTTGAATTATACATTTATATTAAAATTGACAAATAAATATGATTGTGCATGTTAAAACAAAGAAAATGGAATTGGAATGAGTGGATTCGGTGTAGTAACGAATCCGTAATGAGAAATTTTATGTTTTTCATTAAACTTTATAAAATTTATGAAGAACAGTGAAATTGATGGTTTTAATTTGTGTAATTACATGAGTTAAAATGTTGGAAACATGTTAGTAGTAATTTGTGATGTTCTTATGAAGTTTATACTTCATGGGTAACATTATAAATCAGTATATTGGTATGAGGAGTTTTCCGCGTTAAGCGGCGAGATGCTCCGGATGGTGGTTACCCTCCTAGAGCAGGCTTTTCGTCAGCCCCCACCTACTCAAATATTCTTCATGTTATGTTATTTTCATTTAAAATCTCTCTTTATTTCTCACATATATACGAACTAATGATTTTTATTTTTAATTTTATCAACAGGTGACGACGGCGAGCGGACTGGTGATGGTGATGACGATGGTGACTGGGGGGATGACGAAGCTGATTTTCATACACCAGAGCCACATCATCGTCCACCCCCGCCCGATGATGATCCTCCTACTAGTTTATAATTCATTTGTATTCATTTTATTCATTAAATTGTGTATCATTTATAAATATTCTAGTCTAGTTGAGTTTGTACGAGTTTTGTAAATCATATTGTATAATTTATGGAACATTAGCTTATATTTGTAATTGTTGACGAGTTAGTAGATCATTTGTAATTGTTAGCTTATATTTGTAATTGTTAGCTTAGTTACGTTGTTGATGATGAGATAAAAAAGTTTTTAGCGCTATGTTGAATGTGAAATATATTACTGTCGGTCTGTGCTGGGATAAAGCAGGTTACAGGTACAACAATGGGTTTAAAAACCTAAAAATTGCAATTTTAAAAAAGCTATTAAAAAAATATATTTTCGACGGAATAAGGTATTTCTGACGAAACTTTTGTCAAAATTAGGGTTTAATAGTTTTCTAAAAAAACATATTTTTTGTCAGAATTATCTTATTTCTGACAAAAATTCCGTCCAAAGTAGTGTTTAATAATTTTTAAAAAATCAAATTTTCCGTTAGAATTAGCTTATTTCCGAGGGACAAATCCGCCGGAATTACCTCCAGTTTATATTCGACGCATTAATTCTGTCGAAAGCTTTCCATCGAACATATTTTATTTTCGACGGATATTCAGTCGGATATATTTCTGTCGAAAATATTTATCTTCAACGAAATTTTTGACGGACGTTAACTCCGACGCCTATATATACGACCGATTTGCCGATAGAATATTCCCTCGGAAATAAGATAATTACGACGGAATTAGCTTATTTCTGAGGGAATTTTCCATCGGAATTAAGCTTTTTTCTTGTAGTGCTTGGTGCATGGGCTTGTAGTTGCAGAAGATGGGACATAACTGAGATTCTATTCCATCATGCTATAGCATGTATATTTTTCATGTACCAAAAACCTGAAGCTTATCTGAATGATTTGTATAAGATTGAAACCTATGACAAAATTTATGTCCAGTCCATGGATCCAATGACAAACTCAGACTGTTGGGACCATATACCAAATCCAATTTTGCTTCCTCCACATTACCATAAGCTTCTTGGCAAACCCAAGAAGTGTAGAAGAAATAATAGGGATGAGCTCAAACCTGTTCGAGATGGGACCTTGGGAAAGAGGCATCAAATATCCCTAAGGTGCATCAAATGTAAACAAGTTGGTCATAATGCTAGGAAACACAAGTTTGAGATTGTGGTTGATGGTCAAGTTCAGCCCCAACCAGAATTTCAGGCAGGACTAGAAGTTGTATCTCAAGACACTGACTTAGCCCCACCATTTGTGTTTCAATCCTCTCAGTCCCAACCATTTGTGACCCCATCATCACAGTCTCAACCTGTGCAAAATAGGCAAAAACTGAATGTAAGTGTGTTCAACTTTCATCATTCATTATTTTCAGTAATGACTAATAATAAACTTGGATGACTTGTTTAGTTAATAAATTATATCACAGGTACATGAAAAGACTGCTTCTGTGGTTAGCAAGTCAACATCTACTGGCTTCCAACCACCTAGGAAAAGTTCAGATGAAGTAAGTCCCCCCAAACTATTAAGAAAAAAGAAAAAGAAAGATTCTTAATTATATTCATTTAATTTGCCAAACAGTTAAGTCTCCAAATGCCAAATGGGGCAATCTTGTTTTCTATTTTCTTAAATTTTATTTACCTAACTGATGTCTCACACTTGTGATATGGTAGACATCTGGTATCTAATCTGAATATATATCATTTTCTTTTTTCTTTTTTATATGGCCTAATCTGAATTATACACTTTGAAAAGGTTTAAATATATATTGTAAGCATGACTGAGCAAATTCTTAATGAATATGCAAGTTGCCTTGGTTGATTGATGGTTAGAAGTACAAGTGATAAAACTCTCATGATGAACATAATTATATAATGATGGATGCAATTCCCAGAAAAACTGTAAGGCTCTGCACACATAATGAACTAGACAAACTGTAAGGCTCTGCATTACTTGTCATTTATCATGTTTTTAAACATACAATTAAATAAAAAGCTGAGCTAGTTGAAAGAGACTAATGGACTTTTATTTGAATGTACAAATTAGTTTGTTTACTTGGGATGCAAATTAAATGTCAACGAAACTTGCTTAAAGTATACTAATAAATGCTCTTAACAAGCCATTTTCTTTGCAATCTTCAATACTCCAACATCTCTAATAATCAATCTAGGCATTCTTAATTATTTTGTTTCCTCCACATTACCATAAAATTTGTTATAATGTTGTTGTGGTGCATGGTGTTAATTTAAGTGTTGTGGTGTTAAATTAATTTAAGTGTTATAACGTTGTAGGTGTATGGTGTCAATATCAGAGGTGCAAAAAAGTTGCATACATCTTCTAGTTCACCAAATCCAAGAGGATAGTTGACAAATGGAACTCCTCAGTCCTAAACTTCATTCAAAGGTACTCCATTGATTATAAAAGGTGGGAAGAAGTTTGTTAGTCTTAGCAACTTAGAAAAGGGAATGAAAGCTGCTAAAAATGTGAATGTGGATATTGCAACTGGAAAACAGAAGGAGAAGAAAAAGCAGGAGAAGCACATAGAGAAGGATAAATGAAAGTCAAAGCATTGTGTTCCCTTTTAAAACTATATATATTTTTGTCATCATTTGGAATTCACCAAACTGTACTCCATCGGTGTTTTGATGTTGTCTTATGTCTAGTCCATATGCAGCTTGTGAATGTCTTGTGTCTAAGTAATCAGTTTATGTAACGCTCCCGAATCCGGGCCCGTTGAACCTCGGGTATGTTGCGTCACGGTACAACCTTCATATTAATATTTACAACCTTTATTAATACAATAATGAATACAACCTTGTTTTGATACCATTTAATACATCAATTTCTTTTCATTCTAGAATTCGTAACCTTTACAACCTGATATTACATTTGTAGATCGTCTTGATCTAATTCATACACTCAAGTTATAAACAATATGTTTCGTTCTATCAGATCGATTATGAGTATTCATGAGCTCACAATCCAGATTTAACTCTTTTTCTATACAATATTCTTTGACTACGCAATAACAATAAATCATATAAACGACTATCTAGCATAGCTAGAACTATACAAATAACTTCAATCAGTATTTCTTCGTTTCCTTTGTCTATCCCAAATCTTCGGTCCTCTCTGGTTTAACTGAAAACAATTATTTATAGCAAGGGTGAGCAACTATATTGCCCAACAAGTTTAACAGCTACACATAGCACATAATTCGCATTTTAAAACACACTTTACATTTTTCATGCTCTACATTTTAGACACGCTTCATGTTTCTCATGTTTGACATTTAATCATGTCTCGTACTTATCATGCTTTGTATTTAAATATGTTTCGTAACATTAATCCATAAGGTTCACATAAAACACTTTTCTTAAACCATCAAATAGTATCCACAAATATAGGGAGTTTTCATAACTTAATCAAATTCAATCATTAACTTGGTTCAATAAATTTATATCACAGTATAACACATAATGCACATCTCAAACTATTCACAAGAAGTACATATTATACATGAAATACTTGCACATAACGATTAACATATTCACACATAAAAACAAGTTCTGAAAAACTTGTCTGGTTTACCTGCACTTTCCTCGCTTAAGGTAGTTATTTTCTCCAAATGATAACCTACATCATTCATTATAATTCATTTAATTACATCCTTCAATAGTTACTATCGGTAATTTCTTATTACTTTGTTTCGGTAACTTCAGTTTTTACAATTTATTTTCAAAAACCAACATAATTTCAATTTTAGGATATTTAGGACAAAATGACCATTTTACCCTTATTCCATCTCACGTGCCCCGTTTAATTAAATCCTGCATTACGCGTTTCCCGTTAACCCTAAACTTGATTTTTCATAACTCCTTAAATCTTGTCTTCTTCATAAAACCCCTTTTAAAGATCTCATTATTTTTTTCTCTTCTGGATGACTTTTAAAACTTCATTTTAAATCATTTTTGATTTTCCTAGATTTTTCCAATTATTTTTAGTATTTATTTCAAGTTATTCCGAAGCTTAACAATTAAAATTTTTGGAGCTTACATCCAAAAATTCTGAAATTTTAACACAACCTACTATGTATCTATGTGAGATTACCCCCAAAATTTCAGCCCAATCCAAGTTATGGAACTCAAGTTATCGCAATTTCTGTTTAAAATTTCAAGTTTTTGTTTTGGTCATAAAGCCTTCGTTTTAAGTTCGATTTTGTTCATTTTTGGACAGGAGTTACATAAAACCATATATTTTCATTTCCCAAAAGGCCTGAATTTATTTCAACAATTAAGTGGTCAAAACTGCCCCTGAAAAATTTTGGGCAGCTTGTTTTGGCCATTTTCCAACTTTGTCCTGTTTTGGGAGAAATTCCACCAAAAATAATCTACATGGAATTTAGGCCTCAAATTAGTTCCCAAATTTAGATAAATTCTATATCTATCACAAAAAATTGAAATCACCAAAAAATTCAAAGTACACTAAGAGTTATGCTCGTTGCAATTTCAGGCCAAATTTTGTCTTTTTTGACCTAAACTTGTTTAGTTCCTTTGCTTGGTTTCCTTGCTTTCCTTAGCAATTTTTCCATCATCGAAGCTATCTACCATCATTATTGAATATATATAGATGTATATGAGTATAATACATGATTATTACCATAACCCTAGGTATTACTTAAGAAAAGTTGAATAAGAGAAGGATTTAGGGCTATACCTTCTTGATTTAGCCTCTTTGTTCTTCTTGGTTGTTTAATTCTTGTCTTGGTTGTTGCTTGAACACCCTCTCTCTCTCTCTCTCTCTAACTTTCAATTCTTTAACTTGGTAAAGTGTTGGAAGTGAAAGAGGTTGGAAGTATTTATAGGCAATTTTTTGGTCCAAATTGAGCCACATCTATTCACCCAATTTTTGCCAACAAAAAACTTGTATTAAATAGCTTCACATGGCCCTTGTTGACCTCCCTTCTCTCACATAGTCAGATCCTTCTCCCCTTTTATCTCTCCTTTTTTTCATCTTTAACCCATGTGCTCATATGTAGAAAATTCTATAATTGCCAAGTTGCTCCATTAAAAATCTTCCAACACAAAAAGAAATATTAATTGAGCCACATGACTATGCTTGGCCACCCTAAGTGGCTCCTACACTTGGCCCCTAACTTGGCTCCTAAGGATTAGCCTTATCCTTTTTTTTTCAAGTTTATCCCATGTGCAAAATTGGAAAAATCTAGAGATTGGGCATGTGATTTGGGCTTGGGTTGAGCTTAGCTTAGCAATTGTACTTAATTGGTTGGACTTGAATGGGGCTTGGTCCTTGGGCTTGGCTTTGTTGGTCTAGTGGTCCAATAACTCATTATTTTTATTGGACTAAAGCTAATTATCTCTTTCTTTTCCTTGGTCCATTTTCTTTTTTACTTTTCTACTTGTAATATATAACAAAATCCTTGAATTCCTTTCATGAAAAATTTTCTACTTCTCCATATATATTCGTACAATTCATATATAACTACCATTCATGAATTCAAGATTGAAACTTTACTTTTATTGAAAAATTCATTATGATCAAAAAATTTCGGGTATTACACAAACTGTGGACTTTTTACCAAAACGTCAATCTCGATGCATCATTGCATTTATGTTCTTTTCCTACTAAATTCAACATCCCCAACGTCACGAAGACGTATGTTTCTTCAAATTCGTCTTCGAACTACAAGTTTGGCTTTTTTTTTCTTAAAAGTCAACTATTGACTTTGACTAAAGTCAATCTCGATACCATATTGTGTTTACAATTCCTACATATCATTTTTGACGTTCCAGACTCAACGGAGAAGTCTGTTTTTCAAAATTCCATTCCGAACTTAAATTTAAATTTTGAACTGCATAGTTCCTTTATTTACATTTTCATACTCTATATCCTTACTTTTCTTTCATTTCATTTCTTTTCTTTTTAGTTACTTTTATTTAGTAACTTTAATTCATAACTTGAATACATTAGGGTTTAAATTCACCCTTAATTGATATTTTTGTTATAAATATACGATATTACATTCTGTAACGATTGTGAATTTTGTAAAAAAAATTATAAATATTTATCGAATAAAATAAATATTTGGGTGAGAATTATTTTGAAATATTACAGTGCGTAATTTTAGTATGCTAGTGGATTAAGAATATAATTAATCCAGTTAAAGGAAATTAAATTAAATTTAATTGGTAAACGACTAAATTTTGAATATATAGAGAAATTAAATGTCCAATTTAATTTCATAGTAAACTCAATATAAATCTAATTTATAATATTAAAAATTGGTCTAATGGATGGATAAATGGGATATATAATTGTTAGTATTGGCGAGGAATTAAGCTAGGTTTTATCAGTTAAATTGGTTATCAGTCAAATTTAGAGGAGAAGGAGAAGTAAAAGTGTGCAAAGCAAACAAGCCCTTGAGCAAATGGTAACGCTTAGGCTTTTCATTTGCTATAACACTCAAATAAACTGAATAATAAAACCACTGCATCAGTTCATTATTTTTACATTGCAAATAAAAGAGAAAGTTATGAGTTCATATAGAGAGAGTGTGGGTTTTCTGTGACAAATTAGAAGAGAAGTTCTGGGAAATCAAAGAGAAGCCAACAATCTACATTATTTAGTTAGGTTGAGGAAGATTCAAGAGGTAAGAAAGACATTATAAAACCCCTAATATCTATTTCTTAAGTTTTCTGTTAGAAATTGTTTTGGTTGTTTAAGTTGGAGAAAATTCAATTGTGTGTTTCCTATTGATAGATAAACCATTACAAGAAAAATGCTTATTTTTGATGGACTATTCCGTCGGCAATAGGCCTATTCCGTCGAAAATAGCGTAGTTACAAGGGAATAATCCATCGGAAATACCGTCGTATATACAGTCTGATTTAGGATAATCTATCTGCGACGGAATATTCGTTAGAAATAAGGTATTCCGTCAAAAATAAAGTGATTTTTTTATGTTTTTTTTTGAAATATCGATTCCCAGGTGTTTAAACCCAATTTTTTTGTACCTGCAACCTGTTTCAGCCCAATAACAGTAATATCACATTCCAGTCATTTATATATCGCTAAAAACCTTTATATATAAACCTTTATATATCATCTGTCTAATAATCATCAACTATATAAGCTAACAATGACATATATGTAAGTTAACAAATTATAAAAGATATACTAAGTACAAATTATCTACTAATTACAAATGATCTATAATTACATATATATAAACTAACAATGATCGACTAAGTACAAATGATCTACAATTACATATATGTAAACTAACAATGATCGTCTACAATAATAAGTACAAATGATCAACAAATGAGTTTATAAACTAGTATGAGGATCATCATCGGGTGTAGGTGGACGACGATGCTGCTCTGGTGTATGAAAATCAACATTGTTGTCCCCCCACTCGCCATCGCCATCGCCATCGCCATCTCTAGTCCTCTCACCATTGCCACCCTGTTGATAGAATTAAAAATAAAGATCATTAGTCCGTATATATGTGAGAATTAAAAAGATATTGTTAAATGAAAATAACATAAACATGAAGAATACCTGAGTAGGCGAGGGCTGACGAAAAGTCTGCTCTAGGAGGGTAACCACCATCCGGAGCATCTTGCCGCCCAACGCGTCAAACTACTCCTGCGATAAGCCCGTACTCTCTGCGGAGGCCCCATCTAGAACCTCCTGAACGAGCTGGTGAAGACGACTCTTGCTAGACAACTGCTGAAGAAGAAACACCAGATCGGTATGGAACCTATTCGACACCGCCACGATCAGCCTCTGGAATAACTCGTCGTCTAAGCAAGCGCCCGTATGAGATGGTCCAATAGGTGCTCTCGGACGCTGGCGATGACTAGATCCTGCGAAAATATATATAACATGACTATCGTCAATAATTTATAAGTTATGAGAATTCCGTGAAACATAAAGAATTAATATTATTACCTCCAGGTAGTGTATATGCGGGTATCCTCGGCAGACTCACCACTCGATACCTACGGTACTACTAGTAGAGGGATCATGAGACTCGACCCATAGTCTCAGCTCCTCATCTCTAGATAACTCAATCTAGAGAGTGGGGATGGTGGAATCTAAATGCTCAGAACCCCCCTAGCAGCCTCCAACTCAGCTATACGCTGGTCCCGAAGTTTCTGAAATCGGTCCTGTAATTTATATTGTATACGTGAGTTAATTATATCATTTTATTTTATTTTATGAATATTAAGATTACTAAAAAGTAAGAGTAGTTTTACCCGTATAGCTAATGCTGCCTGAGACAAAGCACACTCCTCTTTATGCGTGTGAGCCCTATCCCAGAACTCTAACATGGTCGGAGCTCTGCCCAAGGTCCTCCCCAAGGCCTAATAGATACAGTCATAAAACAGTTATTAATTATTATTCGTGCTAGAATTTGATAAGTTATGTCTAAATACATTACAGTTACCGTCTTCGCCTCCTCAACAGACTGCGAGTCAATCGTGTATACTATACAGAGCTTGGCCTGGTTCTTCTTTGCCTGCTCAGACTTCTTCTTGAAATCTTCAGCCTCCTAGTGCGCACACATAGCATGCCATGAGAGATCGGAGACTATGCGGGGCTGGTGAACTATGATGGTGGATCCAGGCTGGTCATTAACTGCCTGAGCTGCCCATCGTCGCAACTCATACAGCCAGTCGGAGTAATTCACAGCGATATGTCCAATAATCACTGCATCACCGGCTGTCTGAGAGTCGCCCTCTACAAATCTATAATATGTCTATAACAAAAGTCTAAAAGTTAGGAACTTATTTCTTAAACGCTACAACTATGTAATAATATAAAAATGGCTAATATAAACTTATTAACTTACGTGAAACTCCCGCAACACAGTATCCATAAAGGAGTGATCGTACCGCTCGTAGTGAGTGAAGCGCATGCACCCGGTCGGGAGGTGCGTCAAACAGATCGCGTGTAACGTGTGCTTAGCTACCGGGTCTAGTATACTACAGTAAAAATATAACAATATGTGTTACGTTAATTATTTTTTGCAATAACTGAAAGAAATATTAAATTATTATTATGATAATAGATTAACACTTACTGTCCAGAAGCGACATCCACCGGTACTGTAAGTAGAGCTGCCGGTGGACGACCAAAGATACCGAGGTTCATCCCTCGGTGTCATCGACGAGGTGCATCTGTAATAATTAAAAAAACTGAGTCAATAAACATAAACTAATGCAGCTTGAGATATATTTAAATCCTAGTTTAGACAACTTACTAGCTCCTGAAGACGAGCCTCTATCATGGCTACTGTCTCCCGATCCGGGTCGCCCACCACCGCGGCGACCTCCACCGCTATGTCTAGCCATGAATATGCTACTGCAATAACCAAATTGGTAGATTACGAATATGTTCCCATTAACATTGTGGTATTTACTAATATGAAACCATTTTAGATTACGTACGTCATCAAACCCATCAGATTCAACGTGTATATCATTCTCGGATTCGGTATCTTCCACATCCTCAGTTTCGAGATCAGTTTCGTCATCGTTATCATCCTCAACGACTACGTAATCATTCACGACGACGTTTTCCTCAACATTTTCATCGTTAGGTACGTTAATGACATTAGTTGTCATCACATCTTCAGCATTTAACACTACTTGCCTTGGGTTGCTAACATCTTCTTGCAGCGCCTCATCCATACCAAACATGTTCTCAGCATCAAATGCACGTGTTTTAGTTATGACTACTGTGTACCAGGGGCTTCGAGTATTTACGACATTAGGAGCGTAATACACTTGAGCCGCTTGACTGGCTAACACGAACATGTCATCAGATTTTAATACCGACTTGATATCTAAGGTTGTGATTCTATTACGATCAACTTTAATACTCTTTTCAGTATCAAACCAGCTACACTTAAATGTAAGTACCTTTTTACCTCGTGATAATTGAGCACAACCACATCCTGTAAACGACCATAGTAATTGGACTCAGAATCTTGGTAGCGGCTTCCCAACACCACAACCCCAAAATTGACTGATGTGAGTTCATTCAAGTTATCGACCCTAAATCTGTACCCATTCACGATGCAGCCGGGAAAAGAACTAATAACTTTGTAAGGTCCTCGGATGACATCTATAAAACGCTCAAAAATATTTTCTTCTTCAACCCTTTTCTTAAACCACTATTGGAAATTAGCATTAGTGAATGCGTCCAACTCTGCTGCAGTAAAAGCTGGGTTAGAAGCATACGCTTCCTCTTCGAATGAACTGCGAAAATAGTAAAATGACTTTAACATATAGATGGCTACACTTATAAATTACACTAAATGCGATAAATTGTTATTCATACCTGATGTATGATGATACTTCGGGCATATTTAGAAGCACGTATGTAGATACAATCTTCAACTCTTTGTCGCTTAAGTAAGTCAGTGTCTCATGGCCAAATGGCTTAGCCAGATATGTGAATACAACTAAATCATCATCAGCATGAGACGATGGACCAACGACCTCATTTTTACTTAAACGGTTGTGCTTCGTTGAGACAACATTGTCAAAATACAATGAGCAGAAGTTGACAAGCACTTCCTCTGTATAGAGTTCAGCAATAGAACCCTCTACATGAGCTTTGTTCTTGACCTCTTGTTTTAATCGACGCATATACCTAAAATAAGTATCATATGATATATATGAGTATTATTAATATGAGCAACATAATGAAATTTATAGTTTATATTACCTCTCAAAAGGATACATCCACCGATATTGCACTGGTCCTCCAAGTTTGAGTTCATACGGTAGATGAATAGGCAAATGTTCCATCGAGTCAAAAAATCCTGGAGGGAAGATCATTTCGAGCTTGCAAATGGTAAGCACAATATTGTTCTCCATCTACTCCAAATAACTGTACTTAATTATAGTTGAGCAAATATCCCGAAAGAAATTTGAAAGTTCGGTCAATGCATCCATAACTTTTCTAGGTAACATCTCACGAAATGCAATTGGGATCAACTTCTGCATGAATACATAACAATCGTGACTCTTGAATCCAGTAATTTTCAATTGCTCGACCTTACATCATCGCGATATGTTAGATGCATATCCATCTGGGAGCTTCAACCCACTAACCTACTTACACACGTCTTCAACTTGTTGCTTAGTAAGACAAAATGGAGCTTTAGGTTTCGTATTGTTAGGGCGAAGCCACAATTCTGGCTTGATGTTCAATGGCTCCAAATCTTTTCGAGCATTGTCATTGTCTTTGGTTTTACCACTCGCATCTAACACGGTGTAAAACAAGTTCTCGAAAATATTCTTTTCTGTATGCATGACATATATACAATGACGAACTGAAAGTGTGACCCAATACTGCAACTCAAACCATATGGGCAAGTGTGTCCAATTATAAGTCTTCCTATACCCAGCTGCTCTTAATTTACTTTGCACCTTCCCCGACAAAGGAAAATGAAGATGGTTCAACCCGCCCAAGACCTCACTGCCCGACAGTCGACCAACAACCCCCTTTTCTCTGTCTTTCTGTTGAACTGTGCAGACATCTTTCTATAATTGTGATTAAGAGGCAAAAATCTACGAGTTGTTCTAAAGAAACTATATTTCCACCCATGCTGCAACTGATTGCCTTGCACATCCCCCATACACACTGGACATGACAGCTTCCCGTGAGTTGACCAACCACTAACCATCCTAAGAGCTGAAAAGTCAGTGATAGTCCATTACAAGGCTGCCTTCATCACAAATTTCTCGCAGATCGATTTATCCTACGTCTGGACCCCTGTCTCCCACAACATCATTAGTTCATCTACTAACGGTTAAAGGTACGTGTTAATGTATTTTGTAGGACTTTTATCCCCCGGTATGAGTAAAGTCAAGAACAAATACAGATCCCTCATGCACATTGACGGTGGAAGATTATAAGCGACCATAATGACTGGCCAAACTAAGTATGGCTGGCTAAAATTATTAAAAGGGCAAAAGCATCTGTAGCCACGCTGACCCTAACATTCCTAACTTCTTTCGCAAACTGTGGATAATTTTTATCAAATCTCTTCCATTCATCTCCATCTGCTGGGTGATTCAGCTGACCAGGCACGACATCTCTTGTTCTATGCCAACTCATATATTGAGCCGTATGGGACGACATGAATAGCCGCTGAAGCCTCAACGCAAGAGAAAAGTATCGTAAGATCTTCCTGGGAACATGTTTCTCCTTCCCCCCACGTTTTATCACCTTGTAGCGAGGCAAGCGTTTTATATCACACTGTCCTTTATCTCTGTCCACCCTATAGTACATGCAATCCTGCTCACAAGCATTGATTTTCTAATACCCCATATTTAACCCCTTGACCATCTTCTTAACTTCGTAATAATTCACAGGAAGAGTATGATCCTTGGGTAAGAATTGTCCAAATAAAGCAAGCAAATCGTTGAAACCTCTCTCACTACAGTCGTGCTCATTCTTGAAGTGTAAGAGCTGAGTCATTGCAGAAAGCTTGGTGTGCTTAACATTTCCCGGATACAATGAGACCCCAGATTTAGATAGCAACTGGTAAAATGCAGCGACTGTATCATTGGCACTTGCTTAGCACTGCTTGAAGAATGCTCATTTTCAGCCCAGTCAATATTAGTAAGGCCATACAGATCGACCAACATCTCCACCGGATCATAGTTTTCGTGTGACGCCCCCAAAATAGGTTCAATACCAACCCATTCTGAGTCGCCAAATACATGGTACAGAATTCCAAATACAAATCTTTTATAACAAAGGTCGTGAGAAATACGACCATACAACTATGAATTTCAATGCAAATCGTATATAATACAAAATATAAACATTCAAATTCATTCTTTATTCATTACAATTATTATCCCACTATTTTATAGAATAGTGAGGACTTCTACAGATCTAACTCTGATCATCACACTGTTCCCTGACTAGTCCCTGCAACATTCTCATTCCCTGAAGAGGACAATAGATGAAAAGGGTGAGCTCAACTAGCCCAGTAAAGAATATTATGACTAAGATAATGGAAAATAAATTATCGTTAGTCTTCAACAATTCAGATAAAATATTATTGGCAACAAGTATTAGATCAATATTCGCAGCGGAAATAACAATTCATTAGAAGAGTTAAGTAGAGAATGAAGTCTACTATCTTCTATGATTTAAAAGTCCATTATCAATATTTTATCCCTGTAATATCAATCAATATACATCTCGGATCAAATATTCATCTTTGCACTACGGGCCAAAGATATTCATTTGTATCATCTCAACACCTATTCATCTTTGCACTACGGGCCAAAGATATTCATCAGGTAATCATTCATCTTTGCTCTACAGGCAAAAGATATTCAGTTATATCACCATTTAGGACTGAGGATGATGAAAAATAATATAAATAACGAATCTAGTGAGATAAAGGACAAAGATTAGGGATTCGTAATTTAGTTTATCCAAGTTCAAGAATATTCCATAATAATATTTTGTGGAGCAAAATTCAAGAATGAAGATCAAAACTTGGATCCAATCAAAGATAGAAACCTTAACAAGCAACTTGGACAAATAGAAGAAAATTTAATTTTTTTCGTGAATAGTGCCTTATACGTGAATAGTGCCATATACGTGAATAGTAACCCCGACGAAAAAAGTAAGAATTTCATAATAAAATTCATGACAATATTTTGGTATAATGATATTGAAAATAATAACATCGTTTACGGAAAAAAATAACATCCCTTACCTTAACAGAAGAGTAGTTTTGGCTGGAATATCGGATATTATGTGGACCAAAACTTTCACCGTAATCCACACTCAAACTATCCTTATACTCACAAGAAATACGCTCGATATTATAGAGAGAAAATTTTCTGATTCTGGTGTGATTTTCATTTCTAACTAAGCACCCTATTTATAGAAAAATGCTAGGAAGCCGGATTGACTAAATTTTACGCAGGTGCAAAATAAGGGCTGCTGCCTGCCAAATTGGATTTTTAAAAATCAACAATTTTCCACACAAAACAAAAGTGGGGCCCAGTATTTTATTTAAAAAAACATTTATTCCGAAACTTCAATAATTCATAATAAATAACTCTTTTATTAGAAAAATACGAATTCTATGTCCTTTTCATAGAAAATTTAATTCTCTACAACTTTGTAGAAGGAAGTTTTTCCAAATTCCCAACCGAAAATAGCCGAAATCCACAAACGGATGATTTTTCACAGCAAAATACTGATAAAAACACATCAGTACTAATTCCTTCTTTTATATCCACAAAAAAATATATTTTCCTATCATATAAATTAATAATTAATTATTCACAAATAATATTACAGAACTACAATATTGACAACTAGGTCATTCCTAGGAAAGAGGGGGCCTTCCGATAAGGATTTCTCCTTACTAGTGCGCAATTAAATATCCCCTCCTAGACAAAACTTTCTTAGACATTGCCAATAATGCTATCTAATAATATTATTCAAATAATAAGAGTGACAATTTATAATTTAATAATGTAAAATACTGTGCAATGACAATTATTGAATCAATAATATAAAATATCAACGTAGCAATTATAGATATAAAATATCAACGTAGCAATTATTGAACCAATAAAATATTATGAAATTGTAGCAATTATTGAATCAATAATATAAAATATTGAACAGTAATTACTGTAACGATTATTGAGTAGTGACTTCTTACGTAAGAACCAATAATTCAAAATATTGTGCAATACCGTGTGCTGTTGTGCACAACGCGAATTATTGTATTTTTATCACCGTGTATTTCAACAGTTTAACTGTAAAAGTTTTACCGTTATTTATAAAAAGATTATTTTTGTCGCTTTCTATATCCGACAGTTATTCCGTTGTGGGGCCCACAAATAGCTGCGCCGTCGTACGAATATTCCCCGACAACAAGAATATTCCACGACCAAACGAATATTCCCCGACAACAATGAATATTTTATAACCACTTGCTTATTTTGAAATATTTGCACATTTCACCCATAACTTTTCACATTTATCAAATCAACACCTTACTATTTCGAAATAATATATAAAAAAAATTAAATCTTTATTCTTAAAAGTTGGGGTCTTACATTTCGGCGTATGAATCCCGTTGAATTGGTTGTTCCACAGTATTGTTGATCACTTCTCTCAACTTAGCTGATTCCCCGTGATGAGTCCATACGAAGTACCCATCCACAAATCCATGGGAAAATAAGTCAAATTTAATCTCGTCGACTTTCTTCTAGATCGGGTTTTTACACTTGACACACGGGCATCGCATCTTTCCGTTCGGATCATCAACATGTTCTATTGCTTTGTTCAAGAAATTAGACACCCCATCACGATAAGTTGAGACTAATCCCCTCTCATCACTGGGTATCCTACGGTACATCCAACTCTGGTCGGCTGACATCTTTAACTGCACAAAAGACAGTACAGGGATGTTCATGTATGTGATCCATTCATGAATTATATTTTCCTAGTATCTCAACTCTACAGGACAGGGGTAATTTTGGCTTCTATCCCATTCCTAGATGCGTCTCCTCACTAGTGCCAACACGTTGAGCACATTTTATACGTTTCAAGAAAATTTTGGCAACACTCCCTATGGTCTCCAAGTACATAAAATAGACTAAGATAACCTAATCTAACTATGCACTCGAAGAACATGCAGAGATCATAGCAAAAAAATCCTTAAAACAACACAAACGAACCGTTTCGTATTGGCACCGGCCTAAGTGAGAGACATAACATCAAGTAACTGTCCCAAACTAGGGACTATTTGACATTCACTTCTAATGAGTGAATGTCAAACGGTTTTCTAAGTTCCAAAGTATAGTTCATAAATAATCCTTCTATTAACTTGCAAACATGTTAACCGCCTTATTTGAGCTGGCAAAGAGTGAAGTTAGACAAATAGTTGTAAAGTGTAGAAACAACATAAGTTGGCATCTGTATGGTATCATGCAACTTATCACTCAAGTCAATGTGAAGAAAGCATTATGTTGTGTTGGCTTTCTTCATAATCCGTCCCCGCAACCGCTTGTTGGGACATTTATAACTTCTTTTTATCCACTTAATCTTCCGACTTAAACGTATTACAACTGTTATCCTTTTAAAACAGAAAATGCATAAATTGCAATGAACTATATACGAATGAGCAAAGTTAAGCAACTAACTAAACGGTCAATTCTAGAACATGAGATTAGGATTGTTAGAAGTTCCAAAGGTCTTGAGGGGACAACTAATACCGCAACGGGAGCAAAAAATGGAAGGTGGAGAATACTCTAAGCCGTCGCGTCACATAAAGAGTTGCCTTGTACCCATAAAATGTGGCGACGGGTTAGAGTATTTTTCACCTTACTTTCGCTGCACTCGTTGCGGTATTCGTTGTCCACTCAAAACATATAGAACTTCCAAGAATTCTAATTGCAAATTCTACAACTGACCGGTTAATTAGTTGCTCTTCTTTGCTTATTCCTATATAGTTCATTGCAATTTATGCATTTCTATTTTAAAAGGAAAAAAGATGTAATACTATTAAGTAGGAAGCTTAAGTGGGGAAGGAAAACTTTTAAATGTCCAAAAATGTGGTTGCGGGGACGGATTATAACGAAAGCTAACGCAGTTACTTGCATGATACCATGTTGATGCCAACCTAAGTTGTTCCTACACCTTGCAACTATTGTCATCAGCATACCCCTAGCCAGCTCAATTAAGGCGATCTACATATTTGCAGGTTATTGGAATGATAGATGTACTATAAAATGTATAGTTGTAATTGAGTGTATTGAAGATCGAAGAGAGTATTATTGAGTTTATTGAATATTGCGACAAACTAAGCAAATGCTACTTAGTTTATTTTACCAATGCAAAACTAAGTAAATGCTACTTAGTTTATGAGAACTATTATTTGGAATATATATGGGCACTACTATTCAACATTCACTCCTATGCGTCAAACGAGTTTTTAAGTTTCAAAGTATAGTACATATATGTATATATATACATATAGTACTTATTAAGTTTATTGAATATTGCGACAAACTAAGCAAATGCTACTTAGTTTATTTTGCCAATGAAAACTAAGTAAGTGCTACTTAATTTATGAGAACTGTTATATGGAACATATATGGAGACTACTATTATTTAATAAACTAAGTAAATGCTACATAGTTTATTATAATATTTTCTTTTATTTGTTTAAATTAAATTAAATTTATTTATTTTATTTTATTACTTTTTAATTATTATATTATATTATATTTTGTACTATATTATAATATATACTTTTTTAATTATTTTATTAAATAAAATAAAATTCATTTTATTTTATTAAATTAAATTAAATTTATTATTATATTTTATTAAATTAAATTTAATTTTATATTACATTATCTAATTTTTTTAAGTTTTTTTATGAAATTAAATTAAAGTTTTTTAAATTAAATTTATTCTATTTAAATTAAATTTTTGTTATTTAATTTATTAAAATTTTGTTATTTTACTATTATATTATATTTTATTTCTGTATTATATTATATAATTTTTTAAATTTAATTTAATTTAATTTAATTTAATATACTTTATTTTATTTTGTATAATGTTATATTATATTTTAAAATATTTTTATTAAAATAAATTTAATTTATTAAATTTAATTAAATTTATTTTATTTTATTCAATTTATTTTTAATTATTTTATTATTATTTTTTATTTTATTATATTTTTTATTTTATTATATTATATTAAATAATTTTTTAAATTTATTTTGTTTAATAAACTAAATTAAATTAAATTTATTTTATTTTATTTTAGTAATAAGAAACTAAGTAAACGGTACTTAATTTATTTTAATATTGGGAAACTAATTAAATAATACATAAATTAACTTTCAGGGCCCCACAAGTTTTTCAAATGAATAATTCTTACAGAAATTCTGTTGGGAATTCCGTCGAAAATACCAAATATACACATACTAAACATAAGTCAAGCCAAATTGATACATTCCTTTCTGTTCATACATTACATATCAAACCCAAATTTACACAAATTAAACGCTAATTGCAGAATATGTATTTGCACAAATCAAACAAATACATTCCTTTTTGTTCATACATTACATATCAAACCCAAAATTGCACAAATTAAACCTTAATTGCAGAATATGTCTTTGCACAAATCAAACCCTAATTGCAACATACATTACAGTAAATATCAAACTCAAACTTTCAACATATCAATCCCAAATTGAACATTATTCAGCCTCAATTAATAACAAATTAAACACTAAATTAAATATCAAAACCCAAATTGAACACTAATTTAGCCAACATTCATCATTTTCATAACCAAACATATTAGACCCTAAATTAAACAGAAATTTCAGTATATTAAACCAAAAATACAAAATCAAATTTAAGACTAAAATAAACCTGTGAAGCAGTAGAGGAGAAGGAGGAGGAGGAGGGAGAAGGAGGCAGCAGGTGGTGGAGGAAGGGGCGGCGCGACAGGTGGTAGAAGCGCGTGGTAGAAGCTGGAGGAAGAGGAGGCGGCAGGAGGTGGTGGAGGAAGGGCCGGCGGTGGCAAGAGGTGGTGGAGGAAGGGCCGGCGGCAAGAGGTGGAATGGAGAGAGAGACAGAGAGATAGCGAGAGAATATGAAATGGGTAGAGTGAGGCGGCTGAAATAAGATGCTGACTATGTACGGTTAAAAGTTATTTCTGACGGAACTTCAGTCGAAAAAAAGTCCCTCGAAATTAGTTAACTACGATTGAATTTCCCTCGAAAATAAGCATAATTACGTCGAATTTATCCTTCTTGCTGGCAGGAAACCTGGCGCCACTAAGGGTGTACTATCTCTGACGAAATTCCATCGAAAGTAAATTATATTCGACGGACTTATCTTTGACGCCGGATTCCGTCGACTTTAAGTTAGTATCGAAGAATTTTATTCCCTCGAGATTAATTCCGTTGGAATTAGCAGTTTTTCTTGTAATGAACTGTTAGATAATCTAATAATAGCTTACAAGTGAAATCAAAACAAATAAGTTCGAATTTTGGGTGTAAAAGAGAAAAGTGGACCTTTGAACTAATTTTTGGGTATTTTGGCCTATTTTAGAGGTTAAATAAGTTATGATATTTGGTTTAAAGTTTTAAATTGATGGTTGTATATTATACTCCTCTGAATTATGAAAACAACCCAGTTTAAATGAATCAAAATGGACTTAACACAAATTCATGGTGAAGGATTTCGGAAAACATGTTAAAATAAGAAAATTTAGCATCGACATTGAAATGAAATCTTTAGAATGGTTGTTTAAAATTTTGGAATATTGTAATTAGTCTATAGAAGAGTAGTTCTATGTTTAACATGTTTATAGAAGTGAAAATCAGCTAATTTGGATTTTAGATGAAGAAAATAGGAGGTTTAGATGAAAACAGAGTTCTAAATCAAGTACTGGAAAACTGGTTCTGCAGCGATCGAGCGCCGCCGCGCTGATGTCAAGTATAAATGGGGCACAACTGCTCTAATATTAGATCAGAACCAGTAAATAAGGTTTAAATGTATGGTTCAGGGGATGTTAATTTAATCTATTTTAATGAATGTAATGAAACATTAAACATGCAATAAGACATAATATCATGTCGTAGTCATATAAGATAATATCGTGTGATTGTTAAAGAATTATGGATGATAGGATGGGATTAATGTAAGTGATTAGTGAATATTAATTTGTGTCTAATCGACGTATCAATGTGATTCAAATGTGTAGGGTATTTAAAGGGCGTGTACTGTAATTTTGTAGCAAACGCTCAAGGCAAGCTTCCTAATTTTTACTTATATTTTAATATTGAGCAAATTTTCCTATTCTGTGCTATCCTTTCATACTTAAACTAATTTCCCAAGTACCTGCAAGCTTTCTAATACTTTTTGGAAGCATTACTTTAATAAATAACGCTTGTTCAATTATGAATCGTTGAAATTCTATTTGAATTAGAATTATTGAATTATGGCATGTTAATGTGCAACAGCTTGAGATGATTATTAAATCCCTTGATTGATTATCGAACCCATTTGATTCGGCTAGTTCTTAGTCGATGAACGTTCTAAAAAGTATGGAATTATTTCTGAAGTTATTCCAAACCGAATTATTTTAGTGTGGATTCCTATGTCTAAGCTGAGATGAATAACCCTATTCAGGGGAAATATTATCGAAAACTATAATTCTGAGCTACGCAATAGCGTTGATATGTTTGTGCACAATACATAGTACAATGGGCTAATTACCTGGAGTACGAGGATGGATGGTCCATAGCTTTTTGACAGTTAAATGTTACAGTAGAAATACTTGTAAACCTAGGACATAGTTCGTGGTCTTGTGACCCTCAGGATGTACATTTGAATTCATTATTTATGATTCATTTTAAAAGTCAACTATTCTGTTGAATTCATAAGTTCTTGATTAATTTTTAATTAATTTCAAGAAAAGAGCTTTTCATTCAGTTGAAGAATAATTATCTATTTCTCTCATAAGTCATTTGTTGTATATCATTGTACTTGTGGGCAATTTGATTGCTCACCCTCTCATAACCATTTCAGATAAGGTTGAGAAACCTGAAAAGCCTTCGTCAAGAAAAGGCAAGGGCAAGATGCAGGAGTAGATGATTTCTAGTTATATTTGCTATAATGAATTATGTAATGTATTTAATTAATTTTCTGAAATTATGATATAATAAAGGTTAGATAACCTGGGATGTGTTTATTTGGTAAACTTTTAATAAGGATTTTTATATATGAAGTTATTAACTTATTTAATGGGTAGTTTAGATGATGTATGTGATGGATCGTGAGCATTAAATCTGTAGGTTGAGGTACCCGAATTTCGGGGCGTTACAGGTTGGTATCAGAGCTTTAGGTTATGAACCTTAAGTGGGGAAATCTTAGGAAATAACCTTTCAGGAAATCGAAAACATAGTAAATGATGAAACTCTTATCGAGTTATAAGACATGGATTAACAAAATTCATTAAAGATAAATAATAAAATAATTTATGTGCTTACTTGTTGATAATAGACTTATGTTTTCGTGAGTAGTAATTAAAACTTAAAATTTTGGTGGCAGGATGACTGAGATAGGTGAACCCATCAGATTAGGAAGGAGGAGACCCAAGATATTCACACAGTATGGGAGCAGTTAGTACCGAGGGAGCCATCTCTATTGATTACTGTTGTAGGTTAGGAGTATGAGCATGAGTTTGATTCGGAGGAGATCTGAGGAAATTAAAGTAGAGGATGACCTTGATGAGATACCTCTTACCTCATTAGGAGCTGAGATGTTTGATGTAGTATATGATCGTAATATTGAGTTGCAAGATAGAGTTGAGGGGCCATAGAGAAGCAAACCGCCCTAGAATAAAATGAGACAGCAGTTTAAGATCTTACCACACAAGTTGCAGAGCTTGAGCAAAAGCTGGCACAGTCCGAGTACCAGAGAGGACAGTTAGTGGCTGAGAACGAGAACTTACAGGATGATTTGAGGGAGGAGTCAGGAACATGAGCTAGAGCGGAGGACGCATGGATGAGGGCTGCTCAACGCGTAGATCGTGTTGAAAGCAAAGTTCGGTTAAAGAAAGCAATGATGGATGAAATGGATTATTCCTTTAGTACAACCATTGAAGGAGCTCAGGATCGAGTTTACCACTATCCTTTGCAGTTTGAAGATTATCTTTGGTACGTCATGGATCGCAGGACGATGATTCGTATCGTGGATCAAGAATGCGATTATACGGTGCAACGTGGAATGCTTCTATAGGTCGCGAGAATAGGAATAATATGATAAATAATCATGAGTTTGTTAATAAGATGTAAATCCCAACTGTTCATATAAATAATGGGATATGATGATAATGTAATCTTGCTATAGCGGGATAATGGATGTATTTAACGAATATGCTACTTTTATTAAGTTTTGAAGCGACATATGAATATATATCTATGTTTATTAGATGTGTCATATGCTATTTAAAAGTGCTTAAGATAATTCTTGAATGATTCTAATAAATGAATAATGAACTAATAACAAAAAATCTTAACAGTAAGATGTCTCCTAGAAGGAGACAGCCACGCTCACCACCCCTGTGGGATCTTGTGATGGTAACGAAGAAGTTGACGTTAACCCAATGCAACAGTTTGTAAACCTATTAATGGGTGCATTTATGAATCAAACTCCAGCTTATGCCACGACTTTTAAAGACTTTAAAGCTATAGGACTTTCAAATTTTCGAGGGACTACCAATCCGATTGAAGCCCAGACATGGTTTATAGAAATGGAGAAGGTGTTCAAAGTTGCTAAGATCGTGGAGGATCAAAAAGACTGCTGTCGCTACCTTCATGCTGAAAGTAGAAGCGAGCTACTGGTGGCAAGTTAATAAGTGTCGAGGAGGGCAGGAAGTCATTCTGTAGGAAAGGTTCAAGGAGATATTTTTCGAAACTTATATTCGGTCAAGCATGAAGAATCAGATGGAGGTTCAGTTTTTAGAACTCAAGTAGGGAACGATGACAATATCGGAGTATGCTGTAAGAGTTAACGAGTTGGCACAATTTATACCATACCAAGTTAATACTGACGAAATAAAGGTAAGAAGGTTTGAACAAGGACTGAAACCTTGGTTCTACTGTCAAGTTTCGATGTTTCAATTAAACTCATTCGCATCAGTGCTAGAGAAGACAATCATCATAGAGGGTGAAAGTGAAGCCCTAACCAAGTATAACCAAGAGCAGAAGAAGAAGAAGAAAGGTGAAGGAGAGCATAAGGCAGTAGGTAGTCATGGTGGCAATGCTCAGAAGAGAAAGTGGAATGATAACACCAATGCAGGGAATTAACAAAAAAATTTAAACAAGAAGATAGAGGCATGTAACAACTGTGGAAAGAATCACGTGGGATTGTGCATGAAGGGAAAGAGGGTATGTTATAACTGCGGGTGAAAGGGTCATATCGCAACGAACTTTCCCAGTTTGAAGAAAGGTGCCTATTTTACCTGTGGATCAAATGAGCACTTGGCTCGGGATTATCCAAAGAAAGTGACTGGACGAGCGAGTGAAAACAGAGGAGGCAATAACAATGGCAAGCTGTGTGACGCCCCCAAAATTGGTTCAATACTCAACCCATTTTGAGTCGCCAAATACACTCAACAAAATTCAAATACAATCTTTCATATCACACGGTCGTGCAAAATACGACCACACAACTGTGAGTGTCAATACAGACATGTAGAAAATATTAACATTCAAACTAAGTCTTCATTATATTTATTATCACACTATTTTAAATAAGAAAAATAGTGAGGACTTCTACAGCTCTAACTCGGACCAGCACTCCATTCCCCGACTAGTACCCGCGATATTCCATTTCCTAAAGAGAACAATGGAAGAAAAGCGTGAGCTCAACTAGCCTAGTAAAGAATATTATGACTAAGATAATGAAAAAAAAATTATCGTTAGCCTTCAATAAATCAGATAAAATATTATGGACAACAAGTTTTAGATCAATATTCGCAGCGAAAATAACAATTCATTAAAAGAGTTAAGTAGCGAATGATGTCTACTATCTTCTTTGATTTAAAAGTTCATCATCAATATTTTATCCCTGTAACATCAATCAATATACAGCTCGAATCAAATATCCATCTTTGCGCTACGGGCCAAAGATATTCCTTTGTATCATCAGTTGGTCATGTTCATCTCAACACCTGTCCATCTTTGCACTACGGGCCAAAGATATTCATCAGGTAATCATTCATCTTTGCACTACAGGCCAAAGATATTCATCACGTAATTATTCATCTTTGCACTACAGGCCAAAGATATTCAGTTATATCACCATTTAAAACTGAGGATGATGAAAAATAATACGAATAACGGATCCAGTGAGATAAATGACAAATATTAGAGAATTTATTCAGAGTTCAAGAATGAAGATCAAAACCTAGATTCAATCAAAGATGATTTAGAAGAAAATAAAATATATTTTTACCGTGAATAGTACCCCGTGAATAGTAACTCGTGAATAGTAACTCGACATGAAAAGATAAAAATTTCACAAGAAAGTTCAAACCAATATTCTAGTGAAATAATATTAGATGAAGCGCAAAACTTAAGTAATATTTGATCATTTCAGGAATTATAGAAGCAATACTTACCGTAGAAAGTTTAGAGTTAGGAATCTGAAATGACACAATATACGAAACTGCAATTGAATTTTCACCCGTCTGGCAGTAGTCCGCTCAGACAGATTATTTTCACAATTTAATAAAAACTGAATACGAAGGGTTATTCACCAGGCATGCGGTAGTCCGCGTAGACAGGTTATTCCAACAGAATAATAAAGAATGGAATAACAACCCTTACGAGTATTGAAAGAAAATAACTATCTTCATGAATACGAAATAAATAATACCCCTTACCTTAAAATTTGGAGACTGCACTAGTGTAATAACAGAATACTCTTCTTCTTTCTCTCTTATTCTCTCTATACTTTCTATCTCTATAGCTTTAGTGAATTGGTGAGAAATAATGAAGAAATGAGCTTGTATTTATAGGCTCGGCAGAGTAAGGGTAAAATAGTCTTTTTGCCATAATTTATGGTATCATCGCTTACATCATCGATCTATGACATCATTGCTTACCTCATCTCTCCGATGACACCATTGCTTACCTCATCGCTCCGATGACATCATTGTTTGCATCATAAGAGTTCAAATTTAATTTGCACTCTTCCACCTCATTTAACTTTTATACCATGAATTTACTATAATAATGTTACCATTCAAATTATAAAAATCATACTATTATATAATCACATCATACTACTATAATGTAATATTATAATAATATATTTGAATGAATTATTTTATCGGACAAGATAAAATATCAACTTTCAACAAATGTCACGTGTTAAAAATTCCTCCGTTTAAATCCACATTGAATAAATATTTCCTTATCATATGTATCAAAAATTAATTATTCATAAATAATATTACAGAACTACAATATTGACAACAAGGTCGTTCCCAGGAAAGAGGGGGCCTTCCGATAAGCATTTCTCCTTATTGGCGCGCAATTAATCAACCCCTTTCCTATATAGAACTTACTTAGACATTGCCAATAATGCTATCTAATAATATTATTTAAATAATATGAATTATTGATTTAATAATTTTAAATAATGTGCAATGATAATTATTGAATTAATAATATAAAATAGCAAAGTAGCACTTATTGATATAAAATATCAACGTAGCAAATATTGAACTAATAAAATATTATGCAATTATTGAATCAATAATATAAAATATTGAACAGTAATTACTGTAACAATAATTGAGTAAGTGCCTTCCTACGTAAGAATCAATAATTCGAAATACTGTGCAATACCGTGTGCTACTGTGCAACACCACGTATTACTGTATTTTAACCACCGGGTATTTCAACAGTACTAACGGTAACAGTTTTGCCGTTATTTTTATAAAAATGTTACTTCTGTCGCTTTCTATATCCGACATTCATTCCGTTGTGGGGTCCACCAATAACTGCGCCGTCGTACGAATATTCTCTGACAAAAAGAATATTCCTCGACCAAACGAATATTCCCCGACACAACGAATATTTTATAACCACTTGCTTACTTTGTAAACTTTGCACATTTCACCCATAACTTATCACATTTATCAAATCAACACCTTACTATTTGAAAATAATATATAAAGAAAATTAAATCTTATTTATAAAATTTGGGGTCTTACAATCTCCCCTCCTTATGAAATTTCATCCTCGAAATTGACGTACGTACCTGTTATGTCGAAAAGGTGAGGATACCTCGTTTTCATTTTCGATTCTAACTCCCAGGTCATTTCCTCGATATCATGGTTCCTCCACAAAACTTTAACTTGAGGTATAACCTTTGAGCGTAGGACATGTTCCTTCCTATCTAAGATCTTAACAAGTACCTCCTCGTATGTTAAATCTTCGGCTATCTCATCTGGTTCTAACTCAATAATGTGGTTTGGATCTTTCACATATTTACGAAGCACAGATATGTGAAAAACGTTATGAACACGAGACATGCTTGGAGGTAAGGCGAGTCTATAGGCCACATTTCCTACTCGGTCAAGGATTTCAAATGGACCAATGAATCGTGGGTTGAGCTTTCCTCTCTTTCCGAATCTCATAACTCCTTTCCATGGAGCAACACGTAATAATATATGATCTCCGACATTAAACTCCACGTCCCTTCGATGAAGATCAACATAACTCTTTTGTCGATCTTGTGCAGTTTGTATATGTTGCCGGATCATTTGAATCTTTTTCGTAGTCATACGTACTAACTCCGGTCCCAACAATGTTGCTTCACCCATCTCGTCCTAGCATACTGGAGAACGATATTTTCGTCCATATAACGTCTCGAATGGAGCCATGCCTATACTTGCCTAATAACTGTTGTTGTAGGAGAATTCCACTAATGGTAGGTACTTATCCCAACTCCCTTTAAAGTCTAGAACACTGAGTCTCAAATAGATCTTCAAGAGTTTGGATAGTCCTTTCCGATTGTCCGTCCGTTTGTGGATGATATGCCGAACTGAATCGTAAATCCGTGCCCATAGCTTTCTGCAAGCTGACCCAAAATTAGGAAGTAAATCTGGGGTCACGATCCGAAACTATAGATACTGGCATGCCATGCAATCTTATAATCTCATTCACGTACATACGAGCAAGACGTTCAAGGGAATAAGTCTCTCGTATCGGCAAGAAATGAGCAGACTTGGTTAATCTATCAACAATAACCCAAATTGCATCTATGCCTTGAGAAACCTTGGGAAGACCCGTAACGAAATCCATGGTAATGTGTTCCCATTTCCACTTTGGAATCTCAAGTGGTTGCAATGGACCCTTTGGCATTTGATGCTCTTCCTTGACACGTTGACACGTTAAACAGCACGAGATGAACTCCGCGATCTCTCTCTTCATATTGCTCCACCAAAATGTATGTCGAAGATCACGATACATTTTGGTACTTCCAGGATGGATTGCAAACGGTGTGTTGTGTGCCTCCATCATGATTCTATACTTCAAATCAGAATCGTCAGGAACATAAAGTCTGGAGTTGACTCGAAGTATTCCTTCTTCATCAATCCTTGCTTCTGGAATAGCACCTTCTTGCACCTTCTTCCTCATATTCATCAGCTCCGAGTCTGTAGCTTGAGCAGCTTTAACTTTATCAATCAAAGCTGGTTCTACGCGTATACTTGATATCATCGCATGGGTCCACGGAGTCTTGAACTCTATCTCCATCTTTTGTAAATCACACAAAATAGGCCTTGAAAGCATCACATTCGTTCCCGCATATGAACTTCTACTCAACGCGTCAGCTACCACGTTCGCTTTTCCAGGATGGTATTGGATGGTATGATCGTAATCTTTCAACAGCTCAAGCCAACGTCGTTGCCGCATGTTGAGTTCCTTCTGGGTGAAGAAATACTTGAGGCTCTTATGATCCGTATAAATCTCCACTTTCTCCCCATACAGGTAGTGTCACCAGATCTTCAACGCGGAAAACGACTGCTGCCAACTCTAGATCATGAGTAGGATAATTCCTCTCATATTCCTTGAGTTATCGCGAGGCATAGGCTATGACTTTCCCATGTTGCATGAGAATACATCCTAACCCTTTGCCCGAAGCATCGCTGTAAATGACAAATCCATCCGAACCATATGGTATCGTCAGAACAGGTGCCGAAATGAGTCTCCTCTTGAGCTCTTGAAAGCTCTTCTCGCATTCCTCGTTCCATACGAATTTTGTATCTTTTCGAGTCAACTGAGTTAATGGAGTAGTGATTCGAGAAAATCCTTCCACAAATCTCCGATAATAACCAGCTAAGCCCAGAAAGCTACGTTCTTCGGTCACCGACTTCGGTTGCTCCCAACTTTGTATTGCTTCAATCTTCACCGTGTCCACAGATACTCCACGTTTTGATACTACGTGCCCAAGGAATGCTACCTCCTCAAGCCAGAACTCGCATTTCTTTAGCTTGGCGTATAGCTTGTTTTCACGAAGCCTTTGAAGTACCAGCTTCAAGTGGTTCTCATGATCATCACGGCTTTTGGAATAGATGAGGATGTCATCAATAAAGACAACCACGAACTGATCCAAATATTCCTTGAATACACGGTTCATCATATCCATAAAAACAGCAGGAGCATTAGTCAATCCAAAAGACATGACTAAGAATTCATAATGCCCGTATCGAGTTCTGAAAGCAGTCTTCGGAATATCCTTAGTTTTAATCTTCAGCTGATGATATCCAGAATGAAGATCGATCTTTGAAAAGAATTATGCACCTTGAAACTGGTCGAACATGTCATCAATACGGGGTAACGGATTCCTATTCTTGATGGTGACATGGTTCAACTCCCGATAGTCAATACAAAGTCGCATACTCCCGTCTTTCTTCTTTACGAATAAAACAGGAGCACCCCATGGAGATGTACTAGGACGTATAAAATCGATGTCTAACAACTCTTGTAGTTGGACCTTTAAATCCTGAAGTTCTATAGGAGCCATTTGATATGAGGTTTTGCAAATGGGTTTTGTACTGGGTTCAAGGTCAATAAAGAATTCAACTTCACGTTCCGGGGGTAGACCGGCAAGTTCTTCGGGAAATACATCAGGAAACTCATTAACAATAGAAATATCATTCAAACCTGACGTATTCTGGTGTAGATCAGTGACATGGGCTAAGAAAGCTTGACATCCATTTTTTTAATAAACGAATAGCTTTATGACGTGAAATACCATTGATTGATTTTAGTGGTTTGGTTGTTTGAATTCGCACAATAGGTTGGTTAGGAATATGAAAACTAACCTTACGAAAACAATCAATTTTGGCATGATAAGTGGTCAACCAGTCAATTCCTAAAATCATAACAAATGCAAGTATTTTCAACGATATAAGATCAACAAGTAGGGTGAGGGTACCAATTTGAATCGAGCAAGATTTGTAAACTGTAGATGTAACGAATGTTTCTCCCAACGGAGTTTCAACAGATAAGTCAAAGTCTAATTTCTCAGGTGTCAAGTTCAAACGTTGAGCACAAGCATGTGAAATAAATGAATGGGTAGCACCAGTATCTAATAAAGTGTAAACTTCGCAAGAGTTTATTATCAGCTTACCCGTAATAGCCTCGTTCGGGTTCCTTGCTTGTTGGGCAGTCATGACAAAAGCTCTTCCAGGAACCACTGACTTTGACTTGTCAGGGATAGCCTTTGGAGTCACCATCCCTGCTGGACTTGGTTTCGCTACAGGACGCACTCGAGCTATGTACCCTTACTTTCCACAGTTATAATACACCTTGGATTGTTGTGTGCAGTTGGGGCTGATATGTCCCTTTTGCCCACATTTATAGCATACGATCGACGGTCGTTCTCCTCCCCTAGAAATAGTTGATGTTGGTGCTACTGTTGATGCTTTCACGTTCTCATTGTTGTACCTTCTCTACTTGAAATCTCCACCTGACTCACTTCTTCTATTATCATGGCCACGATTACCACCAGAGTGGTTACCGCTTCTGGCATAATACTTTCCTCCCTGCTGGTTGTCATTGTTCCGATGACTGCTGCCACCGGTACGACCTTGGTTGTCGTCCCTTGGTTGAACATAATCATTATCTCGTTCTAATAACTGGGTCCTGTTCACTACATCCGAATATAGAGAAAATTTATGAGAAATGAGGTATTGACGAATCTCGGATTTCAAACCTCTCAAAAACATCCGCGTCATACGTTCCTCATTCTCCACCAAATGAGGTGCAAACCGGGATAACTCTGCTAACTTAGCCTCGTACTGGGACACAGTCATGTTGTTCTGTTCCAATCTGATAAACTCTACCTCTTTTATGTGACGAATACTTTCTGGAAAGTACTTGTCATTGAACATTTTCTAGAACGCCCCCCAAGACATCTTGAGTGCCGCAGGCTGGGTACGCTTCACAGATTCCCACCAGTAATCTGCCTCTCCACGGAACATAAAAGTGGCAAATGGAACCTTCTGTTCCTCCGTGCATCCCAAGACATCAAATATCTTGGTAATTTGCTTAATCTAATTTTCTGCCTTGATTGGCTCTGGCTTTCCCTGAAACTCTGGTGGTCCCAACTCTTTAAACTGCTTGGCAGTGACAAACCGCGCGTTGTTATTTCCACCTGTATTATGAACACGAGTCTCCCTCGTCTGTTTTTGCATGAACTGCAAAAAGCTTTTAAACATCCCGTCATTTATCATTTCTTCGGTAGGGTTATTTACAGGAGAATTGTTGCCTTCCTGTTACACGTTTTTTTGGTTGGTGATTAAAGGTGTCCCAACGTTCTCATTCACTCCATTATTTTAATTTTCAGCTGCCATTCTCAAATACTGCCACAAAATAAGGGTTAATCAAACAAATTAACATATCACATATTAACCCTATATTCCAACCGACCAATTAAATAACAATTAAGCTTAGGTAGGACACATTAGCGAAGGTTTTACTCGTCTCTCCCCTCCTAGTTCTATTTCCAGATCTCCGCCAGAGATCATATCCCTAAGCTCTGATACCAACTGTGACGCCCCTAAAATAGGTTCAATACTCAACCCATTTTGAGTCGCCAAATACACTCAACAAAATTCAAATACAATCTTTAATATCACACGGTCGTGCAAAATACGACCACACAACTGTGAGTTTCAATACAGACATGTAGAAAATATTAACATTCAAACTAAGTCCTCATTAAATTTATTATCACACTATTTTAAATAAGAAAAATAGTGAGGACTTCTACAGCTCTAACTCGGACCATCACTCCATTTCCCGACTAGTACCAGCGATATTCCCATTTCCTGAAGAGAACAATGGAAGAAAAGGGTGAGCTCAACTAGCCCAGTAAAGAATATTATGACTAAGATATTGAAAAATAAATTATCGTTAGCCTTCAATAAATCAGATAAAATATTATGGACAACAAGTTTTAGATCAATATTTGCAGCGAAAATAACAATTCATTAGAAGAGTTAAGTAGCGAATGATGTCTACTATCTTCTTTGAATTAAAAGTCCATCATCAATATTTTATCCCTGTAACATCAATCAATATACATCTTGAATCAAATATCCATCTTTGCACTACGGGCCAAAGATATTCCTTTGTATCATCAGTTGGTCATGTTCATTTCAACACCTGTCCATCTTTGCATTACGGGCCAAAGATATTCATCAGGTAATCATTCATCTTTACACTATAGGCCAAAGATATTCATCATGTAATTATTCATTTTTGCACTACAGGCCAAAGATATTCAGTTATATCACCATTTAGAACCGAGGATGATGAAAAATAATACGAATAACGGATCCAGTGAGATAAATGACAAATATTAGAGAATTTATCCAGAGTTCAAGAATGAAGATCAAAACCTGGATCCAATCAAAGATGATTTGGAAGAAAAAAAATATTTTTTTTACCGTGAATAGTACCTCGTGAATAGTAACTCGTGAATAGTAACTCGACATGAAGAGATAAAAATTTCACAAGAAAGTTCAGACCAATATTCTAGTGAAATAATATTAGATGAAGCACAAAACTCAAGTAATATCTGATCATTTCAGGAATTATAGAAATAATACTTATCGTAGTAAGTTTAGAGTTAGGAATCTGAAATGAAACAATATACGAAACTGCAATTGGATTTTCACCCGTCTGGCGGTAGTCCGCTCAGACAGATTATTTCCATAATTTAATAACAACTGAATACGAAGGGTTATTCACCAGGCATGCGGTAGTCCGCGTAGACAGGTTATTCCAACAGAATAATAAAGAATGGAATAACAACCCTTACGAGTATTGAAAGAAAATAACTCTCTTCATGAATACGAAAGAAATAATACCCCTTACCTTAAAATTTAGAGACTGCACTAGTGTAATAGCAGAATACTCTTTTTCTTTCTCTCTTATTCTCTCTATACTTTCTCTCTCTATAGCTTTAGTGAATTGGTGAGAAATAATAAAGAAATGAGCTTCTATTTATAGGCTCGGCAGAGAAAGGGTAAAATAGTCTTTTTGCCATAATTTATGACATCATCGCTTACAGCATCGATCTATGACATCATTGCTTACCTCATCGCTCCGATGACATCATTGTTTGCATCATAAGAGTTCAAATTCAATTTGTACTCTTCCACCTCGTTTAACTTTTATACCATGAATTTACTATAATAATGTTACCATTCAAATTATAAAAATCATACTATTATATAATCACATCATACTACTATAATGTAATATTATAATAATATATTTGAATGAATTATTTTATCGGACAAGATAAAATACCAACTTTCAACAAATGTCACGTGTTAAAAATTCCTTCGTTTAAATCCACATTGAATAAATATTTCCTTATCATATGTATCAAAATTAATTATTCACAAATAATATTACAGAACTACAGTATTGACAACCAGGTCGTTCCCAGGAAAGAGGGGGCCTTCCGATAAGGATTTCTCCTTACTGGCGGGCAATTAATCAACCCCTTTCCTTGATAGAACTTCCTTAGACATTGCCAATAATGCTATCTAATAATATTATTCAAATAATATGAATTATTGATTTGATAATTTTAAATAATGTGCAATGACAATTATTGAATTAGTAATATAAAATAGCAAAGTAGCACTTATTGATATAAAATATCAACGTAGCAAATATTGAACCAATAAAATATTATGCAATTATTGAATCAATAATATAAAATATTGAACAATAATTACTGTAACAATAATTGAGTAAGTGCCTTCCTACGTAAGAATCAATAATTCGAAATACTGTGCAATACCGTGTGCTACTGTGCAACACCACGTATTACTGTATTTTAACCACCGGGTATTTCAACAGTACTAACGGTAACAGTTTTGCCGTTATTTTTATAAAAATGTTACTTCTGTCGCTTTCTATATCTGACATTCATTCCATTGTGGGGTCTACTAATAATTGCGCTGTCGTACGAATATTCTCCGACAAAAAGAATATTACTCGACCAAACGAATATTCCCCGACACAACGAATATTTTATAACCACTTGCTTACTTTGTAAACTTTGCACATTTCACCCATAACTTATCACATTTATCAAATCAACACCTTACTATTTCAAAATAATATATAAAAAAAATTAAATCTTATTCATAAAATTTAGGGTTTTACAAGCTGACCATCACAGGACCATCACCACCGAGTTGACCAACTGCTCGGACGTTCAACATGACAGTGCAAGACGATGTGCATTCGAAGGATGTGGTGTCAGGTATCATTCCGATCAACAATATAAAGGCTTACGTATTATTTGATTCGGGTGCTACTTGTTCGTTTATAAACGATGAATTTTCTAGGAAGTTAAATTTTCCTCAAGAATTAGAATATCCCATGAATATAGAAGTTGCTAATAGAGAGGTGATCACTGTTAAATTTGTACACTGAAATTGTCGTGTAAATATTAGGGGTCATGAAATATCAGTGAATTTAATTCCTATTCGACTTGGAAAGTTTGATGTTATTCTAGGAATTGATTGGTTATTTAACCATGGAGCAATAATTGATTGTTAGAGGAAATTTATTAACCTTATGACTCCAAAGAAGTCAAACGTAGTGTTTTTCGGTAGCAAGTCGCCTAGATAATGGAGTTGTCTAACGATGTTGCAGACCAAGAGGTTGTTAAGGAAAGGGTGTGTGGGATATTTAGGTTATATAGTAGATACTAAGAAGGTTGGCGCGAAATTGGAGGATATACAAGTTGTTAAAGAATTTGAGGATGTGTTTTTGGACAATTTTCCAGGACTTTCGCCCGACAGAGATATCGAATTCGTGGTCAGTTAATACTGGGAACCACCCTTATATCTAAGGCCCCGTACAGAATGGCTCCAGCTGAAATAAAGGAGTTGATGGTCCAATTACAGGAGTTTTTGGATAAGAAGTATATCCAACCAAGTGTGTCGACATGGGGAGCGCCAGTACTGTTCGTTAAGAAGAAGGATGGGTCAATATGTCTTTGTATCGATTACAGAGAATTGAATAAACTCACTGTCAAGGATTGACGATTTGTTCTATCAATTGAAAGGAGCAAAATATTTCTCAAAACTAGACTTGAGAAGTGGGTACATCAGTTGAAGGTCAGAAAAGAGGATGTACTGAAGACAACATTCAGAACTCGTTATGGTCATTATGAGTTTTTGGTGATGCCATTTGGATTGACAAATGCACCTGCATCATTCATGTATTTAATGAATAGAGTGTTTAAACCATATCTGGATAAATTTGTGGTAGTGTTTATTGATGATATTTTGGTTTATTCAAAAACCCAAGAAGAGCATGTATAACATTTTAGAATAACATTGGAAACACTAAGGAGAGAAAAGTTGTACACAATTTTCCAAATGTGAATTCTGGTTAGAGCATGTACAATTTTTAGGTCATATGATTGATAAAGATGGGATTTTGGTAGATCCTACAAAGGTAGAAGCTGTAGTGAATTGGGATTAACCGCCAACGGAGGTGAGAAGTTTCTTAGGATTGAGAGGTTATTATCGAAGGCTTATTCAGGATTTTTCCAAGATAGCAACTCCGTTGACTAATTTGACAAGAAAAGAAGTGAAGTTCGTATGGACAGAAAATTGTGAAGAAAGTTTTCAAGAATTGAAGAAAAGGTTAAGTGAAGCACCTGTGTTATCTCTGTCAGATAATACGGGAAATTTTGTGGTGTATAGCGACATATTAAACAAGAGACTAGGCTGTGTGTTTATGCAAAACGGCAAGGTCATTGCATATGCTTCTCGTCAGTTGAAAGAATATGAAAAATGATATCCAACCCATGACTTAGAGTTGGCTGCAGTAGTTTTTGCTCTAAAGATTTGGAGGCATTATCTTTATGGAGAGAAATGTGAGATATATACAGACCATAAAAGTCTAAAGTATATCTTCACACAGAAGGAGTGTAATATGCATTAGAGGTGATGGTTAGAGCTGATCAAAGATTATGATTGCAAAATTCTATATCATCCAGGGAAGGCGAATGTTGTGACGCCTTAAGCAGGAAGGGTCGTGAGAAGTTGTCAATGTTAATAGCTCAGGAAAAGCTAATAACAGAAATGACAAAATTAGAGTTTGAGGTAAAGTATCCAAGGGAGTCGAAGGAGAAGCTGTTTCAAATGGAAACTCGTCCAACCTTATCGGACAAAGTAAAGGAAGCACAACTCCAGGATAAAAAGTGTGAGAATATAAGGAAAATATTGTCCGAAGGAGAAGATGTTAAATTCAAAGTCAACACTGAAAGACTATTGAGGTTTGAAGGAAGAATTTGGGTATCGCCAGTTCCGAAATTCAGAGAGGAAATTTTGCATAAAGCTCATAATTCGAGGTATTTGATTGACCCTGGGAGCACAAAAATGTATCAAGACCTTCGTCAGCACTTTTGGTGGCAAAATATGAAACGAGAGGTTGCAGAATGTATTGCAAAGTTTTTAACTTGTCAAAAGATTAAGGGGGAACATCAACGGCCAAGTGGTCTGTTATAACTCTTGGAGATACCATAATGGAAGTGAGAGCATATTACGATAGATTTTGTGGTAGGTCTTCCAATTACTCAGAAAGGTTATGACGCGATATAGGTCATTGTGGATCGATTGACAAAATCAGTACATTTCTTGTCGATCAAGGTTATATTTAAATTGGATCAGTTGGCAAAGTTATACGTCAAAGAAATTATTTCGAGGCACGGTGTACCTATATCGATCGTGTCGAATCGAGATTCGTATTTTACATCGAATTTCTGGAAGAGTCTGCAAGAGCGTATGGGAACGCAGTTGAGACTGAGCACATCATATCATCCTCAAATCAATGGACAGAGTGAAAGAACGATTCAAACGCTACAAGAAATGCTAAGGGCTTGCATAATGGATTTTAAAAGAAATTGGGGCGATCACCTACCTCTAGTGGAATTTGCTTATAATAATAGTTACCTCATGAGTATTAGCATTTTGCCTTATGAAGCGTTGCACGGAAGAAAATGCACGACCCCATTTTACTAGGATGAGGTGGGGGAGCGTTTACTGCTGGGACCAAAATTGGTGCAACAAACTGCAGAAATCATGATGGTTATAAGTGCGAGACTAATCACTGCTCAAGATAGGCAGAAGAAATATGCGGATTAACATCGGCAGAAGTGGGATTTTGATGTAGAAAGCTATGTGTTCTTAAAAGTATCTCCCTGGAAGGGGAAGATAAGATTTGGCAAAAATGAAAAGTTGAGTCCGAGGTTCGTTGGACCTTTTGAAGTGCTAAGAAGGGTAGGAAAAATGGCTTATGAGATAGCATTACCTCCTGAGTTAGAACACGTTCATAATGTGTTTCATGTTTCGGTACTTTGACCTTACAAACCCAATTACAAGCATGTTATAGAATATAAACCTTTACAGGTTGAAAAATATCTAACTTATGAAGAAGTTCCGGTTCGGATAGTGGACAAGAAAGAACAAGTTCTGAGAAGCAAATTCATACCTTTTGTAAAGCTAATATGGAGGAACCACAATGTTGACGAAGCTACGTGGGACTCGAAGATAGAATGAGAAAGAATTATCCTGAACTGTTTGTTTAATCTTGTATTACGATTATGGGGATAAAATCTTTATAAGAAGGGAAAATGTAACAATTGTAAGTTTTGTGATTTTGAGGAAAAAATCCTTTTAAGAAAGGAAGAATGTAACGATTGTGAATTTTGTAAAAAAAACTTATAAATATTTATTGAATAAAATAAATATTTGGATGAGAATTATTTTGAAATAATTTATTGGTGTATTTATGTTACCTAAGTGTATGTGGGTTATTGTTATATTTCCGTGCGTAATTTTAGTACGCTAGTGGATTAAGAATATAATTAATCCAATTAAAGGAAATTAAATTAAATTTAATTGGTAAACGACTAAATTTCAAATATATATAAAAATTAAATGCCCAATTTAATTTCATAGTAAACTCAATATAAATCTAATTTGTAATGATAAAAATTGGTCTAATGGATGGATAAATGGGATATATAATTGTCAGTATTGGTGAGGAATTATGCTTGGTTTTATCAGTTAAATTGGTTTATTAGTCAAATTTATAGGAGAAGGAGAAGTAAAAATGTGTAAAGCAAACAAGCCTGTGAGCAAATGGTAACACTCAGGCTTTTCATTTTCTATAACACTCTAATAAACTGAATAATATATATAGTGGGTTTTCTGTGAAAAATTCGAAGAGAAGTTCTGGGAAATTAAAGAGAAACCAATAATCTACATTATTTAGTTAGGTTGAGGAAGATTCAAGAGGTAGGAAAGAAATTCTAAAACTCCTAATATCTATTTCTTAAGTTTTTTGTTAGAACTTTTTTTGGTTGTTTAAGTTGGAGAAAATTCAATTGTGTGTTTCCTATTGATAGATAAATTGTTAGATGATCTGATAATAGCATACAAGTGAAATCAAAACAAATAAGTTCGAATTTGGGTGTAAAAGAGAAAAGTGGACCTTTGAACTAATTTTTGGGTATTTTGGCCAGTTTTAGAGGTTAAATTAGTTGTGCTCTTTTGTTTAAAGTTTTGAATTGATGGTTGTATATTATACTCCTTTGAATTACGAAAATAACATAGTTTGAATGAATCAAAATGGACTTTAAAACGAACTCGTGGTGAAGATTTCGTAAAACATGTTAAAATAAGAAAATTTAGCATGAACATTGAAATTGAATCTTTAGAATGGTTGTTTAAGTTTCTGGAATGTTGTAATTAGTCTGTAGAAGAGTAGTTATGTGTTTAACAAGTTTATAGAAGTGAAAAATAGCTAATTTGGATTTTAGATGAAGAAAATAGGAGGATTAGATGAAAACAGAGTTCTAAATCGCGTACTGGAAAACTGGTTCTGCAGTCGAGCGCCGTCGCGTTGTGATTGGGCATCATCGCACTGCAGCGCGGCCACGCTGGTGTCAAGTATAAATGGGGCGCGACCGTTCCTGTATCAGATCAGACCCAATAAAGAAGGTTTAAATGTATGGTCCAGGGGGTGTTAATTTAATCTATTTTAATAAATGTAATGAAACATTAAACATGTAATAAGACATAATATCAGGTCGTAGTCACAAAAGCTAATATCATGTGTTGGTTAAAGAATTATGGATGATAGGATGAGATTAATGTAAGTGATTAGTGAATATTAATTTGTGTCTAATCGATGTATCAATGTGATTCAAAAGTGTAGGGTATTTAAAGGTCGTGTACTGTAATTTTGTAGCAAGAACTCAAGAAAATTTTCCTAACTTTTTCTTATATTTCAGTATTGAGCAAAGTTTCCTATTTCGTGCTATCCTTTCATACTTGAACTAATTTCCCAAGTACCTACAAGCTTTCTAATTCTTTTTGAAAGCATTACTTTGATAAATAAAGCTTGTTCAATTATGAATCGTTGAAATTCTATTTGAATTAGAATTATTGAATTATGGCATGTTAATGTGCCACAGCTTGATATAATTATTAAATCCCTTGATTGATTATCGAACCTATTTGATTCTTCAAGTCCTTAGTCGATGAGCGTTCTAAAAAGCCTGGAATTAATTCTGAAGCTATTCTACATCGAATTGTTTCGGTGCAGATTCCTATGTCTAAGCTGAGATGAACAACCTTATTCAGGGGAAATATTATCAGAAACTATAATTCTGAGCTACGTAATAGCGGTGATATATTTGTGCACAATACATAGTACAAAGGGTTGATCACCTGGAGTACGAGGATGAATGGGCCATAGTCTTTTGATTATTAAAGGTTACAGTAAAAATACTTGTAAACCTAGGACTTAGTTCGTGTTCCCGTGACCCTCAATATGTACATTTGAATTTATTATTTATGATTCGATCTAAAAGTCAAATATTCCGTTGAATTCATAAGTTCTTGATTAATTTTTAATTGATTTCAAGAAAAGTGCTTTTCAATCAGTTGAAGAATAATCATCTATTTCTTTCATAAGTCATTGTTGTATATCATTGTACTTGTGGCCAATTTGATTGCTCACCCTTGCATAACCATTTCAGCTAAGGTCGAGGAACCTGAGAAGCCTTCGTCAAGCAAAGGCAAAGGCAAGATGCAGGAGTAGATGATTTTTAGTTATATTAGTTATAATGAATTATGTAATGGATTTAATTACTTTTTCGCAATTATTATGTAATAAAGGTTAGATAACCTAAGATGTGTTGATTTGATAAACTTTTAATAAGGATGTTTATATTTAAAGTTATTAACTCATTTAATGGGTAGTTTAGATGATGTATGTGATGGATCGTGAGCACTGAATCTGTGGGTTGAGGTACCCAAATTTGGCGGCTTCACACATTCTCCCCTCCTTATAAGGATTTCATCCTCGGAATCATCAGCATACTATTATCCCAATAAATTTTCATCTTCGGAATTTACTTTCTACTAGTAGTAAATTTTATTTTAATTTATCCTTAGATTTTCACAAAATTTCTCCTTACTACCTTATTTTTTCCCTTCCAGGGAGTTAATTCCAAGAACGCATAGCTCCCAACATTAAACTCCCTCTTTTGTCGATATTAATCGACATATTTATTTTGTCGTTCTTCCGTCGCTTTTAATCTAGCATTAATCACTTAGATTGTTTCTGCAGTTTGCTGAACCAATTATTTAGCAGTTAATTTGGCGTTCTCCAACCACGTCTTAGCATAGCGATGTTCTGCGCTTAAACTTCACAATCTTCATGTAACACAATCTTATAGCATTTTTCCTTTTTATTACAAACTTCATATAACACAATCTTCTCACTTTTCTTCGTCTTCACATTTCTCCTTCTTCAACACTTCTATTGTTTGGCATATAACTTCCTTTATTTTAATTTAATAATAAATTATAATTTATTCATCTATCAAGTTACTAAGGTATCCCGCTTCTATGATTGTTCTGCTAACCTCTTCTCATAACCTTCTTAAAGACTTTTACAACAAAAGTCTTTTTTTTATTACACATATTATATGTCCTTTCTGACACATAAATTAGATTAAAAATATTAATCATTTTTCTACATATTCTCCTATTCCAAATTGAGGTTTTTTTTATCTCAACCGTTAATTGCATTTAATTACCTTCCAAGCCTTGTTCTTTCTTTAATGGCTATCATTCAACTTCCTTATATAAGGGTCATCATCCACTACTATCGTATTAATTATTTAAAAATCATATTTACTAGCTTCCTAAATATTCGGGGTATCATATTCACCCATCCTTCAAACAATTTCGTCCTTGAAATTGCAGCATACCTATCTCTATTAACTTCATTCATCATAACTAGGTTTTCAAACTAACATTTATATTCTCACTCTAATGAATACTCCACTCTTCCCTTTTCTTAAGATTTCTCTTCAATCATTGCATTCAATGATCACTCTTCTCTAGGAAGTCCACACCTTCCACACATTCAATTCCCAGAATAATGAAATATTTGTCAAGAATCTTCACAATCTTTCAATAATTGTGAAACAGTATGAATAACTAGGAAACAATAGATTCCTTTAAGAAAATTTTGATATAATGTTGAGGGGTCATAAAGACCATGAACTTTACAATGTTCATCATTTATACAACTATGAACTCTATGCTTAACAGTACTTCACCACAGTAATTCGTACCGTAAACTAAAACATAACAGTGCTTCACCACAACCCTTCACATTAAATCGAGTACTCTAGGTGATCAGCCTATTGTACTCCCCATTGCTTTAAATGACTATATGTGTTTGATCCCCTTTATTAGGGTTGTTCACCTTAGACTTAGCACACGATTTTGCACCAGAACAATTGGATTAAAAGACTTCAATTATTTTTTAATTTAATTTTTTTTAGCAAAAGTGTCTAGCCGAAACAAATGACATCGATTTTTTTAAACAGTTTAAAATACTGAAAATCATTTTATGACTTTGTCATGCTACAACATAACACAGTGGGTTGACGGTTCTATGATCACATCCAACACTTGGTTAGTCTGCATTGATGACTCCATCATCTGTCATATCTACACCATGTTCAATGATGCATTGATGACTATGTAAAATATATTTTGATATTTTTAAATCATTTTGTCTAGCCGGAACAATTAGCATAGACATATGAATAATAAAAATTTTAAAACTTGTTGGTTCAATAATTTTATCCAATATTTTTTGAAGACACAAAAGTGCAAATATCAGTACGATGTCAATAAATTTTGAAATCTAGCATAGCTAGAAGATTTAGAATATCCATTTTTCTTCACCAACTTTAATTTTCTCTATTTCTCCACTATTTAATAGCTCTATCTATTACTAACACCACTAATGCTCATCACACTGAAAATTCTTAATTCTCAATCCACAACCTTTCTATACCTCAGTATAGTTCATCAAACTTACCACACGTTATGAGTTCAGAAACTTGCCATAATAATATGAGTTTAGGAACTTGTCATATTAATATGTAGTCCAATAACAAATCAGGGACTATCCATACGCTTAGGGGCTCAAAAACTTACCATATGAATTATGAGTCATGATCTTACCATAAGTATGAGTTTAAATAACTCGCACCTAATCTTAATACTCTCTAATTATCAAATAAACACATAAGAAAAGAATCACCTTCCTACCATATGTATCGATAGCACTACACTAATATTTCAACGATTATTAATGTGATAAACAAAGTAGTTGTTAAACCAAGCACAAAACTCATGCCTATACAAATGTCTGTATAACTCAGCTATCACATGAGTCCTCAATTGAAATCCCACAAAATCCTAATTTTCTCTTTGCTCAATACGAATTTTCTACATCCATATTTTATTATTCAAAAATTTCGATACGAGTTTCTCTTTAAACATCTACTGTAGATCACTGTACAATCTAATAACATTCTTTCAGCTCCTCAAAAGTCTTATCATAAGATATCTCTTATCGTCTCTTCTCATCTACATTACTTGAGTCAAGTACTTCATGACCTTTTTATTTTCTTTTATATCTCTACAAAATCCTCTTTCGGATAATCCTTTATATTTTCTTCTAATCTCATGCATATCTGTAATTCATTCTGTACTTATATATGAATTTCCTAAATTCATCTCTTGCTACTTAAACTCTATTCTAGTTTATTTCTTACCATCTTCATCATGCATCCTCTCTATGGTTATTGCCTAAGGTACTCAAACCTAAGGTTTATAACCTGCTAGCTCTGATACCAAACTGTAACGCCCCCAAATCCGGGTCCGTTGAAACTCGGTTCTGGTGCGTCACGGTACAATCTTCATCTTAATATTTACAACCTTTATTAATACAATAATGAATACAAACTTGTTTTAATTTAATACATTAATTTCTTTCCATTCCAGATTTCTTAACCTTTACAGCCTGTTATTACATTTGTAGATCATCTTGATCTAATTCATACACTCAAGTTATAAGCAATATGTTTCATTCTGTTACATTGATTATGAGTATCGTGAGCTCACAATCCATATTTAACTATTCTTCTATACAATATTCTTTGACTACGCAAAAATAATAAATCATATAAAAGACTATCTAGCATAGCTAGAATTATACAAACAACTTCAATTAATATTTCTTCTCTTCCTTTTTTTATCCAGAATCCTTTGGTCCGCTCTAGTTTAGCTGAAAACAATTATTTATAGTAAGGGTGAGCAACTATATTGCCCCACAAGTTTAACTGTTATCACATAGCACATAATTTGCATTTTAAAACACACTTAACATTTTTCATGCTCTGCATTTTATACATGCTTCATGTTTCTCATGTTTGGCATATAATCATGTCTCGTCGTACTTATCATTCTTTGTATTTAAATATGTTTCATAACTTTAATCCATAAGGTTCACATAAAACACTTTTCTTAAACCATCAAATAATATCCACAAATATATGGAGTTTCCATAACTCAATTAACTTCAATCATTAACTTGGTTCAATAAATTTATATCACAGTATAACATATAATGCACATCTCAAACTACTCACAAGAAGTACATATTATACAGGAAATACTTGCACATAACAATTAACATGTTCACACATAAAAACAAGTTCTGAAAAACTTGTCTGGCTTGCCCGCAGTTTCCTCGCTTAAGATAGTTATTTTCCCCAAATGATAACCTACATCATTCATAATAATTTGTTTAATTACTTAATTCAATAGCTACTATCGGTAATTTCTTATTATTTTGTTTCGGTAACTTCGATTGTTACAATTCATTTTCAAATACCAACATAATTTCATTTTTACGATCTAATGGTCAAAATGACCATTTTACCCTTATTCCATCTCACGTGCCATGTTTTACCATGTATTTACCGATAAATTGCGTTACGCATTTCCCGATAACCCTAAACTTGATTTTTTATAACTCCTTAAATCTTGGCTTCTTCATGAAACCCCTTTTAACGATTTCATTATTTTTTCTCTTATGTCCTTACTTATAAAACTTCATTTTAAATCATTTTTGATTTTTCTAGATTTTTCCAATTATTTTTATTATTTATTTCGGGTTATTTTTTTCCTGAAGCTTAACAATTAAATTTTTTGAAGCTTATATCCAAAAATTCTGAAATTTGAACAAAACCTACTATGTATCTACTCAAGTTATCGTAGTTTCCGTTTAAAATTTCAAGTTTTTGTTTTGGTTATAACTCCTTCGTTTTAAGTCTGATTTTTTTCATCTTTGGACAGGAGTTACATAATACCTTATATTTTCATGTTCCAAAAGGCTTGAATTTATCTCAATAATTAAGTGGCCGAAACTGTTCCTGAAAATTTTTGGCCAGTTTGTTTTGGCGATTTTCCAACTTTGTCCTGTTCTGGGAGAAATTCCACCAAAAATAATCTACACGGAATTTAGGTCTCAAATCAGTGCCCAAATTTAGATAAATTCCATATATATTACACAAAATTGGAATCACACAAAAAATCAAAGTTTGCTAGGAGTTATGCTTGTTGCAATTTCAGGCCAGATTTTATCATTTTTGACCTAAACTAGTTCAGTTCCTTTGCTTGGTTTCCTTGCTTTCCTTAGAAATTTTTCCATCATCTAAGCTATTTAACACCATGATTCAACATATATAGATGTATATTGTAAGACCCCAACTTTTATGAATAAAGATTTAGTTTTCTTTATATATTATTTCGAAACAGTAAGGTGTTGTTTTGATAAATATGAAAGTTATGGGTGAAATGTGCAAACATTTTTAAAATGAGCAAGTGGTTATAAAATATTCTTGTTGTCGGGGAATATTCGTTTGGTCGTGGAATATTCTTGTTGTCGGGGAATATTCGTACGACGGCGCAGCTATTGGTGGGCCCCCACAACGGAATAACTGTCGGATATAGAAAGCGACAGAAATAATTTTTTTACAAGATAACGGCGTAGTTGTTACTGTTAGTACTGTTGAAATACCCGGTGGTTAAAATACAGTGATACACGGTGTTGCATAGTAGCACACGGTATTGCACAGTATTTCGAATTATTGAGTCTTACGTGAGAAGCCATTACTCAATTATTGTTACAGTAATTACTGTTCAATATTTTATATTATTGACTCAATAATTGCTACGTTGATATTTTATATTATTAACTCAATAATTGTTACATTGATATTTTATTGACTCAATAATTACTACGTTGCCATTTTATATGATTGATTCAATAATGGCTACAGTTGATATTTTGTAGTATTGATTCAATAATTGTCGTTGCACAGTATTTCACGTTATCAACTCAATAATTCATATTATTTGAATAATATTATTAGATAGCATTATTGACAATGTCTAAGGAAGTTCTGTCTAGGAGGGGTTATTTAATTGCGCGCCAGTAAGGAGAAGTCCTTATCGGAAGGCCCCCTCTTTCTTGGGAACGACCTGGTTGTCAATATTGTAGTTCTGTAATATTATCTGTGAATAGTTAATTATTGATTTATATGATAAGGAAATATTTATTTTGTGGATATTAAAGAAGGAATTGGCGCTGATGAGTTTTTATCAATATTTTGGTGTGAGAAATCATCTGTTTATGAATTCCGGATAATTTATGTTTGGAATTTGGAAAAACTTCCTTCTGCAAAGTTGTAGAGAATTAAATTTCCTATGGAAGGACATAGAATTTGTATTTTTCTGATGAAGGGGCTATTTATTATGAATTATTGAAGTTTCGAAAAATAAATATTATTTAATGGGTGGGCCCCACTTTTGTTGAAAATCTAAAAATTTGGGAAGCCGCCAGGCGGCGGAATTTTTTTTTAAAAATAATAATATTTTATTATTTTAGTCTCCTTTGGCATCCTAAGCTTTTCCTATAAATAGGGTGCTTAGGTTAGAATTGAAAATCACACCAGAATCATAAGTTTTCTCTCTCTATACTATCGAGCGTATTTTTGTGAGTATTTCAATACTTTGAGTGTTGCTATTCAGTGCAAGTTTCCTTCGGTATTATATCCGATATTCCAGTCAGAGGTACGATCTTTTTGAGGTAAGGGATGTTATTTTCTTCCGTAAATGATGTTATTCTTTTCAATATCATTATACAGAAATATTGTCATGAATTTTATGTTAAAATTCTTACTTTTTCCGTCGGGGTTACTATTCACGTATACGGCACTATTCACGAAAAAATTAAATTTTCTTCTATTTGTCCAAATTACTTGTTAAAGTTCTTATCTTTGATTGTATCCAAGTTTTGAGCTATATTCTTGAATTTTGCTCCATAATTGATTATTACGAGGTATTTTTGAATTGGATATACTAAAATACGAATCCTTATTCTTTGTCTTTTATCTCACTAGATTCGTTTTTTTTAAATATTTTTCATCATTCTCAGTCCTAAAAGGTGATGTAACTGAATATCTTTGGCCTGTAGAGCAAAGATGAATGATTACTTGATGAATATCTTTGGCCTGTAGAGCAAAGATGAATAATTACCTGATGAATATCTTTGGCCTATAGTGCAAAGATGACAGGTGTTGAGATGAATATGACCACTGATGATACAAATGAATATCTTTGGCCTGTAGTGCAAAGATGAATATTTGATTCGAGATGTATATTGATTGATGTTACAGGGATAAAATATTGATGATGGACTTTTAAATCATAGAAGATAGTAGACTTGATTCTCTGCTTAACTCTTCTAATGAATTGTTATTTCCGCTGCGAATATTGATCTAAAATTGGTTGTCCATTATATTTTATCTGATTTGTTGAAGACTAACGATAATTTATTTTCCATTATCTTAGTCATAATATTCTTTACTGAGCTAGTTGAGCTCACCCTTTTCATCTGTTGTCCTCTTCAGGAAATGAGAATGTTGCGGGAACTAGTCGGGGGACAGAGTGATGGTCCGAGTTAGAGCAGTAGTTGTCCTCACTATTTCTGATAAATAGTGTGATAATAATTGTAATGAGGACTTAGTTTGAATCTTAATATTTTCTACATATTTGTATTGACACTCACAGTTGCGTGGTCGTATTTTGCACGACCGTATGATATAAAGTTTGTATTTGAATTCTGTACCATGTATTTGGCGACTCAGAATAGGTTGGGTTGACTGGACCTATTCTGGGGGGCGTCATAGTTGGTATCAGAGCTTAGAGATATGATCACTGGCGGAGATCGGGGAATAGAACTAGGAGGGGAGAGACGAGTAAATCCTTCGCTAGTGTGTCCTACCTAAGCTTATGTGGTATTTAATTGGTTAGTTGGAGCATAGGGTTAATATGTGATATGTTGATTTGTTTAATTAACCCTTGTTTTATGGCAATATTTGAGAATGGCAGCTGAGAATGTTAACAACGAAGTGAATGAGACCGTGGAGACACCTTTAATCGTTAACCAGGAGAACGTCCAACAAGAAGGCAATGTTCATCCTGAAAATAACGCTGGTCAGACGATAAACGATGAGATGTTTAGAAGTTTTTTGCAGTTTATGCAAAATCAGACGAGGGAGACTCGTGTGCAACATACAGGTGGAGATAATAACAACACACGAGCTGTCACTGCTAAGCAGTTCAAAGAATTGGGACCACCAGAGTTTCTGGGAAAGCCAGATCCGATCAAGGAGGAGACGTGGATTAAACAAATTACCAAGATATTTGATGTCTTGGGATGTACAGAGGAACAGAAGGTTCCATTCGCCACGTTTATGTTCCGTGGAGAGGCAGATTACTGGTGGAAATCTGTGAAACGTACCCAGCCTGCCGCACTTAAGATGTCTTGGGAAGCGTTTCAGAAACTGTTCAATGACAAGTACTTTCCTGAAAGTATTCGTCATATGAAGGAAGTAGAGTTTATCAGACTCGAGCAAAATAACATGACGGTATCCCAATACGAGGCTAAGTTCGCGGAGCTGTCCAGGTTTGCACCTCATTTGGTGGAGAATGAGGAACGTATGACGCGGATGTTTCTAAGAGGTTTGAAACCCGAAATACGTCAATACCTTATTTCTCATAAATTTTCTTTATATTCGGATGTAGTAAACAGGGCCCAGTTATTAGAACGAGATAATTATTATGTTCAACCGAGGGACCACAACCAAGGTCGTACCGGTGGCAGCAGTCATCGGAGCAATGACAACCAGCGAGGAGGAAAGTATGACAGAAGCGGTAACCACTCCAGTGGTTATCGTGGCCATGATAGTAGAAGAAGCGAATCGGGGGGAGATTTCAAGAAGGGAAGGTACAACAATGAGAACGTGAAGACGTCGACATCAGCACCAGCATCAACTGTTTCGAGGGGAGGAGAACGACCACCGGTCGTATGCTTTAAATGCGGGAAAGAGGGACATATCAGCCCAAACTGCCCACAACAGTTCAAAGGATGCTATAACTGTGGAAAAGTAGGACATATAGCTCGAGATTGTCCTGTTACGAAACCAAGTTCAGCGGGGGTGGTGATTCTAAAGGCGGTTGCAGACAAGTCAAAGTCGGTGATTCCTGGTAGAGCGTTTGTCGTGACAGCCCAAAACGCCAGGAATCCACACGAGGTGATTACGGGTAAGCTGATCATAAACTCTTGCGAAGTTTATACCTTGTTAGATACCGGTGCTACCCATTCATTTATTTCACCTGCTTGTGCTCAACGTTTGAACTTGACTTCTGATAAATTAGACTTTGACTTATCTGTTGAAACTCCGTTAGGAGAAACCTTTGTTACATCTACAGTTTACAAATCTTGCTTGATTCAGATTGGTACCCTTACCTTACTTGTTGATCTTATATCTTTGAAAATACTTGTATTTGACGTGATTTTAGGAATTGACTGGTTAACCACTTACCATGCCAAAATTGATTGTTTTCGTAAGGTTGTTAGTTTTCATATTCCTAATCAACCTGTTGTACGAATTCAAACCACCAAACCACTAAAATCAGTCAATATCATTTCAAATCCCAAGGCTATTCGTTTATTGAAAAACGGATGTCAAGCTTTCTTAGCTCATGTCACTGATCTAAACCAGAATACATCAGATTTGAATGATATTTCCGTTGTTAATGAGTTTCCTGATGTATTTCCCGAAGAACTTCCCGGTCTACCCCCAGAACGTGAAGTTGAATTCTTTGTTGACCTTGAGCCCGGTACAAAGCCCATTTCTAAAACCCCATATCGAATGGCTCCTATTGAACTTCAGGAGTTAAAGATCCAAATGATTCGACAACGTATACAAACCGCACAAGATCGACAAAAGAGTTATGCGGATCTTCATCGAAAGGACGTGGAATTTAATGTTGGGGACCATGTGTTATTACGTATTGCTCCATGGAAAGGAGTTACGAGGTTTGGTAAGAGAGGAAAGCTCAACCCACGATTCATTGGTCCATTTGAGATTCTTGACCGAATAGGAAATGTGGCTTATAGACTCGCTTTACCTCCAAGCATGTCTCGTGTTCATAACGTGTTTCACATATCCTTGTTACGTAAATATGTGAAGGATCCAAACCGCATTATTGAGTTAGAACCAGACGAGATAGCCGAATATTTAACGTACGAGGAGGTACCTGTCAAGATCTTGGATAGGAAGGAGCATGTCCTACGCTCGAAAATTATACCTCAAGTTAAAGTTTTGTGGAGAAACCATGCAATTGAGGAAATGACCTGGGAGTTGGAATCGGAAATGAAAGCGAGGTATCCTCACCTTTTCGACATACCAGGTACGTACGTCAATTTCGAGGATGAAATTTCATAAGGAGGGGAGGTTGTAAGACCCCAACTTTTATGAATAAAGATTTAGTTTTCTTTATATATTATTTCGAAACAGTAAGGTGTTGTTTTGATAAATATGAAAGTTATGGGTGAAATGTGCAAACATTTTTAAAATGAGCAAGTGGTTATAAAATATTCTTGTTGTCGGGGAATATTCGTTTGGTCGTGGAATATTCTTGTTGTCGGGGAATATTCGTACGACGGCGAAGCTATTGGTGGGCCCCCACAACGGAATAACTGTCGGATATAGAAAGCGACAGAAATAATTTTTTTACAAGATAACGGCGTAGTTGTTACCGTTAGTACTGTTGAAATACCCGGTGGTTAAAATACAGTGATACACGTGTTGGGTTTGTACGAAATCGTGACGCAATCAAATTGCAAAAATTAGCGGAAGCATGGTATATCAGAGTTTAAAAATTTCTACAAAACCATTACCCGGATCATCCTTTATGCAAATTATTAATTTAAAACGATAAATAAGAAGTTATGGAATCATACCCTTGTAGAACGAAGCTTCCACAGGTACTAGTTCAACTCCTTGTTCTTCGTGATCTCCTTGAATTTCCGGGTTAGATTCTTTCCTTTGATCAACGTTAGCCACCCAAGTGTTTGGCCTCTAGAGGTGATCCACCAAGGAAGAGGAATTATCAAGAAGGAGGGTGTTTGGCTTAGTGTTCTATCCTCTATAGAAAAGGAGTACTCTCCAACAATTGGAATTGCATCATCTAATATCTATTATAAGACTTCTCTTATATAGACATTGGTCAACCCTTCTAATCCTATTAGACATGGGATTTCTTTTAATTAATTAAACTCCTTTAATTAATTTAGGCTTCCCACCACATGGGAATAATTAATTAAATTCATTTAATTAATTTGTCTCCTAATCTTATTAGGAATAAATGAGAGTACTAAATATTAAATTAATTACTAAACTCCTTTAGAAATTAAAATAATAATAATTGTAATAATATTAATAAGACTCCTCTTATTAATTTATATTTAATATTTCCAAAATATTAAATAATAAACATTAAGCTATTTAATTTATTCTATCACCATAGATTAAATTAATTATACTTAATGCATTATTACGATTATGCCATTACCTTCTTAAATAATTATTCTTCCTTTTATGGTGTGACCCTTTAGGTTCTCCATATTAAACCGGTTGTGAATAAATCAATTAAAACAATTTTAATCTTATTTAAATAAATAAATTAAACTAATAATTTATTTAAATAAATAATATTTATTCTACAATAGGGATAAGCCTCCCTAGCGATCAACGACTTTCCAGATAATATAGATTTCAACATTAATCAAAAAGAACCTGTGAGTAAATAGTTACCGTACAATTCAATCCTTCCACCATACAATGTCCCAATTAAATATAAGACATGGATTTACTGTCAAGTCTTATTTTATTTAATTATATGTATTTCGATTAGAAAATGCACAACTCCAAATAATGCAAATTAGAAACTCCTTTCTAATTTCATTTCACCTTGGCCAAGGATTCCTGGGTTGTCATTTAACGAATCACATAGGACATATCTCCTCTTTTACTAGAGGTGGTAGATTCTTTATTGATCATTCATTATCTCCATATGTAACTCATTATACCCAAGCATACCCTATATATGCCTTAAAAGGTCTTAAGAAATAAGTCAAAGTATAATTTGTTACATACAAGATACTATGATGATCTCAAGTCCAAGGATCACTTGTACTACTATCACATTAGGAATTCCTATTGACAGACGAGTAAAACTCCATTAGGTATTCCATAGCGAATCACGTTCAGTGAACTTATTCTCCAATAAGCACCTACATACTTGCTTTAGTGTCTCCACACAAATGATCATGAGATCAATCATCCTCATCCAATGAGCAAGCAACATATGTACCAATCTATCCGGATTTACTAATCCCCTTTTTAGTAATCCCACGATTGGGAACTATTTTAGTTTTAGAGCTTTCTAAGAATTTAGATCTCATTAGCATGATCATCATCATGATTCTAAAAGCATTGCTTAAAACTATGGGTTATTTACATATTATAAAAACAGCACCATGTAGATAATTAAATGCCTTTAATAAATGAATATTTTTTTTTTAATAAATAAATAAGATTGTTTACAAAGTACATGCTTTATCATCATACATGATTGGCTTGTATGCACACTACTATCAATCTCCCACTTGCACTAAAGCCAATCGCCATGGTATCTCATACCCAACTTCTCTAAGTGACGATCAAACTGCTGTTGTGTTAAAGCTTTAGTTAATGGATCTGCAATGTTGTCTTGAGAGTCTACACTCTCCTCTTTCAATGATTTCTTTAATCAAAGTGTCGCAACACATGTTTAGATTCAAGATGAGACTTAGGAACTATTCCTAGTTCTGTAATGAACTTTTCATCTAAAACATCAACTTGCAGCTTCACTTACAGTTATATACTCTGCCTCTGTCACTGAATCAGCAACTGTTTGCTGCTTGGAACTCTTCCAACTCACTACGCCTCCGTTCAAGGTAACAACATACCCCGAAACAGATTTACTGTCATCTTGGTCCGTTTGAAAACTTGAGTCTGTGAAGCCCTCGAGTTTTAATTCAGACCCACCGTAGACAAGAAAAATATCTTTAGTCCTTCTCAAGTACTTTAGGATATTCTTCACTGCCTTCCAGTGCTCTTCTCCAGGATTCGACTGGTATCTGCTCGTTACACTAAGTGCATGAGCAACATCCGGTCTAGTACATATCATACCGTACATGATAGATCCTATTGCAGAAGCATAAGGGATCTTACTCATACGGTCTCTCTCCTCAGGTGTCTTTGGGGCCTGTTTCTTGGAGAGATGTATTCCATGGCTCATCAGCATGAGACCTCTTTTGGAATCTTCCATGCTAAATCTTTTTAGCATTGCATCAATGTACGTTCCTTGGGATAAACCAAGCATCCTTTTAGATCTATCTCTATAGATCTTTATCCCCAAAATATAGGATGCTTCTCCCAAGTCCTTCATGGAGAAGTGTTTAGATAACCAGATTTTGATCGATTTTAGCATAGAAATTTCATTCCCTATCAGTAATATATCATCAACATATAATACATGGAATGAAACAGCGCTCCCACTAACCTTCTTGTACACACATGGTTCATCGTCATTTTTGATAAAATCAAACTCTTTGATTGTTTCATCAAAACGAATGTTCCATCTACGAGAAGCTTGCTTCAATCCAAAAATGGATCGTTGCAGCTTACAGACTTGATTTATTCCAACCTTTGAAACAAATCCCTCTGGCTGTGTCATATACACATCCTCCTCAAGTTTCCCATTGAGGAAGGCCGTTTTCACGTCCATCTGCCAGATCTCATAGTCGTTATAAGCTGCAATCGCAAGCAAAATCCGAATGGACTTAAGCATAGCTAATGGTGAAAAGGTTTCATCATAATCAACTCCTTGTCTTTGTTTGAAACCTTTTGCAACCAGTCGGGCCTTATAGGTCTCCACCTTGCCGTCCGCTCCAGTCTTTCTTTTAAAGACCCATTTACACCCAATAGGCTTAATGCCTTCAGGTGGTGAAACCAAAGTCCATACTTTGTTTTCATACATGGAGTCCATTTCGGATTTTATGGCTTCAAGCCATTTCCCTGAGTCTTTATTACTCATAGCCTGTTCGTAATTCAATGGATTATCATCATTCATGATGTGTACCTCATCGTCATCCTCTATAACGAATCCATACCTCTCAGGTATCTTCGGTACTCTTCCAGATTTACTAACAGGGTGTAGTATAGTAGGTTCTTCTACTTGGTCAGGTACCTGACTTTGATCCGTGATAATTTGTGGTTCTTGAACTTCTTCAAGATATATCTTACTCCCACTGACCCCTTCATGGATAAACTCCTTTTCCAAGAAGGCAGCATATTTCGCAACAAACACCTTTTGATCAGTTGGATGATAGAAATAATACCCTAAAGTTTCTTTAGGGTATCCCACAAATCTACACTTATCGGATTTAGTCTGTAGCTTATCATTTTCAAACTTTTTGACATAAGCTGGGCAACCCCAAGTCTTAATATGCTTAAGATTTGGTTTCCTCCCCTTCCACATCTCATATGGAGTCTTTGGGACGGATTTGGTAGGTACCTTGTTAAGTAGGTATGCAGCCGTTTCTAGGGCATATCCCCAGAAAGAAATTGGAAGGTCGATAAAACTCATCATGGATCGAACCATGTCCAACAGTGTTCGATTTCTCCTTTCAGATACTCCATTTAACTGTGGTGTACCTGGAGGAGTCCATTGTGAGATTATACCATTTTCTTTGAGACAATTGAGAAACTCACCGCTTAAGTATTCTCCGCCTCGATCTGATCGAAGTATCTTTATACTATTGCCCGTTTGTTTCTCTACTTCACTTCTGAACTCTTTGAACTTTTCAAATGATTCTGACTTGTATTTCATTAAATACACATATCCAAATCTTGAGTGATCATCAGTGAAAGTAATAAAATAAGAATACCCACCCCGTGCACTTGTTGTCATAGGTCCACAAACGTCTGTGTGAATCAATGCCAACAACTCTGTAACTCTTTCTCCTTTTCCACTAAAAGGAGATTTAGTCATTTTACCCATGAAATAAGATTCACAAGTTGGATATGATTCATAATCAGATAGCTCGAGGGGCCCATCTTTATGCAACTTGGATAATCTTGTTTCATTGATATGACCTAGTCTACAGTGCCACATGTAGGTATAATTAATATCATCTCTTTTCCTTTTCTTAGTTTGTTCAATTTGAAAAATATTTTCTTGTAAGTCAAGTGTATAAAGTCCATTTCGCAAATTTCGAACACCATATAAAACATCGTCTTTATAAATAGAACAACTATTGTTCTTTATAACAACGTTAAATCCTTCCATATCCAATACAGAAATTGAAATAATGTTTTTAATAATATTCGGAACATAATAACAATTATTAAGATAAATGGACTTGCCCGAAGGCATTGCTAAATAATAAGTTCTTACAGCTAATGCAGCAACCTTTGCTCCATTCTCCACTCGTAGGATCACCTCATCATTGTTCAGCTTTCTACTTCTGACCAGTCCCTTCACATTATTACATATGTGAGAACCACAGCCGGTATCCAATACCCAAGTAGAATTTTGACTTTCTGAAAAATTAATTTCAATCATGAACAAACCTTGATTGGAAGTCAAAGCTTCTCCAAGCTTCTTCTTTGCCAGAAACTTCTTGCAGTTCCTCTTCCAATGACCCGGCTCGTTGCAATGGAAGCACATTCCTTTGCTAGCTGGATCAGATTTCTTTTGTTCCTTTATGTTCGCTTTGCCCTTGGTCATTCGAGATCGGAAGAGCTCCTTAGATATCTCATATCTAGCAGTCCTACTTTGTTCACCATACAATTCCTTGAGGTGAATCAACATAGTAGGAGCATCCATATTTTCGTGCTGACGCTGAAGCTCGTTATTCATGGATGCGAGCATGATGCATTGAGCCACAGATGCATCATCTTGCCACTTATTGAAAGTGGCAATCTCTTCCTCAGAGGCTATTTCTGAAACAGATTCAGGGACAGTTGAATTTAGGACATAAGAAATCTTTTCAGCAATGAGAACAATTCTCAGATTTCTTAGCCAGTCCGTATAATTCGGCCCGGTAAGCTTATTAGCATCAAGTATGCTTCGCAGTGAAATTAGTGATTTTGACATTTTTAAAATTCTGCCTGTGAAAAATAACATTTTAGCAAACATTCATTTTATTAATTTTGCATACCAAAATAAATTTAGGTCTTTATTTTAAATTGGTATCTCCCACTATTTTCATCAAACTATATTACCCTCACTTATATAGTTCGGCAACATCTAATTATAGATTTGCTAGTGAGAATAAGGATCCCATTTCAAATGTATATAACCTTGTGGATAGCACAACAAGCGATATACAAATAAATAGGTAGACAACTCTTGTCAATTACATCACCATGTAATTCCTTTTATTTTGCCTCTTAAATCATAATGGTCAAGTGTGTGCACATCCGAACTAAAATGATTTAAGTTAAGTCCAGCCTAGCACTTCCATAAATTCAAAAAAGAAAAATGTTCGTCCTTGTGGATAGCACAACAAGACTAGATCGTTCAATTTTCTTGATAAGCATCAAATGTGATTAATTAACATCTTAAATACGCAATACTCGTCTTGTGGATAGCACAACAAGCTCATATTAAATATTTAATACTCTATTAATTTATCATGCTAGAAGGCGACGCTCGATATTCCAAATATCATTTGAACGCTTCGGACTTAATATTATTTCTTTGAGGGGTTTGTTATTATTTGTCTCATCTTGTTTAGCGCGCATGCACATATATATATAAAATACGCGTCATTTTATTAAACATGCGAAGCATGTTTGCATAAAATATAATATATATAATATTTAGCATGCAATATAGAATATTATATTCTACCCGGATTGATTATGGACTTTTATTCTAGTTTGGTTCACTAGAGCCACCAAGTGAACCAAAAGGTCAAACCTAGGAGTGCAAGAATTTAAATTTAAATATAACTATTACATTTAAACCCGGGCTCCATACAAACAGGTCTTCACGCGCTCCTTGCTCCTTGGTCTCTAATTTCTTCAAGATAATTCTAACTATTTCTATTACATTAAACTATTTAATTTAAATAGAAACCTTGATCAGCAGTCAAGGGGAAATACATAGGAGGAAGATAGAATTTTACATCAAGAAAAAAAAAATTTAGAGAAGACGAGGTACACAGACCCCATTTAATAAAACCCATTCATTCAAGCATTCAACTAAAATAAAATCCAATCACATTGGTCAAATAGTCCATAATCAATCCCCATTTATTTTCATACATATCACCATATATATCAATAAATAAATATTCATCTCATGAATTAAAACATTCCATATATATATGAGTATCATTTAATGGGCAATTTTAAATTGCATGAAATCCAATTTCAAGATTAAAATAAACTCTTTATTTTAATTATAAAATTATTTAAAATATAATATATAAATATATCATTTTTTTTTTTTTTAAAAAGATGTCACCTTCTTTTATTAAAAGAGTCCTGCAGGTTTATTAAAAAAAAAATCTTTTCCTGATGGGTCACCTTCTTTTTGGAGTAAGAAAGAGACAACACCTTTTCTTTGCAGAATTCAAGATTAGCACCCAAAAAAAATTGTGATCCGTCCCAAAAAAAAGTCATTTTTTTTAAAAAAAAAAAAAATAATTTTATACAATCAAATTATGCCCAATAAATTATTTTAAATACATACCCATATGTATATGAAATCAAAAATAAATTAATAATTGCATAAAGATTTGGCTCTGATGCCACTGTTGGGTTTGTACGAAATCGTGACGCAATCAAATTGCAAAAATTAGCGGAAGCATGGTATATCAGAGTTTAAAAATTTCTACAAAACCATTACCCGGATCATCCTTTATGCAAATTATTAATTTAAAACGATAAATAAGAAGTTATGGAATCATACCCTTGTAGAACGAAGCTTCCACAGGTACTAGTTCAACTCCTTGTTCTTCGTGATCTCCTTGAATTTCCGGGTTAGATTCTTTCCTTTGATCAACGTTAGCCACCCAAGTGTTTGGCCTCTAGAGGTGATCCACCAAGGAAGAGGAATTATCAAGAAGGAGGGTGTTTGGCTTAGTGTTCTATCCTCTATAGAAAAGGAGTACTCTCCAACAATTGGAATTGCATCATCTAATATCTATTATAAGACTTCTCTTATATAGACATTGGTCAACCCTTCTAATCCTATTAGACATGGGATTTCTTTTAATTAATTAAACTCCTTTAATTAATTTAGGCTTCCCACCACATGGGAATAATTAATTAAATTCATTTAATTAATTTGTCTCCTAATCTTATTAGGAATAAATGAGAGTACTAAATATTAAATTAATTACTAAACTCCTTTAGAAATTAAAATAATAATAATTGTAATAATATTAATAAGACTCCTCTTATTAATTTATATTTAATATTTCCAAAATATTAAATAATAAACATTAAGCTATTTAATTTATTCTATCACCATAGATTAAATTAATTATACTTAATGCATTATTACGATTATGCCATTACCTTCTTAAATAATTATTCTTCCTTTTATGGTGTGACCCTTTAGGTTCTCCATATTAAACCGGTTGTGAATAAATCAATTAAAACAATTTTAATCTTATTTAAATAAATAAATTAAACTAATAATTTATTTAAATAAATAATATTTATTCTACAATAGGGATAAGCCTCCCTAGCGATCAACGACTTTCCAGATAATATAGATTTCAACATTAATCAAAAAGAACCTGTGAGTAAATAGTTACCGTACAATTCAATCCTTCCACCATACAATGTCCCAATTAAATATAAGACATGGATTTACTGTCAAGTCTTATTTTATTTAATTATATGTATTTCGATTAGAAAATGCACAACTCCAAATAATGCAAATTAGAAACTCCTTTCTAATTTCATTTCACCTTGGCCAAGGATTCCTGGGTTGTCATTTAACGAATCACATAGGACATATCTCCTCTTTTACTAGAGGTGGTAGATTCTTTATTGATCATTCATTATCTCCATATGTAACTCATTATACCCAAGCATACCCTATATATGCCTTAAAAGGTCTTAAGAAATAAGTCAAAGTATAATTTGTTACATACAAGATACTATGATGATCTCAAGTCCAAGGATCACTTGTACTACTATCACATTAGGAATTCCTATTGACAGGCGAGTAAAACTCCATTAGGTATTCCATAGCGAATCACGTTCAGTGAACTTATTCTCCAATAAGCACCTACATACTTGCTTTAGTGTCTCCACACAAATGATCATGAGATCAATCATCCTCATCCAATGAGCAAGCAACATATGTACCAATCTATCCGGATTTACTAATCCCCTTTTTAGTAATCCCACGATTGGGAACTATTTTAGTTTTAGAGCTTTCTAAGAATTTAGATCTCATTAGCATGATCATCATCATGATTCTAAAAGCATTGCTTAAAACTATGGGTTATTTACATATTATAAAAACAGCACCATGTAGATAATTAAATGCCTTTAATAAATGAATATTTTTTTTTTAATAAATAAATAAGATTGTTTACAAAGTACATGCTTTATCATCATACATGATTGGCTTGTATGCACACTACTATCAACACGGTGTTGCATAGTAGCACACGATATTGCACAGTATTTCGAATTATTGAGTCTTACGTGAGAAGCCATTACTCAATTATTGTTACAGTAATTACTGTTCAATATTTTATATTATTGACTCAATAATTGCTACGTTGATATTTTATATTATTAACTCAATAATTGTTACATTGATATTTTATTGACTCAATAATTACTACGTTGCCATTTTATATGATTGATTCAATAATGGCTACAGTTGATAATTTGTAGTATTGATTCAATAATTGTCGTTGCACAGTATTTCACGTTATCAACTCAATAATTCATATTATTTGAATAATATTATTAGATAGCATTATTGACAATGTCTAAGGAAGTTCTGTCTAGGAGGGGTTATTTAATTGCGCGCCAGTAAGGAGAAGTCCTTATCGGAAGGCCCCCTCTTTCCTGGGAACGACCTGGTTGTCAATATTGTAGTTCTGTAATATTATCTGTGAATAGTTAATTATTGATTTATATGATAAGGAAATATTTATTTTGTGGATATTAAAGAAGGAATTGGCGCTGATGAGTTTTTATCAATATTTTGGTGTGAGAAATCATCTGTTTATGAATTCCGGATAATTTATGTTTGGAATTTGGAAAAACTTCCTTCTGCAAAGTTGTAGAGAATTAAATTTCCTATGGAAGGACATAGAATTTGTATTTTTCTGATGAAGGGGCTATTTATTATGAATTATTGAAGTTTCAGAAAATAAATATTATTTAATGGGTGGGCCCCACTTTTGTTGAAAATCTAAAAATTTGGGAAGCCGCCAGGCGGCGGAATTTTTTTTTAAAAATAATAATATTTTATTATTTTAGTCTCCTTTGGCATCCTAAGTTTTTCCTATAAATAGGGTGCTTAGGTTAGAATTGAAAATCACACCAGAATCATAAGTTTTCTCTCTCTATACTATCGAGCGTATTTTTGTGAGTATTTCAATACTTTGAGTGTTGCTATTCAGTGCAAGTTTCCTTCGGTATTATATCCGATATTCCAGTCAGAGGTACGATCTTTTTGAGGTAAGGGATGTTATTTTCTTCCGTAAATGATGTTATTCTTTTCAATATCATTATACAGAAATATTGTCATGGATTTTATGTTGAAATTCTTACTTTTTCCGTCGGGGTTACTATTCACGTATACGGCACTATTCACGAAAAAAATTAAATTTTCTTCTATTTGTCCAAATTGCTTGTTAAAGTTCTTATCTTTGATTGTATCCAAGTTTTGAGCTATATTCTTGAATTTTGCTCCATAATTGATTATTACGAGGTATTTTTGAATTGGATATACTAAAATACGAATACTTAGTCTTTGTCTTTTATCTCACTGGATTCGTTTTTTTTAAATATTTTTCATTATTCTCAGTCCTAAAAGGTGATGTAACTGAATATCTTTGGCCTGTAGAGCAAAGATGAATGATTACTTGATGAATATCTTTGGCCTGTAGAGCAAAGATGAATGATTACCTGATGAATATCTTTGGCCTGTAGCGCAAAGATGACAGGTGTTGAGATGAATATGACCACTGATGATACAAATGAATATCTTTGGCCTGTAGTGCGAAGATGAATATTTGATTCGAGATGTATATTGATTGATGTTACAGGGATAAAATATTGATGATGGACTTTTAAATCATAGAAGATAGTAGACTTGATTCTCTGCTTAACTCTTCTAATGAATTGTTATTTCCGCTGCGAATATTGATCTAAAGTTGGTTGTCCATTATATTTTATCTGATTTGTTGAAGACTAACGATAATTTATTTTCCATTATCTTAGTCATAATATTCTTTGCTGAGCTAGTTGAGCTCACCCTTTTCATCTGTTGTCCTCTTCAGGAAATGAGAATGTTGCGGGAACTAGTCGGGGGACAGAGTGATGGTCCGAGTTAGAGCAGTAGTTGTCCTCACTATTTCTGATAAATAGTGTGATAATAATTGTAATGAGGACTTAGTTTGAATCTTAATATTTTCTACATATTTGTATTGACACTCACAGTTGTGTGGTCATATTTTGCACGACCGTATGATATAAAGTTTGTATTTGAATTCTGTACCATGTATTTGGCGACTCAGAATAAGTTGGGTTGACTGGACCCATTCTGGGGGGCGTCACATATATAAGTATAATACATGATTATTACCATAACCCTAGGTATTACATAAGAAAAGTTAAATAAGAGAAGGATTTAGGGCTATACCTTTTTGATTTAGTCTCTTTGTTCTCTTGGTTGTTGGTCTCTCTTTCTCTCTTTCTCCCCCTTTCTCTAACTTTTAATTCTTTAATTTGGTAGAGTGTTGGAAGTGAAAGAGGTTGGAAGTATTTAATGACAATTTTTGTGGTCCAAATTGAGCCACATATCTTCACCCAATTTTTGTCAACACAAAACTTGTATTAAATAGCTTCACATGCCCTTGTTGACCTCCCTTCTCTTACATAGCGGGATCCTTCTCCCCTTTTATCTCTTTTTTTCATCTTTATCCCATGTGATCATATGTGAAAAATTCTAGAATTGCCAAGTTGCTCCAATAAAAATCTTCCAACACAAAAGGAAATATAAATTGAGCCACATGGATATGCTTGGCCGTTCGCCACCCTAAATGGACCCTACACTTGGCCCCTAAGCTTGGCTCCTAAGAATTTGCCTTATCCTTTTTTTTTTCTTTTTTCAAGTTTATCCCATGTGCAAAATTGGAAAAATCCAGAGTTTGGGCATGTGATTTGGGCTTGGGTTGAGCTTAGCTTAGCAATTAGACTTAATTGGTTAGACTTGAATGGGGTTTGGTCGTTGGGCTTGGCTTTTTTGGTCTAGTGGTCCAATAGCTCATTATTTTTTATTGGACTAAAGCTAATTATCTCTTTCTTTTCCTTGGCCCATTTTCTTCGTTACTTTTCTACTTGTAATATGTAACTAAATTCTTGAATTCCTTTCATGAAAAATTTCTACTTCTTCATATATATTCATACAATTCATATATAACTACCATTCATGAATTCAAGATTGAAACTTTACTTTTATTGAATAATTTATTATGCACAAAAAATTTCGAACTGTTGATTTTTTACCAAAAAGTCAATTCCACGCATCATTGCATTTATAGTCTTTTCCTACTAAATTCAACATCTCCAACGTCACAGAGACTTCTGTTTCTTCAAACATATTGTGTTTACAATTTCCACATCATTTTTGACGTTCTAAACTCAATGGAGAAGTCTGTTTTTCAAAATTCCATTCCGAACTTGAATTTGAATGTTGAACTGCATAGTTTCTTTATTTACATTTTCATACGGTATATCCATCTGAATGTTATTGTTTTGAGGTGGGAAGAAGCAGGTTTCATATAAAACAAAATTAATTAAATCAAAAGCAGAGGTGTAGTTCAACTGGAAAACATAAATGGGCAGAGCAGACCATTACCAAAGCAAAGCTACAAAGTAGTACCAAACAAAGTTCAACAGAGCATTTACAAGCAAAGTTTCAAAAACAGAATTCGGTCCAAACTAAGTTTTAAAAAATAGAGTACAACAAATCTTCATTACAATCAATTCATTACATTTAAAACCGGGACCTCACACATCCTAACTGCTCCATCTCCCAAATTCTAATTACAATTTTTTCCTATTTAATTAGGTATCTTCTTGCACAGAAATGGTTTCAAAGAAATTACAAAATAGCAAAATCAAGGAAGCCCATATGATTATCAAGTAAATCCTCTCTTTGCGTCGAAAATTTTGAGCTTCATTTTCAAGAGCCTTAAACCTCCTCAACAGACCATGTATCACTTGAATGGCTCTCGGCTGCATCGGAGGATCATACCACATCAAATACCCACAACCATGGGGCTGTCAAAAAAGAAATTTTTTTCATAACAAGCTTCATATCAAAGGAAATTTAACAAAAATTACTTACTCTTGCAGTTTGGCATCCATAGAATCGAAGACCGGGATTCAAATTAGTCCAAGAAGTTATCAACATAGCTGGACGGTGACAATGACAGTGATTAACTCCGACCATTTAAGTTGACTATATCCGTTGTAACAAAACTCACTTGTAGCCACTATAATCAAGTTTTCTGGGCATTGGGTAAAATGGAAGTAGCTGGGAATTGCATATATATATATATATAGAAGGCAATGAACATTCATGGGCAATGAACATTCATGGGAAATGAGTCCAACATTTTTTTGGGAAATGATGCAACTGTTTTTTGGAGGAAAATACAGGGTATGAAGCTATACGGTCAAAATACATAGAACATATACCAATTTGCAGACAAACAGTGTATCTCCGATAATAAAATTGGGGGCTCAGGCTAAAAGGATTACAATTGGTGTTTTTAAATAATTTGAGGTATTGATTGAATAATCCCAAATTTTGAGTATGAAATTGATTTTCACCCAAATTTGTGGGGACAATTTTGTCATTCGCCCTTTTTTTAAAGTGTTAAGATATTTTTAAAATAAAAATTGATGTGGTTTATTTTAATATTTGAAAATAATAACGCTTGACATATTGCGGTTATATCTGATTGGCTCCAAATTTATATATAGTAATATAAAGAGAACAAGCACGTGAGAAAAAAACTTAAAGAGTTTGAAGTTGGGGGTTCGGTATGTTGGGCTTCGGAAGTTTGTGCTTCGATTTCTTGATCTTAGGGAGGATCTTGGGTTGGTTTGGCAGAAAGGAATTCCTCTAATTCTTTTATATCGGAGGAAGTGGGTAATCGAAAAAAGATATTTCAGAATAATTATTAAAAAAGATTGGAGAAATTATATAAGTATTGATTTCGGACTTACATTTGTGGTCGTACAACCACGCTTGCTTACTCAGAAGGGCGAAGCTCCATTCTTCCATTGGAAGCTTCTCTATAAACTTTGCTATCTCCCTCACACGTTCCTCTGAAATGTCACCAAGGTCTGCGGTAGTGTGAACGGAAGTGGTCCAGTCAGGAATAAAAGAAATCTCAGGTCCTTTAACGAATAACCATTTCTCATACCACTTTTTGTTGCTCGAAGGAGTGTCCATCAAGGGGAGTTTCTCGAACATAGAGTTAGGTTTTGGGGCCTGTTTGCCTAACACCTTGAAACCTCGTTCGCGAGACTTACCCTAAGTGAAGAGAGTAAAGAAGAAGTCAATAGAAGAGGAAACCCCTATTTCCCTACAGAAAGCGATGAAGGCAAGAATGTGAATATAGGAGTTGGGAGCTAATTGGGCGAACCCGATACCCATAAACCCTAGAAGGGTGATGAGGAAGGAATGAAGGGAAAAACGAACTCCTTTTTCTAGACAGGTGAGGGGCATGGCGGTCCAGTCCTCAGGGCGTTGGTACATTCTTTTAGTAGGGGCCGACACCCTCAGATGATGAGTATCTGGGATGGTATAACGCTCACGGATGATGTTGATATCATCCTTTGTAAGATTAGAAGGGCTATTGGTGATGGGGTGTTGTTCCTCATCCTTGAAGTCAAAAGCAGGGATCTCAGGGGTGGGATGTGAAGGATTCTTGCCAGATGAGGGTTTCGATTTGGGATTTATTTCTGATATGGTTTGAGTAGGATTCGGAGCAGCCAGGTTGGAGGATGGAGGAATTTTAGAAGGCGGAGTAGTGTTTTCTGTGTTTTGGGAAGTCATTGCTAACTGAGAGAAGTTGAGAGAAACAGCCGGAAGAAGAAGAGAGTTAGAATTCTTTGAATCTCTGATGAACGGTAAAACTGTCTAAGTTAGAGGCTTTGAGGCTTTATAGATGATAAGTAGGTTTTATACCTACTTATTGATTACCAACTTACTAGAAGTTTGCTCAACTTAAGTATTTTTAGTATGTTTTTATTGCTTTTTGTGTTTGTTTTGTAGTTTGCATAGTGGAAACTCCTAAGGCATGAAAATGGCATGGCAAGGCATGGTGATGGCATAGAAGGCATGACATGGTGGATTTGTGCTATGATGAAGAAGGTAGTGGAGGAATGAAAGAAAAGAAGAAGAAGTGTGCAGCAACACAGCAGCACAACACCAACAGAATACAACATTCAAGCTCAGCGCGGCCGCGCCTAGCATAAGGCCAGACACGGCGCGCCCGCGCCAGAAGTAGCCCACACGCAGACAAGGCATGGCGCGCCCGCGCCTGAATCCTATTGTAACACTGCGCAACCGCGCCAGTCAAGCACAAATTAAAAAGATGACTTTCCATTTTGTAATGCTGGAGCGTGAATGCTATATTTAGGCATAATGGCTGGTTTGAAAAAAAAGGAGATTATTATCAGTTTTATATTACTATTTTAGGGTTTGAAGGTCTAGAGAGAATATATAGCATTTCTCTACTATTTTGAGCCTCTCTCTAGATTGTTTGATTTTAAATACTGGATTTTACCTTGGTGATAAATGTGGTCCTGAACTAGCTTGAAGACACATTGTGAAGGAGGGTTTTATCAGATTTGATTTCTCATTTCCCTTATATCTCTTGCTTTCATTGTTTATTTCAATGCTTGGTTTAAATCCCATAATGGGTGTTGCTTCAGAAATGAACTAACTTCCATTATGAGATTCTAATGAAGTTTAATGTGTAATCCAGATTTGTATGCCCTACTGTGATGCTTGTTTGTTAAATGTGGGATTGCCTAACTTGGTTACACCTAAATGTTTGAATGCTTGATCACCATTCACCATAATACCTTTTATGGAATTGAAAAAGGAAATATAAGTGCAGATTTAACCATGTTAGCATGTGTTCATGAGACTTAAATATGTTAAGTTTTGTGATTCGTGACCCGGATAGGCATATACCGGTTCACCATGTGTAGTCGTTGAGAGAGCTTGTGCTTAAATCATTATTACTTGTAAATAGACATATAGTGGGTTAGGTAATTTTGATGCTCATATAAATTCTATCAATTTGTGGATTTTGTGTGATTTGGAAATGGTTCATCGAACGATGGCCATGTTTCATTTTTGTGTTCTCAACTAGCTGTCCATATTAATTAATCAGGCGTAACAAGAGGCGTGCATTTTGGATAAAGCATTAAATGACATTAGGATCCCATCTCTCTCCACTTTGATTCCCTTAATTTAGTAATTAGTAATTTTGTATTGATAATTAATCTAGCTTTCAATTTACTTGTTAATTGATCGTTTAAGCTCATGAATAGTAATAAGGTTGTTGCATGCTAGTGTAGAAATAGTCACCTTTCTCCGTTGGAACGATACTTTCTTACTCTGTACTACTTGTTGACCCGTGTATACTTGCATGAGTTAGAGTCTGTTTTGTTAACCCGAAACAAGCCCAACAATAGAGATGTCCCTTCGAAGGTTCATGAAACCCAAGGGCTGCACATTTAATGAAGGTAATGATGGAAGTGAATAGCTGGCGGTTACATTTGAATTTTAAAGGTTGGCTTCTGATGGTGCATTTGAAGGGTTTTTGTCTGAATATGGGTTTTTCGTTAATTGGACCCTGTTCAGGTTTATTTGAATTCCTTTGGTGTTGGGCCGGTCTCCTATACTCTTTCATCAAACATGCCGTTTGATAAAAGACTGGGGGACAATGTTGGGCCGTGAATATTTGGGCCGATCGGGTTATGTTTATTTGGACCTTTGGAGCATTGGGCTATTATTTAAATGGTGATTGGGCTTGGACGGATAAATCTTGGAGTGGACAGGTGGCTGTTTGTGGGTCCCATATCTTGGCTAATATGGGTTAACTATAATCTATGAGATTAGTAGGCGGCTAATAGAAGGGATGGGTCAAGCCGTCTTAAGCCGTCTTCATTAATGAGGAGTTGACATAATATTGGCTTAGTAGGGAACAGGGATTTGATAAAGCCTGTATGAAATAAGATGACGTCAGCAAAGGGGCTACATGTAAGGTGATGAGATGAATATAAGGGTACAAGACACTACACACAAGAGGTAACAGGATATTTTTACTCTCCAGATACTAGAGCACACAACCTCCATTGTTAACCCTTTTTCCGGCCTGTACTTATTCTCACACCGGAGCGATCCCCGGCGGCCCAAAGCCTTCGAGCTCCGGTGCTGACGTGTTTTTGTGTAGGATTGGACGCGCTTTTGGTGATTGAGGCGCGTGGCGAAATCTTGGCGTTAACATTGTCGCTAGAAGAAGGGGCTTTTTAGTGATTCTGGTTTTCAATCACAGTTATTCAATGTCCTATATCGGAAGTTATGGAGAAAAGTAAGATGGTTGCAGTTGAAGGGCAGCTCTCTGCTGCAAGTTCTTCTCAACAGAGGGTTTCTGTAAAAGATAGGTTGGGTCCTTCAAAGAATGTTCATGAAAGGCTCGGGTCACAGGATGTTCCAGAGAGGTCACGTGCAAGAGATCATGGTGATGCTAAAAGGAAGTTATTCGCTACTACCAGTAAAAGACCTGTTAAAGATCAGAAAAGGGTAGAAGGCACACTGCTTAGAACCCAGTACCAAGAAGGACCGGTGGACAAGGCGTCTACTTTAGCAAATATGGCACAAGAAACTGACATAGCTTTGAAGGCACTTCTGCAACAAAGGGAGGAGATTGCTAAACAGATGATTCTTGTGGCTAAGTTGGAAGGTGGAGCATTCAGTTATACTCAACTCCAAAGAGCAGGGTAGATCTTTGGATAAGCAAACAAGGGGTGATGAAAATTCTAGACGTTCGAAAAATAGGCTTCGGAGCCATTCTCCTACCCGAAATGGAGAAAGACGTCGTATTCCCGAAGATCTGAGGAGGACATCTCACCATGAGGACTCTCGGGGTGAAGGTAACGACAGGACACAGAGCAAGGGGACGATCTCCTGAAGCTTCTAAGAAGGTACCTCGTATTGAATATTATTCTCAGTATAGTGAAGAGGATAGTAGCCGAAGCCGATCAAGTGGTCATTCTCCTAGAAGTCTGAAGAGGGCACACCGCCCTGTGGATTCTCGCTTCGGCCGAATTGATCGTAAGAAGAAGAGTTCCTTAAGGAAGAAGTACTCCCCGAAGAGGGAAGTTTCGCCAAAGCCAAACCCGAAGCCAGAAGGAGTTGAACTCTAAGCCCAAGAGCTCAAAGAACTTCGAAAGCAATTGGCCGAAGTTCAGCAAGGGAAAGAGACTTCGAAAAAGAAGGTATCTCCCTTCTCTGGGAAATCCTTCGGGAGAAAGCCGATCCTAATAAGAAGCTGCCTCATATGGAAAGTTATGATGGCTCAGGAGATCCATATGACCACAGCCAGGCATTTGAAAGGTTGATGGATTATTACGACTATTCGGATGCGGCAAAGTGTCAGACCTTTGGGATGGCATTGAGAAAAGATGCAAGGCAGTGGATGGGGACTTTGTATTCGTACTCGATCTCATCATGGGCTGATTTGTGTGACAAGTTCCATGCTCAGTTCGGTAGCAATAAGAGAAAAGGGAAACCAACGGGGTCATTAGCACAGGTTAGGCAGTATTCGAACGAGACTCTGGGTCAGTATGTGAAAAGGTTCAGAGAAGCGGTGGGGCAAGTGTCAGATCTCAACGATCTTCAGGCTGTGGGGTATTTCAGAACGGCTTGGATCTGGTGAAGTCTGAAAAGTTGGTAAAAAAGCTGATGTTCAATCATCCGAAGAGCTTAGCCGAAGCGTTTGAAAAGGAGGAAGGGTTCATAGTGGTTGAAGAGGCAATGAACAGCCTGAAGCGTGGTTCTACGGAGAAGGCGAAGGACAAAGATAAGGAGAAATCCGATAGCAGTCATAAGTAGAGTGGTGGCAACAATGATCGATTTAACTGTAACCAGAGGAGGTATAACAGCAATTGGGTACCAAGAGGAGATCGTTCGCCTATTCCCGGTCCGAAGGTGAATAAAGTATATACTCAACTTAACACAGATTGGGCTACTATTCGGGAGCGGATAAAGGACTAGCCTTATTTCGAGCAACCTCAGGGTAACCCTAGACCCGGAGGTGGGAATCCTCATAGGTATTGTGACTATCATCGGGCGGCTGGACATGATACGAATTCCTGCTGGGACTTGAAAGAGTTCATTGAAAGGAAAGTTCAAAGTGGAGCTCTAGTTTAGTATGTGGCGGGTCAAGAACAACCAAGGGAGCAGCCGAGGAATAGGGTTCCTGCTTAGGCAGCCTAGCCAGAATAGCCAGTTCAGAATCAGCAGGCACGACACGTTGTAGATGTGATCACTGGGGGTAACTTTGGTAAGGTTACTGGGAAGAAGCGTCGAGGCTATCTAGATTCGGTAATGGCGGTGACGGGTAAGTCTCTAAAGGCTGAGAGGGCATATCCAGAGGCGGTCATTTCCTTTACAGATGATGATTTCCCTTCAAAATCAATCGAACCGCATGAAGGAGCTCTGGTGATTACTGCGTAAGTGGGTTCGGTGGACATAAAGAGGATGATGATAGATAATGGGTCTTCGGTGGATATTCTGTACGCATATGCATACCATAGGATGCCTTTGGATGGTCAGAAGATGGAAATTGGGCAGAAGGCTCCTTTGTATAGCTTTAGCAATGATCCAGTCAAAGTGGCGGGAACTATCGAGTTGCCGGTTGTCTTCAGAACGGATCCTCAACAGGTTCAAATTATGTGTAAATTTTATGTTGTACATATGGATTCTACATATAATGCTATTTTGGGGAGACCTACTTTGACAGCTCTTCAGGCAGTTACATCAATTCCCTATTTCAAAATTAAGTTTTCGACTCCACATGAAGTTGGCGAAGTTGTAGGAGATCTGGACTTGGCGAGAAGGTGTTATCGGAATGCTTTGATCACGTAGCAGAAGCAAACTATGGCCATCGAAATTGAGACGTTTACAGAAAGTAGCACGGAGTCATTGGTTATGCCAGCAGAAGAGACTGAGGAGATTGAACTGATACCAGGGAAGAAGGAAAAGACTGTGAAGATAGGTTCGGGACTGCCAAAACCTTTCCGGTCAAACCTGATGGAGCTGCTTTGGTGTTATGCCGATATCTTTGCTTGGATCCCCAGTGATATGCCTAGAGTGAGTCATAGAGTGGCCAAACATAGACTGAACGTGGATCCAGCGAGGAAGCCAGTTCGGCAGAAGAGGAGGATCTTTGCGCCAAAAAGACAAAAGATAATCGATGAGGAAATAGCGAAGTTGCTAGCCGTAAACTTTATCTTTGAGATCGATTATCCGGAGTGGATGGCCAATGTAGTTCTGGTGCAGAAGCAGAATATAAAGTGGCGGGTTTGCATAGATTATACCGATCTGAATAAGGCATGCCCGAAAGACTTTTATCCTTTGCCTCACATCGATCAGCTCATTGATGCAACTTCGGGGTATGCCTTACTTAGCTTCATGGATGCTTTTTTGGGATATCATCAGATTTCTATGTGCAAGGAGGATATCCCGAAGACAGCTTTTATTACTCATCGGTAGGTATACGCCTACAAGAAGATGACGTTCGGGCTGATAAACGCGGGAGCTACCTATCAGAGGATGATGAATCACATCTTCACAAATCAGCTGGGGAAGAATATGGAGGTTTATGTCGATGGTATGATAGTAAAGAGCATGTCAATTCGTGGTCATCTGGACGATCTAGAGGAGTGCTTCCAGACGGTTCAACATTATGATTTGAAACTGAATCCGACCAAGTGCACCTTCGGACTTGGAGCAGGCAAATTTCTGAGTTATTTGGTCAGCAAAAGAGGTATCGAGGCAAACCCGGAGAAGATTCAAGCTATCTTGGATATTAATACTCCACAATCCTATAAAGATGTTCAGTGTCTGACGGGTCGGATAGCAACGTTGCGGAGGTTCATGTCTAAATCGGCAGAAAGATGTTTGTCGTTCTTTGACACGTTAAAAGGGCCGAAGAATACAAAAACGTTTCAGTGGACTTCGGAGTGTGAAGACATTTTCCAGGGGATAAAGAAATATTTATTTTCGGCACCTTTGTTGGTGAAGCCAATTCCTGCCGAACCTTTGTATTTGTATCTGGCTGCAAGTTCACTGGCGGTAGGAGCAGTTCTGGTGCGTGAAGTTGGGGGTAAGCAGCACCCGGTTTACTATGTGAACCATGCCCTTAGGGATACAGAGACAAGGTATCCAAACCTTGAGAAATTTGCCTTCGCTCTGATAGTAGCTAGTCGAAAGCTTAGACAATATTTTTAAGGTCGGATAATTGTGGTATACACGGATCAACCACTGAAGAAGGTGTTGGGAAAGCCAGAGGTTTCGGGAAGACTCGCTGCGTGGACGATCGAGCTACCTCAATTCTTTATAGAGTATCATCCATGAACAGCTATTAAAGGTCAAGCCTTGGCCGATTTTGTGGTAGAATGCTCATTCTCCGAAGCTGATGAGAGTCCGAATGAAGCTGAGAGATCTACAAAAACGGTAGTAACACTTCAGCAGTCGTACAGTTCTTGGACGTTATATGTTTATGGATCTTCTACTTCGGACATCAGTGGTGCTGGAATCCTTCTAATGAGTTTGGAGGGATTCAAAGTACAGCAGGCTATTAGGTTTGGGTTCAGGGTAACGAATAACGAGGCTGAATATGAAGCAGTGTTAGCCGGGTTAAGATTGGCAAAAATCTTGGAGGTTCAAAAGCTGATCATCTACAGTGATTCTCAGCTGGTCGTCAAACAAGTTTCAGGGGAATATGAAGCTCGGGGCTCGAAAATGGTTAAATATCTTGCAGAGTTGAAAGATCGGCTTCAGTACTTCGACTCTTATGAGTTTCAAGGGGTTGGTCAAACTGATAATTCAAATGCCGATGCTTTGTCAAAACTGGCTACAACTGAATCGAGTGCTTTTGATAGGTCAGTTTACTTGGAAGTTTTGAAGCAACCCAGCATCCAGCACGGGGAAGTGATGTGCATCAAGCGATCTAATTGCTGGATGACGCCATATATAAACTATCTGGCAGATGGCGTACTACCTTCGGACCAGATGTTAGCAAAGAAAGTGAAGTATAAAAGCGTAAACTTTGTGCTTATTGATGGAGATCATTATCAAAGGGCTTATTCGTCTCCTTTGCTGAAGTGTTTGGTTCCATCTGAGGCTGAGTATGCCCTTCGGGTGGTTCATGAAGGAATTTGCGGTGATCACATGGCTGGGAAGTCGTTAGTATATAAAGTGCTTCGTCAAGGATATTATTGGTCTATAATTTTTAAGAAAGCTACCGAATATGTGAAGAAGTGCCATAAATGCCAGCTAAATGGTCCGATCCCACATCAGCCACCAGAAGAGCTATACTCGGTTTTATCTCCTATACCTTTTACTGTCTGGGGGGTAGATATACTGGGTCCACTACAGAAGGCAAAAGGGCAAGTTAGCTTCGTTATTGTGGCGATTGATTACATGACTAAGTGGGTAGAGGCGAAACCACTTCGACTGATTATGGAGCAAGAATGCTTGAAGTTTTTGAAGGAGAATGTGGTGTTTCGCTTTGGCATCCCCATGGCAGTAGTTTCGGATAATGGTTGACAGTTTGTTGGTTCCAAATTTGAAGCATTCTTGAAAGAGTTGGGTATTCAACATAGAAAGACTTCGGTCGCTCATCCTCAGTCTAATGGGCAAGTTGAGGTAACCAACAGAATACTCTTGAATGGGATTAAAAGAAGATTGGACGATGCAAAAGGAAGATGGCCTGAGGAGTTTCTCAGCGTATTATGGGTTTATCGAATTACGACAAGGACTACAACAGGAGATTCGCCTTTTAGACTGGCTTATGGTTTAGATGCTTTAGTGCCCATGGAAATTGGTTCTACAAGTCTTTGGGTCAGTCAGTTCAAGGATGTGTATAATGATGAGGGACTTAAAGTCAATTTGGATCTAGTTGAAGAAGTTAGGGAGGCAGCCTTGATAAAATTGGCAGCATATCAACGTCGTGTTGCTAAGCATTACAATAAAGGGGTAAAGCTCCGAAGGTTTGAAGTTGGAGATTTTGTTCTTCGGGAAGTAGAAGCTTCTACGCCCCAAAATATGGGGAAGCTCATGCCAAATTGGGAAGGCCCTTATGAAGTTTTTGGTGTGCCAAAGCCAGGGACTTACCGATTGCGAGCGTTAGATGGGTCTAAGATAAAGAATACTTGGCATGCTGGAAGACTTCGTAAATATTTTCAGTAGGGTCGGCGTCGAAATACAGGAATCTATAATTATGATAGCAGTTATCAATAAAGATGGCTTTTTTCTTCAAGACTGATTTATCTACCAAATTGTTATAAGGATGGATCCCTTCGACTCCTCGTAGCGAAGTGGAATATCTTTGGGTTAAACCTGTTCGGCTCTGCTGGGAATAAGGTTGGATTCCTTCGTCTCCTCGTAGCGAAGCGAAATATTGATTGGTCGAACCCGTTCGGCTCTCGGAGAGAACGAGGTTACCAAATTGTTATAAGGATGGATCCCTTCGACTCCTCGTAGCGAAGTGGAATATCTTTGGGTTAAACCTGTTTGGCTCTCGGAGAGAATGAGGTTGCCAGCTAGGAATAAGGTTGGATTCCTTTGTCTCCTCGTAGCGAAGAAAAATATTAATTGGTCGAACCCGTTCGGCTCTCGGAGAGAACGAGGTTACCAAATTATTATAAGGATGGATCCCTTCGACTCCTCGTAGCGAAGTGGAATATCTTTGGGTTAAACCTGTTCAGCTCTCGGAGAGAACGAGGTTGCCAACTGGGAATAAGGTTGGATTCCTTCGTCTCCTCGTAGCGAAGCAAAATATTGATTGGTCGAACCCGTTCGGCTCTCGGAGAGAACGAGGTTACCAAATTGTTATAAGGATGGATCCCTTCGACTCCTCGTAGAGAAGTGGAATATCTTTTGGGTTAAACCTGTTCGGCTCTCGGAGAGAACGAGGTTTCCAACTGGGAATAAGGTTGGATTCCTTCGTCTCCTCGTAGCGAAGCGAAATATTGATTGGTCGAACTTGTTCAGCTCTCGGAGAGAACGAGGTTACCAAATTGTTATAAGGATGGATCCCTTCGACTCCTCGTAGCGAAGTGGAATATCTTTGGGTTAAACCTGTTCGGCTCTCGGAGAGAACGAGGTTGCCAGTTGGGAATAAGGTTGGATTCCTTCGTCTCCTCGTAGCGAAGCAAAATATTGATTGGTCGAACCCGTTCGGCTCTCAGAGAGAACGAGGTTACCAAATTGTTATAAGGATGGATCCCTTCGACTTCTCGTAGCGAAGTGGAATATCTTCGGGATTGAACCCATTCGGCTCTGGGAGAAGAACGAGGTCTCCAGTTATAAGCTTGGATGTTATTATAAGTTCTCCGGAACAAATATTCTTATGTAATATTCGGTGATCTGTTCATCATAAAGATGACATACAGAAACACTTCGGTGATGAGTAAGTTTTACCTTATATTATTACTTAATTTATTTGAATTGTTAAGTTCAGATTATATATTGTTTAAACAACAGTATAACATAAATTAAAAAGGAGTAATAAGGAATAAGATATATTTCATTAAACATAACTAAGAAGTTACACGGTTGATTCAAATTTTTACAAGTTCATAAAATTAGTAAAAGGTAGGATATCTTCGCCATTACTCTTCGTCTTCATCAGAGGAATCAAGGAGTAATGGGTTCAGAGAGGCAGCAGCTAGTTTTGCTTTGCCTTTGCTTCGGGCCTGTTCATAGCCTTCGGCATACATCTGAACTATCTTATTTGTAAGCTTGGGAGATTTGCGATATGCAATTTGAATCTTGTTTCGAAGCTCCTCGGTAAGAGGGGGACTAGCCAATTTGAGGTCGCGAAGCTCCTTCTCAACTTTGCCCCAAATGTCAAGGTGTCGTTCTTCAGAGATCTTGGCTTCGACAACCGCTTTGGTCAGGCTTTTGTTGTTTTGGGTTAATTGTTCGTTGGCTCGTTGAAGTTCTTGGTTTTATTGGAGGGTTGTTTGTTGCAAAGCTTCGGATGCAGCTAGTTGTTCCTTCAGTCTGATAAGATCATTTTGGAGGCCTTTGCAGTTGAAGAGAATGTTTTCGTGTTCGTTCTTCTCTCTGGCCAAAGCAGACTTTAAAATGACATTTTCTCTTCGGGCCGCCTCTTCCCCAGCTTCGGCTTCTTTGTACCTTTGGTGGAGGCGCCCGAAGATTCCGTTTGCCTACAGTTATTCAGAGTTAATAAAAAGCCTCAGGAAGATATTTGTAAACTGAAATGGTTAAGTAAAAATAATTTACTCACTTTAGCTTGGTTAGCCAAGCCCTCTTCGATCAAATCGGAAATGGAACTGTTGCCGAAATGGTGGTTGTCTGTGTCGAGGACGAAGGAGTTGTAAAGGTAAAGAGGTAAGTCTTCGTTCTGGTTAGGCCATAAACTAGGCGATCGAGAATCTCCAGACATTGATCCATAGAGAGGAGAGTTTGGTTGTTGTGGAGAGGGTATTGGCTGGTAGGGTGGAGTTTGGTCTTCGGTTATTAGAGGGTCAGCTGTTATAAATGGTTGGTCATCTATAGGGTACTTTTTCTTTCGAATAAGAGGAGAATTGGTTTTGACCTTGAATTCATCAGTTTCGGTTGGCGAAAGTGGAGATTGATTAACTTCCGAAGGAGGTACTCTTAATTCTTCGGTTGTGAGAGGTATAATTTTGGTCTTGGCTTTTCGTTTCTTGGTGAGGAAGATTTTGGCACGATTAGCGGTAGGCATGTTAAGGAGACTCTCAGTTAATAAAATGGCTGGCGCCTGTCTGGGTTTCCTAGCTACTCTCTTCTTTCGGTGAGGCTGGCTGGACCCTTCGACAGGGTTTAATTCGGCAGTTGGGGGTTCGGTATGTTGGGCTTCAAAAGTTTGTGCTTCGGTTTCTTGATCTTATGGAGGATCTTGGGTTGGTTTGGCAGAAAGGAATTCCTCTAATTCTTTTATATTGGAGGAAGTGGGTCTGATGGGAGATACTACAAAAATCAAAGAAAGATATTTCAGAATAATTATTAAAAAAGATTGGAGAAATTATACAAGTATTGACTTTAGACTTACATTTGTGGTCGTACAACCACACTTGCTTACTCAGAAGGGCGAAGCTCCATTCTTCCATTGGAAGCTTCTCTATAAACTTTGCTATCTCCCTCACCCGTTCCTCTGGAATGTCACCAAGGTCTGCGGTAATGTGCGCGAAAGTGGTCCAGTCAGGAATAAAAGAAATCTCAGGTCCTTTAATGAAGAACCATTTCTCATACCACTTTTTGTTGCTCGAAGGAGTGTCCATCCAGGGGCGTTTCTCAAACTTGGAGTTAGGTTTTGGGGCCTGTTTGGCTAACACCTTGAAACCTCGTTCGTGAGACTTACCCGAAGTGAAGAGAGTAAAGAAGAAGTCAGTACAAGGGGAAACCCCTATTTCTCTACAGAAAGCGATGAAGGCAAGAATGTGAATATAGGAGTTGGGAGCTAATTGGGCGAACCCGACACCTATAGACCCTAGAAGGGTGATGAGGAAGGAATGAAGGGGAAAACGAACTCCTTTTTCTAGAAAGGTGAGGGGCATGGCGGTCCAATCTTCAGGGCGTTGGTACATTCTTTTAGTAGGGGCCGACACCCTCAGATGATGAGTATCTGGGATGGTATAACGCTCACGGATGATGTTGATATCATCCTCTGTAAGATTAGAAGGGCTATTGGCGATGGGGTGTTGTTCCTCATCCTTAAAGTCAAAAGGAGGGATCTTAGGGGTGGGATGTGAAGGATTCTTGCCAGATGAGGGTTTAGATTTGGGATTTATTTCTGATATGGTTTGAGTAGGATTCGGAGCAGCCAGGTTGGAGGATGGAGGAATTTCAGAAGTCGGAGTAGTGTTTTCTGTGTTTTCGGAAGCCATTGCAAACTGAGAGAAGTTGAGAGAGAAAGCCGGAAGAAGAAGAGAGTTAGAATTCTTTGAATCTCTGATGAACAGGTAAAACTGTCTAAGTTGGAGGCTTTGAGGCTTTAGAGAGATGTCCCTTCGAAGGTTCACGAAACCCAAGGGCTGCATACTTAATGAAGGTAATGATGGAAGTGAATAGCTGGCGATTACTTTTGAACTTTAAAGGTTGGCTTTTGATGGTGGATTTGAAGGGTTTTTGTCCGAATATAGGTTTTTTGTTAATTGGACCCTGTTCGAGTTTATTTGAATTCCTTTGGTGTTGGGCCGGTCTCCTATACTCTTTCATCAAACATGTCGTTTGATAAAAGACTGGGGGGCAATGTTGCGCCGTGAATATTTAGGCCGATCGGGTCATGTTTATTTGGACCTTTAGAGCATTGGGCTATTATTTAAATGGTGATTGGGCTTGGGCGGATAAATCTTGGAGTGGACAGGTGGCTGTTTGTGGGTCCCATATCTTGGCTAATATGGGTTAACTATAATCTATGAGATTAGTAGGCGGCTGATTGAAGGGATGGGTCAAGCCGTCTTAAGCCGTCTTCATTAATGAGGACTTGACATAATATTGGCTTAGTAGGGAACAGGGATTTGATAAAGCCTGCATGAAATAAGATGATTGATAAGGATGAAATATGTTATATTTTATTCCCTTAATACTTAATCTTTTATACTTATTTTGTACCTAGATATATTCATTTTACTTATATTTGTTATTTTAGGTACAATTGTACCAAGTGAAAGAAGTGGCCAGGAATTAAATAAATTGGAGCAGCTCACGAAATCAACCCACAAAGAGAAGGCCACGAAATTGAAGCTCAAGAAGGGAATGGGCCCACGGGTTTAAGTCCATTAAGTAGCTCACGTGCTTGTGTGCTTGACAAATTGCTAGCATATATAATCAATTAATGGGTCCACGTTGGTTGGCAACAAAGCAAGAAAAGGAATGGAAAATAAGCATATAAGGATAATCATGTGGGGGCCACGGATGTGATTATTTGTTAGCAGCTTGTGGGTTTTCCAAGTAGGTAAAGGAATGCAAGGTTATATCTACTTAAAAAAAGGATGCTACACGGCAGCACATGCATATCGCCAGCGGGGAGGCACGGCCAACTGCAGTTTTCCCTTCGCGACTTGGATTCGGAATGATAGCTAGGACATGTTCGGACTGAAGGATTATTGTTATAAATAGGGGGGATCTCATGTATACTGGGGGATATTCATTCAATAAAAATACTAATTCTCTATAATTTCTTTGGTGATTTTCATAGCCATGTGTAGCTAATTTATTGTTCTTGGATTAAGGAGACGGAAGCCTTGGATTAAATACACTGTGAGATCTAATTGATTTTAATTGTTCAATTATTATTTTGAGTATTGATTATTTTTCTGTGCTTGAATTATATGATTGATTTGTTTAATTGCTAGAGTGCACACTAGTTTATTATTCATTGAAATCTACTGCTAAATTAGATATCGGATCCGTAATTGTTTGGTCACTCTAATTTGCGAAGCAACTAAGATTAATAATTAACTGCAGATCACGAGATTATTATATCTTAGGAAAAATATTCAACTAAATTAAATGCAACAGCTTGTGCTTGTGTTGTTTAGCTTCATCGGTTTTTCTAATTCTTAAAGCTTCTACTAGATTAAACTTTTAGCGCTTGACTGAAGTTGTTTAGTAGTTAGGGTTATTTAGATCGCTTGTTTCTATCTAACTAAAATTAAGGAAAGACATGGAATTAATTCTAACGATGAATGCTTGAGTCAATGATCAGTGTATGTTTCTAAGGTGGAAGTTGACTTAACCCAAGGTTTGTTCTCTTGATTTACTTCATTGCACTATTTTACACATTAGTTTATTTTAATAACAATCAAAAATCCCCTCTTTTGGAATACAAAGTATATAAAAATAGATTAATCAGTCTATGTGGGATCGACTCTTACTTGCACTACTACATAATTATTTTTCGCAGTAAGGTTTATTTTTGGTTGTCTGCGACAGCACACCAATGATGTCAGCAAAGGGGCTACATGCAAGGTGATGAGGTGAATATAAGGGTACAGGACACTACACACAAGAGGTAACAGAATATTTTTACTCTCCAGATACTAGAGCACACAACCTCCATTGTTAACCATTTTTTCGGCCTGTACTTATTCTCACACTGGAGCGATCCCCGGCGGCCCAAAGCCGTCGAGATCCGGTGCTGACGTGTTTTCTGTGCAGGATTGAACGCGCTTTTGGTGATTGAGGCGTGTGGCGAAATCTTGGCGTTAACATATATATATATATATATATATATATATATATATATATATAAGGCAATGAACATTCATGGGAAATGAGTCCAACATTTTGGAGGGAAATGATGCAACTGTTTTTTGGAGGAAAATACAGTCTATACACATAGAACATTTACCAATTCGTAGACAGTGTATCTCCGATAATAAAATTGGGGACTCCGGCCAAAAGGATTACAATTGGCGTTTTTAAATAATTCGAGGTATTGATTGAATAATCCCAAATATTGAGTATGAAATTGATTTTCACCCAAATTTGTGGGGACAATTTTGTCATTCACCCTTTTTTTAAAGTGTTAAGATATTTTTAAAATAAAAATTGATGTGATTTATTTTAATATTTGAAAATAATAACGCTTGACATATTGCGGTTATATCTAATTGGCTCCAAATTTATATATAGTAATAGGACTAAAATAAAGAGAACAAGCACGTGAGAAAAAAACTTAAAGAGTTTGAGATGAATTTTATAATTATTAATATTTTTTAAATATTTTATAATTATATTATTTAAAATTAAATTAATTTACACTTTTTGTACAATTAATATTATTTTAACTTTCATATAAAAACGTACTTTTGCCAGTAATTTTAAATTTTAAAATATTTTATTTCACCGCACCAATCTGCCGGACAGCCGGAGCATAGCATAACAACCAAACTAAAAATGTAAGTGAATTTTAGAAGTCTCTCAGCCCTTTTAATAATCGGCTATATGCGTATAAGGTTGTATTTTCCTTTCATAAGATTGACAAATTGTCTCCAACAAAAACTACTATTTTGTTTTAAAACAAGAGATTTATTTAACTTATAAACACAATAAAAATATTTTGTTTTTCTTACAATAAAGATCCACTCAACTATTTTTTCATCCTTTATTTAATTTCAAAATCTTTTCATTTATATTATTAGTATCATAATTAATTATCTACTTACCATTATCTCTTATTCTTATACAATTTTTGAATTTACTTAGTTTTCTTTAAAATTCATATTCTTAATGTTAATAATATTTACTTATATAAGAATTTTATTATTAAATTATATAAGTCTAACTATTTGAGTTTAAAAAAGATTTTACTTGTTAGGTTTATTCAACCATGAAACTGAAAGTAAAGGACGAAATATAGAACTAGAGAGAAAGAACTTAACTCTGTTATTTTCAGTATCTATTACAATAGTAGCTGGCATGTATATATACATGCTAGTACAACTTACTTTACATTCATCAGTGTCACTCCTTATTTCTAGGGAAGTAGGTACCTTTGTTAAACTAAAATACACTGAGGTAATATAGTCAAGTCCATACATCCTTATCATTAGCTGTCATTGACAAAGCATCAAGTACTTTGTTTCTGAGCACCAGTGCAGCTTCAAGTGCAGCTTCTTGAAGTGCAGCTGTATTTGCTTGGTGTAGTACACCAGCTGCATCAGCTATGTTTGATATGATATGTGTATTACTCCCCCCACAAGTTGGAGGCATACATGGATTACGGATTATGGATTATGTATTTGGTGAACAATTTGGTAAATTTGGTGAACAATGTGGTAAATTTGGAGAGGAATTTGGTAAATTTGGAGAACAGTTTGGTTCATAATGATTATGATTATGATGAACAATTTGGGAATGAACCTGAGAATTATGAGATGGTGGTTCTAAAAATGGAAAAGTAGTTTCATGAAAAACTACACTCCTGGAGACAAAAATTTGTTTAGTTTGTAGATTTAAAACCTTATAACCCTTTTTACCATGTGGATAACCAAGAAAGACACACCTAATGGCTCTAGGTGCAAACTTATTTCTAGAATGAGTTGAGGCATAACATAAGCAACCAAAAACCTTTAGATGATCATAAGTGGGTGACTGAAGAAACAAGGTTTCATAAGAGGTTTTGTAGTGTAACACATGTGTGGGCAATCTGTTTAAAATATATGTAGTAGTGAGTAAACATTCTCCCCAATACTGAATAGGTAGGTCAGCATGAAACCTTAAAGCTCTAGCTATCTCTAAAAGATGTTTGTGTTTTCTTTCTACTCTTCCATTATGTTGAGGATTATCTACACAAGAACTTTAATGAATAACACCATGAGATGCCAGAAAAGGTGAGAGAGTTTTATTGAAAAACTCAATTCCATTATCAGTTCTGAAAATTTTAACTGCGGTGTTAAATTGATTCTTAACATAAGAAAAGAAATCAATAAGAATCTGAAACACATGTTGTTTTGTGGACATCAGAAAAGTCCATGTAGCTCTAGCGTGATCATCTACTATGGTAAGGAAATATTTACAACCTCTTGTTGTCTCAAAAGCATATGGTCCCCAAACATCAATATATAACAACTGGAAAGCTGAAGTAGCATGATTTGTACTAGATTTAGGAAATGAAAGTTTACACTGCTTAGAAATAGGACCTATAGAACAAGTCTTGGTACAAGTTTCAGACATAAAAGATGTGATACATGGAATTTTATGAAGAACTGTAGTAGAAGCATGCCCAAGCCTCATGTGCCACAATGCACTAGCTTTATTTGTAAGACTAAAATTAACAGAAGATGAAATAAGAGATTGAAAAGCTGAACCACTAGCTGCATCAATGGTCACAGTAGATTGAGGAATGTGCAGATGATATAGCACACCATTCTCCTTTCCAATGGCCAAAATTGTCATCTGGTTCTGGGCTTGAAAAATGCATTGATGTGAATGGAATTGAATTGAACAATTTGAGTCCTTGGTTAACTTGGTTACAGATAACAAGTTATATGTGAAATTTGGAACAAAAAGAACATTGTGTAAGGTTAATAGTGGTGTTAAAGTAACAGTGCCAATTTTGCTCACGGGAACAGTATTACCATTTGGCAAGGCAAGACGAATTTGTTGTAACAAGGTTTTAACATCATGCATAATATCTAACTGTGCACACATATGATCTGTTGCTCCTGTATCAATAATCCAAGAAAACTTGTTGTATGTGCTGGAAGAAAACATGGAATAAACCATACCTGCAACATGATCTTCTGGTGATTTAACACCTTTATTACTCATGAGCATATTCATCATATGATTCATGTGAACTAACTGATTCTGCATCTGTTCCATTGACATAGAGTGTCCATAGACTGATTATGGTGATTCATGTTAGACTGAAAAGTTTGAACAGGAAAGTTTGGTTGAAAATTGGATATGGATGATGTCATATTTGCATTATTTGTATACTGTTTTCCTTTTGAAAGAGGCCTAAAATTCTGACCATTAGCTCCATTAAATTTCCCTGTCTTCTTCTTTGGAGGATATCCATTCAATTTGAAACAAGTTTCTTTGACATGATTGTCACCATTACAATAAGTACATTTAAGGGGCTGTTTAGCAAATGTACTTTGATTTCCATGTGTCAACGTTAGTTAAAAAATTCTCGGGTCGGGTCACAACCCGGATCTTTCATCTCTTCCTAAGTTATCTCTACCCTCACTCTTTTTATTTAGGAAAAAGGTTTTGAAGGATTTTTTAGGATAAAGGCCAACATGTATCATGTCGATAATTTGAACGTTTTACAGAGTCGCCAGTTGGTAGATTTGAAAATGGTTGTACCAACTCAACCGAGTTTTGTTTGAAAGAGGCCCAATTGCTGGACACTGTCGACACTTGATCTTTGAAACCGAAGTTTTGAGCTCGGGGGCTTGGTTAAGTGTGGAAAAGGTGTTAGGCACCCCACAACTCCCGTGTAAACACGGTACCGCATCTTTTTAATATTTTCCTTAAAAGTGAAATGCGTGTGTGAATGCTGTTTGAAAATTGGGCCTATGTTTGATTTATTGAAAGTAGTTTTTTGCTTTGGTGAACCTATATACGAAGGGTTTGACTTGATTTGCAAAATGTCTTTGATTTGATTTGTAAAAGTGCTTGATTTGATTTGCAAAAGCTTTTCTTTTGATTTGAAAATGATGTTTTGAAAGCTGGTTATCAAACCCTTACGCTAACATAGGAATTGAAGCCTATTGACACTTCCATTTTTTTTATCTTTTCAGCCATAAGGCACAGTTTGAATGGCGATTGTCGGGCTGTGAAGCATCCTCGACCACAGAATATATACAAATGTCGGTCTCCTCATAGACATGATAACCATCGGAGGGACTCTGACACTACAAACCATATTTTCACTATGTTGAGACCTTAAATCCGGATAATCGTTTTAAGGTCTGTTGTATGTACATTTTATAGAAAAAACTAGCAAGGTACATCTGTAAAGCGGAGTTTGTCCATCGTGGGAATCAGATTCTGATCGATTTAATCATGAATCCCACGATTCCTAGGCTCACATATGAGTAGCCAATAAACCTGCACAGTTTAAATTTGCACAGAAATAGATATATATCCCAAAATTGCCAGAACCGAGGATTCATTCAGTAAATCAGGGTTCGCACGGCTGAAGCGTCTCGTTCCCACTAGATAGCGATCTAAGGGACGCGAGTTTACTTTTATACCTGAAACTAGAAAGAAAGGTAGATTTAAGGAAATCTCAGCCATTCTAGCTTCCCGGTTCAGTTTGGACATGTTTTGAACCGTTTGAAAGGTAGAGTTGGCGAGATTTAAATAAATCTAGTCCGCCCGCAGATATGTCAGTGCCAATTCATATCAAATGAATGTTTAAAGAAGCAATTTAATAAAAGCGAGTAAAGCAATATATATACACAGTTATATATATAAAAGCTGTAAAGGGCGATGAGTTTTCACGCTGGTGCCCGGACTGGAATTGAAATATATATATATATATATATATATATATATATATATATATATATTGACAGAAACATAGTCAACCAAGACTGGGAAGAGAACCCAGTGGTGGTGAAGGCTGCTTATATATGCATATTTATATATAAAAGCAGTAAAAAAGCCACAGAATAATTCAGGCCGAACAGAAATGTAAATGTACATAAAAGTAGTCAACCAGGGACTGCGAAAAGAACCCAGTAATGGTGAGGTGTGCAAAAACTGTGACGCCCCCAAAATAGGTTCAATACACAACCCATTATGAGTCGCCAAATATATGGTATAGACTCCAAATATACATCTTCAACTTTCAACTATTATACAGTCGTGCAAAATACGACCACGCAACTGTGAGCGTCAATACAAATATTATGTAGAAAATATAAACGCTTAAATTCCGGTCTCATTAATTACAATTATTAAAACACTATTTTACAAAAATAGTGAGGACTACTACAGCTCTATCTCGGACCATCACTCCATTCCCTGACTAGTCCCCGCGATATTCTCTTTTCCTGAAAAGAACAATGGAAGAAAAGGGTGAGCTCAATTAGCCCAGTAAAAAATATTATGACTAAGATAATGAAGAATAAATTATCGTTAGTCTTCAATAAACTAGATAAAATATGATGGACAACAAGTTTTAGATTAACAACTACAGCGAAAATAACAATTCATTAGAAGAGTTAAGTAGAGAATGATGTGTACTATCTTCTATGATATAAAAGTCCATCATCAATATTTTATCCCTGTAACACCAATCAATAATATTTTCAATCAACGAATTATCCATGCACTACGGGCCAAGGATATTTGTTTGTATCACCAGTGGTTATGATCATGTCAAACACCTGTCCATCTTTACACTACAGGTCAAAGATATTCATAAATCAACAGCTCACTTTGCACTACGGGCGAAAGATATATTCATCAATCAATAGTTCATCTTTCCACTATAGGCCAAAGATATTCATCAATCAACAGTTCATCTTTGCACTACGGGCCAAAGATAAATTTCACCACAATTTAAGACTGATGATGATGAAAAATAATATAGAGAACGAATCAAGTGAGATAAAGGACAAATATTAGAGAATTTATCCAGAGTTCAAAATAAAGATTAAAACATAGATACAATCAAAGATAATTTGGACAGAAAATAAATAAATAAATATTTTTTTTCCTAAATAGTACCGCGTAAATAGTACCCCATAAATAGTATCTCGTGAATAGTACCCGAATGAATAGTATCCCGACATGAAAATATATAAATTTCATAAGAAAGTTCAGACCAATATTCCAGTGAAATGATATTAGATGAAGCGCAAAACTCAAGGAATTTCTGATCATTTTAGGAATTATAGAAGCAATACTTACCGTAGTAAGTTTAAATTTAGGAATATGAAAGAAATATTATCACTTTCATAATATGGAATATGAAAGAAAATAATATTCTTTATGAATATTGAAAGAAAATAACATCATTTACGAGAAAAATAATATCCTTTACCTTAGTAGAATACTAGATCAGACTGGAATATCAGATATTATGTTGAGAAAAATCTTGCACCGTAATCCACACTCAAACTATCCTTATACTCACAAGAAATACGCTCAATATTATAGAGAAAAAATTTTCTAATTCTGGTGTGATTTTTATTTCTTAACTAAGCACCCTATTTATAAGAAAGTGGTAGCATACCATTTCTGACAATTTCACCAACGGATGAAATTTCCAAGCATGTTAACTTTGAAAAACCCTGCAGCCCACCACTTTTGAAATTTCTTAGCCTCCACCAACTTTCTCACATGTTTATATAATATATATATATATTAAAATATTTATAATTATTAAAAGAATTCCAAATTCAATTTTTTTTCCTCCACCTTATTTTATTTTTATACCATGAATTTATTATAATAATGTTACCATTCAACTTATAAAATTATACTATTATATTATCACATTATAATATTATAATGTAATATTATAATAATATATTTAAATGAATATTTTATCAGAAAATATAAAATGTCAACTTTCAACAAATGTCTCTTGCTAAAAATTCCTCCATTTATATCAAAATTGAATAAATATTTACTTACCATATTTATCAAAAATTAATTATTATTCACATTTAATATTACAGAATCACAATATTGACAACCAGATCGTTCCTAGGAAAGAGGGGGCTTTCCAATAAGAACTTCTCCTTATTGGCGCGCAATTATATAACCTAACCCCTTTTCTCGACAGAACTTTCTAGACATTGTCAATAATGTTATTTAATAATATCATTTAAATAATCTGTGTGATAATTATTCATTTAATAATATGAAATACTGTGCGATGGTTACTGTGACAATTATTGGATCAATAATATAAAATACTATGCAATTATCAATGTAGCAATTATTGAATCAATAATATAAAATATTACACAATAATTACTGTAACAATTATTGAATGAGTGCCTTCTTACGTAAGAATCAATAATTCAAAATACTGTGCAATACCGTGTGCTACTGTACAACAACGCGTATTATTGTATTTTTATCACCGGATATTTCAACAGTTTAACGGTAACAGTTATACCGTTATTTTTATAAAAATGTTATTTTTGTCGGTTTCTATATCCGATAGTTATTCTATTGTGGGGTCCACCAATGATTGCGCCGTCGTACGAATATTCTCCGACTAAAAGAATATTCCCCGACCAAACGAATATTTCCCGACACAACGAATACTTTATGACCACTTGCTTACTTTATAAAATTTGCACATATCACCCATAACTTATCACATTTATCAAATCAACACCTTACTATTTAAAATAATATATGGAGGAAATTAAATCTTATTCATAAAAAGTTGGGGTCTTACAACCTCTTCTCCTTACGAAATTTTGTCCTCGAAATTGACGTACTTACCTGGTATGTCGAAAAGGTGAGGATACATTTCTTTTATTTTCGATTCTAACTCCCAAGTCATTTCCTCAATATCATGGTTCCTCCACAAAACTTTAACTTGAGATATAATCTTTGAGCATAGGGCATGTTCCTTCTTATCCAAGATCTTGACAGGTACCTCCTCGTACGTTAAATCTTCGGCTATCTCGTCTGGTTCTAACTAAATAATGTGGTTTGGGTCTTTCACATATTTACGTAGCATGGAATGTGAAAAATATTATGAACACGAGACATGCTTAGAGGTAAGGCAAGTCTGTAGGCCACAGTTCCTACTCGGTCAAGGATTTTAAATGGACCAATAAATCGTGGGTTGAGTTTTCCACTCTTTTCGAATCTCGTAACTCCTTTCCATGGAGCAACACGTAACAACATATGGTCTCCGACATTGAATTCCATGTCTCTTCGATGAAGATCAACATAACTCTTTTGTCGATCTTGTGTTATTTGTATACGTTGCCAGATTATTTGAATCTTTTCCGTAGTCATACGTACTAACTCCAATCCCAACAATGTTGCTTCACCCACCTCGTCCTAGCATACTGGAGAACGACACTTTCGTCCATACAACGCCTCGAATGGAGCCATACCTATACTTGCTTGATAACTGTTGTTGTAGGAGAATTCCACCAATGGTAAGTACTTGTCCCAACTTCCTTTGAAGTCTAGAACACAGAGTCTCAATAAATCTTCAAGAGTTTGAATAGTCCTTTCCGATTGTCCGTCCGTTTGAGAATGATATGCAGAACTAAATTGTAAATCGGTGCGAATAGCTTTCTTCAAGCTGACCCAAAATCGTGAAGTGAATCTTTGGTCTCGATCCGAAACTATGGATACTGGCATGCCATTCAATCTCACAATCTCATTTATATACATACGAGCAAGACGTTCAAGTGAATAAGTCTCTCTTATAGGCAAGAAATGAGCAGACTTGGTTAATCTATCGACAATAACCCAAATTGCATCTATGCCTTGAGAAATCTTAGGAAAACCAGTAACAAAATCCATGGTGATGTGTTCCCACTTCTATTTTGGAATCTTAAGTGGTTGCAATGGACCCTTTGACACTTGATGCTCTGCCTTGACACGTTGACACGTTAAACTCCTCGAGATAAACTCCACAACTTCTCTCTTTATGTTGCCCCATCAAAATGTATGTCGAAGATCACGATACAATTTGGTACTTCCAAGATGGATTGCAAACGGTGTGTTGTATGCCTCCATCATGATTTTATACTTCAAATCAAAATCGTTAGGAACACAAAGTCTGGAGTTGACTCGAAGTATTCCTTCTTCATTGATTCTTGCTTTTGGAATAGTACCTTCTTGCACCTTCTTCTTCATATTCATCAGCTCCAAGTCTGTAGCTTGATCAGCTTTAACTTTATCAATTAAAGCTGGTTCTACGCGTATATTTGACATCATCACGTGGGTCCCTGGAGTCTTTAACTCTATCTCCATCCTTTGTAAGTCATACAAAATGGGCTTTTGTGTTGACGTCATCGCACTCGTTCCCGCATATGATCTTCTACTCAACGCGTCTGCTACCACGTTCTCTTTTCCAAGATGGTATTGGATGGTATGGTCGTAATCTTTCAACAGCTTAAGCCAACGTCATTGCTGCATGTTGAGTTCCTTTTGGGTGAAGAAATATTTGAGGCTCTTATGATCCATATAGATCTCCACTTTCTCCTCATACAGGTAGTGTCTCCAGATCTTCAATGCGAAAATGATAGCAGCCAACTCTAGATCATGAGTAGGATAATTCCTCTCATATTCTTTGAGTTGTCGCGAGGCATAGTGTGACACCCCCAGAATAGGTCCAGTTAACCCAACCCATTCTGAGTCGCCAAATACATGGTACATAATTCAAATACAAATTTTATATCATACGGTCGTGCAAAATACGACCACACAACTGTGAGTGTCAATACAAATATGTAGAAAATATTAATATTCAAACTAAGTCCTCATTACAATTATTATCACACCGTTTATCAGAAATAGTGAGGACTACTACTGTTCTAACTCGGACCATCACTCTGTCCCCCGACTAGTTCCCGCAACATTCTCATTTCCTGAAGAGGACAACAGATGAAAAGGGTGAGCTCAACTAGCCCAGTAAAGAATATTATGACTAAGATAATGGAAAATAAATTATCGTTAGTCTTCAACAAATCAGATAAAATATAAAGGACAACCAACTTTAGATCAATATTCGCATCGGAAATAACAATTCATTAGAAGAGTTAAGCAGAGAATGAAGTCTACTATCTTCTATGATTTAAAAGTCCATCATCAATATTTTATCCCTGTAACATCAATCAATATACATCTCGAATCAAATATTCATCTTTGCACTACAGGCCAAAGATATTCATTTGTATCATCAGTGGTCATGTTCATCTCAACACCTTTCATCTTTACACTACAGGCCAAAGATATTCATCAGGTAATCATTCATCTTTGCTCTACAGGCCAAAGATATTCAGTTACATCATCTTTTAGGACTGAGGATGATGAAAACATTTTAAATAACGAATTCAGTGAGATAAAAGACAAAGATTAAGGATTCGTATTTTAGTTTATCCAATTCAAAAATACTTTGTAATAATCAATTGTGGAGCAAAATTCAAGAATAAAGCTCAAAACTTAGATCCAACCAAAGATAGTAACCATAACAGACAATTTGGACAAATAGAAAAAAATTTAATTTTTCCGTGAATAGTGCCGTATACGTGAATAGTAACCCCGACGAAAAAAGTAAGAATTTCATAACAAAATCCATGCCAATATTTCGGTTTAATGATATTGAAAAGAATAACATCATTTACGAAAGAAAATAACATCCCTTACCTCAAAAGGATAGTACTTCTGACTGGAATATCGGATATAATATCGAAGGAAACTTGCACTGAATACTAATACTCAAAGTATTGAAATACTCATAAAAATACGCTTGATATTATAGAGAGAGAAAACTTCTGATTCTGGTGTGATTTTCAATTCTAACCTAAGCACCCTATTTATAGGAAAAGCTTAGGATGCCAAAGGAGACTAAAATAATAAAATATATTATTTTTAAAAAAAATTCCGCTGCCTGGCGGCTTTCCAAAATTCTGAATTTTCAACAAAAGTGGGGCCCACCCATAAAAAAATATTTATTTTCTGAAACTTCAATAATTCATAATAAATAGCCCCTTTGTCAGAAAAATACAAATTCTATCATAGGAAATTTAATTCTCTACAACTTTGTAGAAGGAAGTTTTTCCAAACTCCAAAAATAAATTATCCGAAATCCATAAACAGATGATTTCTCACACCAAAATACTGATAAAAACTCATCAGCGCTAATTCCTTCTTTTATATTCACAAAATAAATATTTCCTTATCATATAAATCAATAATTAATTATTCATAAATAATATTACAGAACTACAATATTGACAACCAGGTCGTTCTCAGGAAAGAGGGGGCCTTCCGATAAGGACTTTTCCTTACTGGCGCGCAATTAAATAACCCCTCCTAAACAGAACTTTCTTAGACATTGTCAATAATGCTATCTAATAATATTATTCAAATAATATGAATTATTGAGTTGATAATGTGAAATACTGTGTAGTGACAATTATTGAATCAATAATACCAAAATATCAACTGTAGCCATTATTGAATCAATCATATAAAATGGCAACGTAGCAATTATTGAGTCAATAAAATATCAATGTACAATTATTGAGTCAATAATATAAAATATCAACGTAGCAATTATTGAGTCAATAATATAAAATATTGAACAGTAATTACTGTAACAATAATTGAGTAAGTTCCTTCTCACGTAAGACTCAATAATTCGAAATACTGTGCAATACCGTGTGCTACTGTGCAACACCGCGTATCACTGTATTTTAACCACCGGGTATTTCAACAGTACTAGCGGTAACAACTACGCCGTTATTTTGTAAAAAGATTATTTCTATCGCTTTCTATATCCGACAGTTATTCCGTTGTGGGGCCCACAAATAGCTGCGCCGTCGTACGGATATTCTCCAACAACAAGAATATTCCACGACCAAACGAATATTCTCCGACAACAAGAATATTTTATAACCACTTGCTCATTTTAAAAAATATTTGCACATTTCACCCATAACTTTCACATTTATCAATCAACACCTTACTATTTAGAAATAATATATAAAGAAAATTAAATCTTTATTCATAAAAGTTGGGGTCTTACAACCTCCCCTCCTTATGAAATTTCGTCCTCGAAATTGACGTACGTACTTGGTATGTCAAAAAGGTGAGGATACCTCGCTTTCATTTCTGATTCCAACTCCCAGGTCATTTCCTCAATTGCATGGTTTCTCCACAAAACTTTAACTTGAGGTATAATTTTCGAGCGTAGGACATGCTCCTTCCTATCCAAGATTTTGACAGGTACCTCCTCGTACGTTAAATCTTCAGCTATCTCATCCGGTTCTAACTCAATAATGCGGTTTGGATCCTTCACATATTTCTGTAACACAGATATGTGAAACACGTTATGAACACGAGACATACTTGGAGGTAAAGCGAGTCTATAAGCCACATTTCCTACTCGGTCAAGAATCTCAAATGGACCAATGAATCGTGGATTGAGCTTTCCTCTTTTCCTAAACCTCGTAACTCCTTTCCACGGAGCAACACGTAATAACACATAGTCCCCAACATTAAATTCCACGTCCTTTCGATGAAGATCCGCATAACTCTTTTGTCGATCCTGTGCCGTTTGTATACGTTGTCGGATCATTTGGATCTTTTCTGTAGTCATACGTACCAACTCTGGTCCCAATAATGTTGCTTCACCCACCTCATTCCAGCATACTGGAGAGCGACACTTTCTCCCATACAATGCCTCGAATGGAGCCACGCCTATACTTGCCTGATAACTGTTGTTGTAGGAGAATTCCACCAATGGTAAATACTTATCCCAACTCCCTTTGAAGTCTAGAACACAAAGTCTCAATAGATCTTCAAGAGTTTGAATAGTCCTTTTCGATTGTCCGTCTGTTTGAGGATGATAAGCCGAACTGAATCGTAAATCCGTGCCCATAGCTTTCTGCAAACTGATCCAAAATCGTGAAGTAAATCTGGGATCACGATCCGAAACTATGGATACTGGCATGCCATGAAATCTCACAATCTCATTCACGTACATATGAGCAAGACGTTCAAGGGAATAAGTCTCTCGTATCGGCAAGAAATGAGCAGACTTGGTTAATCTATCAACAATAACCCAAATCGCATCTAAGCCTTGAGAAACCTTGGGAAGACCCGTAACGAAATCCATCGTAATGTGTTCCCACTTCCATTTCAAAATCTCTAGTGGTTGCAATGGACCCTTCGGCACTTGATGCTCCGCCTTTATACGTTGACAAATTAAACATCTCGAGATGAACTCCGCGATCTCTCTCTTCATATTGCTCCACCAAAATGTATGTCGAAGATCACGATACATTTTGGTACTCCCAGGATGGATTGCGAATGGTGTGTTGTGTGCCTCCTTCATGATTCTATGCTTCAAGTCAGAATCGTTAGGAACACAAAGTCTGGAGTTGACTCGAAGTATTCCCTCTTCATCGATTCTTGCTTCTGGAATGGCACCTTCTTGCACCTTCTTCTTCATCTTCATCAGCTCTGCATCCGTAGCTTGAGCAGCTTTAACTTTATCAATCAAAGCTGGTTCTACGCGTATACTTGACATCATCACACTCGTTCCCACATATGATCTTCTACTCAACGCGTCAGCTACCACGTTCGCTTTTCCAGGATGGTATTGGATGGTATGATCGTAATCTTTCAATAGCTCAAGCCAACGTCGTTGCCGCATGTTGAGTTCCTTCTGAGTGAAGAAATATTTAAGGCTCTTATGATCCGTATAAATCTCCACTTTCTCTCCATACAAGTAATGTCTCCAGATCTTCAACGCAAAAACGACAGCTGCCAACTCTAGATCATGAGTAGGATAATTCCTCTCATATTCTTTGAGTTGTCGCGAGGCATAGGCTATGACTTTCCCATGTTGCATGAGAACACATCCTAACCCTTTGCCCGAAGCATCGCTGTAGATAACAAATCCATCCGAACCAGATGGTATTGTCAGAACAGGTGCTGAGATAAGTCTTCTCTTGAGCTCTTGGAAGCTCTTCTCGCATTCCTCGCTCCAAACAAATTTTGTATCTTTCCGAGTTAACTGAGTTAATGGAGTAGCGATTCGAGAAAATCCCTCTACGAACCTCCGATAATAACCAGCTAAGCCCAAAAAGCTTCGTACTTCGGTCACCGACTTAGGTTTCTCCCAGCTTTGTATTGCTTCAATCTTCGTCGGGTCAACAGATACTCCACGTTTCGATACCACGTGCCCAAGAAATGCTACTTCCTCAAGCCAGAACTCGCATTTCTTCAGCTTGGCATATAGCTTGTTCTCACGAAGCTTTTGAAGTACCAGCTTCAAATGGTGCTCATGATCTTCACGGCTTTTAGAATAGATGAGGATGTCATCAATAAAGACAACAACGAATTAATCCAAATACTCCTTAAATACACGGTTCATCATATCCATGAAAGCAGCAGGAGCATTAGTCAATCCAAAAGACATGACTAAGAACTCATAATGTCCGTACCGTGTTCTGAAAGCAGTCTTTGGAATATCCTCAGTTTTAATCTTCAACTGATGATATCCAGAACGAAGATCGATCTTTGAAAAGAATTGCGCTCCTTGCAACTGGTCGAACAAGTCATCAATACGAGGTAGCGGATACCTATTCTTGATGGTGACATGGTTCAACTCCCGATAGTCAATACAAAGTCGCATACTCAAGTCTTTCTTCTTTACGAATAAAACAGGAGCACCCCAAGGAGACGTACTAGGACGAATAAAACCGATGTCTAACAATTCTTGTAATTGGATCTTTAACTCCAGAAGTTCAATAGGAGCCATTCGATATGGGGTTTTAGAAATGGGCTTTGTACCGGGCTCAAGGTTAATAAAGAATTCAACTTCACGTTCTGGGGGGTAGACCAAAATGTTCTTCGGGAAATACATCAGGAAACTCATTAACAACGGAAATATCATTCAAATCTGATGTATTCTGGTTTAGATCAGTGACATGAGCTAAGAAAGCTTGACATCCGTTTTTCAATAAACGAATAGCTTTATGACTTGAAATGATATTGACTGATTTAAGTGGTTTGGTGATTTGGATTCGCACAACAGGTTGATTAGGAATATGAAAACTAACAACCTTACGAAAATAATCAATTTTGGCATGGTAAGTGGTTAACCAATCAATTCCTAAAATCACGTCAAATGCAAGTATTTTCAAAGATATAAGATCAACAGGTAAGGTAAGGGTACCAATCTGAATCAAGCAAGATTTGTAAACTGTGGATGTAACAAAGGTTTCTCCCAACGGAGTTTCAACAAATAAGTCAAAGTCTAATTTATCAGAAGTCAAGTTCAAACGTTGAGCACAAGCAGGTGAAATAAAAGAATGGGTAGCACCGGTATCTAACAAGGTGTAAACTTCGCAAGAGTTTATGATTAGCTTACCCGTAATCACCTCGTGTGGATTCCTCGGGTTTTGAGCTATCACGACAAACGCTCTTCTAGGAATCACCGACTTTAACTTGTCCGAAACCGCCTTTGGAATCACCACCCCCACTGGATTTGGTTTTGCAATAGGAAAATCTCGAGCTATATGTCCTTCTTTTCCACAGTTATAACATGCTTTGAATTGTTGTGGGCAGTTTGGACTTATGTGTCCCTCTTTTCCGCATTTATAGCATGCGACCGATGGTCGTTCTCCTCCCCTCGAAACAGTTGATGCTGGTGCTGATGTTGACATCTTCACGTTCTCATTGTTATACCTTCTCTTTTTAAAATCTCCTCCCGATTCGCTTTTTCTACTATCATGGCCACGATTACCACCGGAGTGGTTACCGCTTCTGTCATACTTTCCTCCTCGCTGGTTGTCATTGCTCCGATGACCGCTGCCACCGGTACGACCTTGGTTGTGGTCCCTCGGTTGAACATAATCATTATCTCGTTCTAATAACTGGGCCCTGTTTACTACATCCGAATATAGAGAAAATTTATGAGAAATGAGGTATTGACGTATTTCGGGTTTCAAACCTCTTAGAAACATCCGCGTCATACGTTCCTCATTCTCCACCAAATGAGGTGCAAACTTGGACAACTCCGCGAACTTAGCCTCGTACTGGGATACCGTCATGTTGTTTTGCTCGAGTTTGATAAATTCTACTTCCTTCATATGACGAATACTTTCAGGAAAGTACTTGTCATTGAACAGTTTCTGGAACGCTTCCCAAGACATCTTGAGTGCGACAGGCTGGGTACGCTTCACAGATTCCCACTAGTAATCTGCCTCTCCACGGAGCATAAACGTGGCGAATGGAACCTTCTGTTCCTCCGTACATCCCAAGACATCAAATATCTTGGTAATTTATTTAATCCACGTCTCCGCCTTGATCGGATCTGGCTTTCCCAGAAACTCTGGTGGTCCTAATTCTTTGAACTGCTTGGCAGTGACAACTCGCGTGTTGTTATTATCTCCACCTGTATGTTGCACACGAGTCTCCCTCGTCTGGTTTTGCATAAACTGCAAAAAACTTCTAAACATCTCATCGTTTATCGTCTGATCAGTGTTGTTTTCAGGATGAACATTGCCTTCTTGTTGCACGTTCTCCTGGTTAGTGATTAAAGGTGTCTCCACGGTCTCATTCACTTCGTTGTTAACATTCTCAGCTGCCATTCTCAAATACTGCCATAAAACAAGGGCTAATTAAACAAATTAACATATCACATATTAACCCTATGCTCCGACTGACCAATTAAATACCACATAAGCTTAGGTAGGACACACTAGCGAAGGATTTACTCGTCTCTCCCCTCCTAGTTCTATTCCCCGATCTCCGCCAGAGATCATATCCCTAAGCTCTGATACCAACTGTGACACCCCCAGAATAGGTCCAGTCAACCCAACCCATTCTGAGTCGCCAAATACATGGTACATAATTCAAATACAAATTTTATATCATACGGTCGTGCAAAATACGACCACACAACTGTGAGTGTTAATACAAATATGTAGAAAATATTAATATTCAAACTAAGTCCTCATTACAATTATTATCACACCGTTTATCAGAAATAGTGAGGACTACTACTGTTCTAACTCGGACCATCACTCTGTCCCCCGACTAGTTCCCGCAACATTCTCATTTCCTGAAGAGGACAACAGATGAAAAGGGTGAGCTCAACCAACTTTAGATCAATATTCGCAGCGAAAATAACAATTCATTAGAAGAGTTAAGCAGAGAATGAAGTCTACTATCTTCTATGATTTAAAAGTCCATCATCAATATTTTATCCCTGTAACATCAATCAATATACATCTCGAATCAAATATTCATCTTTGCACTACAGGCCAAAGATATTCATTTGTATCATCAGTGGTCATGTTCATCTCAACACCTGTCATCTTTGCACTACAGGCCAAAGATATTCATCAGGTAATCATTCAGCTTTGCTCTACAGGCCAAAGATATTCATCAAGTAATCATTCATCTTTTAGGACTGAGGATGATGAAAAACATTTAAAAAAAACGAATCCAGTGAGATAAAAGACAAAGACTAAGGATTTGTATTTCAGTATATCCAATTCAAAAATACCTCGTAATAATCAATTATGGAGCAAAATTCAAGAATAGAGCTCAAAACTTGGATACAATCAAAGATAGTAACCTTAACAAGCAATTTGGACAAATAGAAGAAAATTTAATTTTTCCGTGAATAGTGCCGTATACGTGAATAGTGCCGTATACGTGAATAGTAACTCCGACGGAAAAAGTAAGAATTTCAACATAAAATCCATGACAATATTTCGGTATAATGATATTGAAAAGAATAACATCATTTACGAAAGAAATAACATCCTTTACCTCAAAATAATAGTACTTCTGGCTGGAATATCGGATATAATTTTGAAAGAAACTTGCACTGAATGCTAATACTCAAAGTATTAAAATACTCACAAAAATACGCTCGATATTATAGAGAGAGAAAACTTCTGATTCTGGTGTGATTTTCAATTCTAACCTAAGCACCCTATTTATAGGAAAAGCTTAGGATGCCAAAGGAGACTAAAATAATAAAATATATTATTTTAAAAAAAAATTCCGCCGCCTGGCGGCTTTCCAAAATTCTGAATTTTCAACAAAAGTGGGGCCCACCCATAAAAAAATATTTATTTTCTGAAACTTCAATAATTCCTAATAAATAGCCCCTTTGTCAGAAAAATACAAATTCTATGTCCTTCCATAGGAAATTTAATTCTCTACAACTTTGTAGAAGGAAGTTTTTCCAAATTCCAAACATAAATTATCCAAAATCCATAAACAGATGATTTCTCACACCAAAATACTGATAAAAACTCATCAGCGCTAATTCCTTCTTTTATATCCACAAAATAAATATTTCCTTATCATATAAATCAATAATTAATTATTCATAAATAATATTACAGAACTACAATATTGACAACCAGGTCGTTCCCAAAAAGAGGGGGCCTTCCGATAAGGACTTTTCCTTACTGGCGCGCAATTAAATAACCCCTCCTAGACAGAACTTCCTTAGACATTGTCAATAATGTTATCTAATAATATTATTCAAATAATATGAATTATTGAGTTGATAATGTGAAATACTGTGTAGTGACAATTATTGAATCAATAATACCAAAATATCAACTGTAGCCATTATTGAATCAATCATATAAAATGGCAACGTAGAAATTATTGAGTCAATAAAATATCAATGTACAATTATTGAGTCAATAATATAAAATATCAACGTAGCAATTATTGAGTCAATAATATAAAATATTGAACAGTAATTACTGTAACAATAATTGAGTAAGTTCCTTCTCACGTAAGACTCAATAATTCGAAATACTGTGCAATACCGTGCGCTACTATGCAACACCGCGTATCACTGTATTTTAACCACCGGGTATTTCAACAGTACTAACGGTAACAACTACGCCGTTATTTTGTAAAAAGGTTATTTCTGTCGCTTTCTATATCCGACAGTTATTCCGTTGTGGGGCCCACAAATAGCTGCGCCGTCGTACGAATATTCTCCGACAACAAGAATATTCCACGACCAAACGAATATTCCCCGACAAAAAGAATATTTTATAACCACTTGCTCATTTTAAAAAATATTTGCACATTTCACCCATAACTTTCACATTTATCAATCAACACCTTACTATTTCGAAATAATATATAAAGAAAATTAAATCTTTATTCATAAAAGTTAGGGTCTTACACATAGGCTATGACTTTTCCATGTTGCATGAGAACACATCCTAACCCTTTGCCTAAAGCATCGCTATAGATGACAAATCCATCCGAACCAGATGGTATTGTCAGAACAGGTGCCGAGATGAGTCTCCTCTTGAGCTCTTGGAAGCTCTTCTCACATTCCTCGTTCCATCCGAATTTTATAACTTTTCGAGTTAGCTGAGTTAATGGAGTAGCGATTCGAGAAAATCTTCCACGAATCTCCGATAATAACCAGCTATGCCCAGAAAGCTATGTACTTCGGTTACTGAATTAGGTTGTTCCCAACTTTGTATTGCTTCAATTTTCACCAGATCAACTGATATTCCATGTTTCGATACCACGTGCCCAAGGAATGCTACTTTCTCAAGCCAGAACTCGCATTTCTTCAACTTGGCATATAACTTGTTTTCACGAAGCTTTTGAAGTATCAGCTTCAAATGTTGTTCATGATCTTCACGATTTTTGGAGTAAATGAGGATGTCATCAATAAAGACAACCACAAAATGATCCAAATATTCCTTGAATATCCGGTTCATCATATCTATGAAAGCCGCAGGAGTATTAGTCAATCCAAAAGACATGACTAAGAATTTATAATGCCCGTATCGAGTTCTGAAGGCAGTCTTTGAAATGTCATCAGTTTAATCTTTAACTGATGATATCCAGAACGAAGATCGATCTGTGAGAAAAATTGTGCACCTTATAACTGGTCGAACAGGTCATCAATGCGAGGTAACGGATACCTATTCTTGATGGTGACATGGTTCAATTCCAGATAGTCAATACAAAGTCGCATACTCCCTTCTTTCTTCTTTACGAATAAAACAGAAGCACCCCAAGGAGATGTACTAGGACGAATGAAACCAATGTCTAACAACTCCTGTAGTTGGACCATTAACTCCTGAAGTTCAATAGGAGCCATTCAATATGGGGTTTTAAAAATGGGTTTTGTACCTGGTTCAAGGTCAATAAAGAATTCAACTTCACGTTCTGGGGGTAGACCAGGAAGTTCTTCAGAAAATATATCAGGAAATTTATTAACAACAGAAATATCATTCAAATCTGATGTATTCTGGTTTAAATCAGTGACAAGGGCTAAGAAAGCTTGACATCTATTTTTCAATAAACGAATAGCTTTATGACTTGAAATGACATTGATTGATTTTAGTGGTTTGATTGATTGAATTCGCATAACAGGTTGGTTAGGAATATCCTGATATTTAGTGACCGAGGTTGATTTGAAAGGCCCGATATTGAGATCGGGGTTGATCTAACGGTTTGATTGGAGATCAGAGTTGATTTGATGGCCCGATATTGAGATCAGGGTTGAGTTGACGGTCCGATTTGAGATCAAAGTTGATTTGATGGCCTGATATTGAGATTGGGGTTGAGTTGACGGTCCGATTGGAGATCGAAGTTGATTTGATGGCCCGATATTGAGATCGGGGTTGAGTTGACCCGGTATTGGTGATCGGGGTTGATTTGATTGCCCGATATTGAGATTGGGGTTGATCTGACTGTCCGATTGGAGATCAGAGTTAATTTGATGGCCCGATATTGAGATCGGGGTTGAGTGGACCCGGTATTGGTGACCGGGGTTGATTTGATTGTACCATTTTGCCCTCCTACAATGTTAGTAACAGGGACAGGAAATTTCGAGTGTCTACAGATGCCCCTCTTTATCATACTCATGCAATGTAATGGAATGAGTAGGATAAAGATTGCTAGACACTTGAAATGCAAAGATATCATTGATGCAATGGAATGAATGTTGAAATGTTTTCGTAGATCGCATATCGCACTTCGCATCGCTAATTGTATCGCAAATCGCTTCGCTAATCGCATCGCAAATTATTTACCTTTATCGGTGTTGTTAGTTCCCAAAAGCACGTTAAATATCTAGAAGGGGGGTTGAATAGATATTTTAAAATTTCTCTGTTTAAAATACTTAGTCAGTATTGGTGATACTGACTGCAGTGGAATATATGTTTTGTTCCCCTTCAAGATAATGCAGTTAAGGCGAGATAAACAATTATAACATATATAGCAGTTATAGCAGTTAATGAGAGACAATGATACACAGGGTTTTAAGTGGTTCAGAGCCAACGCGACTCCTAATCCACTCTTCTACTCCACGAGTAGGAAATCCACTAAAGATGTCTTCTTACAACTGGAGCACTTAGATCCCTTCAAGGCCAGTAGCCCTGAAACTTCACTTAGTTCACTTTTGAACTCTTCAAGTCCTTTGACTTGGATCTGCTCTTAGTTCACTTCTGAACTCTTCAAGTCCTTTAACTTGGATTTTCACATAGTTCACTTCTGAACTTCTTCAAGTCCTCTGACTTGGTACCTCACTTGGATAGGCAGTTGTTAGTTTGAGGTGTCCTACTCAGTTGCAGTTCAGCTTCTGTCTTTCAAAGGACTGAGTAGCGAAGCAAGCTTTCTTTAGTATCGTAGTGTTGCTTGTTGAGTGTTCTTGAGCTTTTTCAATGTATTCTTTCTTTATACTTCTTGCTTGCTTGATCTGATCCTTGTCTGATTTCCTTATAAAAGAGCCATTCAAAAATAGCTGTTTTAAATGCTTCCGTTGCTTCATTTAATGCTTTAGACGTTTTTTGTGCAGTGATGTTGTCGTCTTGCTTTTCTGCTGCTCTGCCGCCTGGCCCACTGACACAGCAGACTGTATTCTTTCACCTAACACCTGCAAAGGTATTTTCTGCAGGCTACTTTAGTCCTATCCTTAGCTTCTTTAATATGCTTCTTCGATTTGGACTAAGGATGAATATGAAAGTATTGGGACTATCACTTTGTCAACGACTATAAGCATTTCTTCATTTGTTGCTCTTCCTCCCTTCATCAGATCTTCAATCTTTGAAGTTGACTGGAGGAACACTACGATTATGGTCATTGTGACATAATCGTTGTGTGTTAGCTTTGCACATCGTGATTCAGACTTCTTCGTAGAGCACACTATGATTTCTCTTAAGCTCTTGGTAGACTACGATTCCTTGCTTGCTTGTCTTGCAGACTTCACACTTCTGATAGCACTCTACGATTCCCAACTTGGCTCGACAGATGCTTTTCAACTTTATGACCCTCAATGTGGCTTCTAAGGCAGACTACGATTCTTTGATGCTTTCACTTGAGCTTGACGTTTCTTGCCTTGGCCTCTGCATACTTGATTCTTCGGCAAACTCCTATTTTGAATATCTTCACTTAAGCTCCACGTTTTCTGCCTTAACTTCTGTACGCTTGAATCTCTTGGCAGACTACGATTCCGAATCTCTTCGTTTAAGCTCCACGATTCTGCCTTGTCTTTCGAATGTTGTCTATGATAGACTACGATTCTGTCAAGACTTTAACTTTTACAGCTCAAATAGATCAACCTAACAATTTTGATCTTTTCTTCTATACATTCATTTACATAAATGATAAACATTAAAGCTCAGACCAACCTAACATGTTTGATCTATCATCTAAGTCCTTGTACAATGATTTTCTTAAGGACTGTACACTTAAGCATTTATATTTACTTTCAATATCAAATCTGAATATGCAATTCCCAACAATCTCCCCCTATTTGATGTTGACATAATCAAGGAGATTTAGATCATAGCATCATTTTCTAAATGCATAATGCTAGAAAGTAAATATGACTTAGTGTTTCAGTGAGCAACTAAAATTTCTAGAGAATAAGCATGAATTTATTGATGTTTGAAGAGATATTACATCCAAGCATAAAAACATCAATAAAGAATTAAGTTTAGGCTTATCTCTATTTTCTTTGTCTCTTGCTCCTCGAAGACTCAGCAGCTCTCATCCTTCTGGTTTGCTCATCTCTCCATTCAATGTCTTCTAGCTCATATCTGGACTGTGCAGAAGTCATACCTTGTGAGCCAGAAGCTTGACCTTGATGTCTTTGCAGAGGTATTCCCACTGGAGGCTGTTGCAGATACTGATCAGATCGTGGAGTTCGAATATTTGGACTCCTGGAGTTGCCAACCGACGATTGACCAGTACGTGTTTGCCTTTGCCTTTCCTGCTGCAAAGGTGGTGGTTGAATGTGCGTCTGCCTCGGTCTTCCACCTCTGCCTTTATCTCCTTACATATCTCCTTGCCTAATCTTCTCCCCCTTTATGTCATCATTAAGGGTTCGAATATTGTTTAAGAGCCATCTGACTCCGTCTACCAGGGCATGCATTTGAGTTCTTTGTTGAGAAATGTCACTGGTTTGTTCAGCAACTAAAGCCTCAGTGACCCTTCTTTGTTGCTGAAGCATTTTCACGGCATTGTTGTTCTGGGAGATTTGAGCAGTACTGCATTCTTGGAATTGGTTCAAAGCGATACGCAGTGCTGAAATCTGTTCTGCCATCAGCTCATTTTGAGTTTGCTGATTCTTCTGCATCAGTAACATGGCTTCTTTCTACTTCTTTACTTCGACAAAATGAATAGCATCCCTTGCCTTGAGACTTGCAGCCATTTCTCTAAAAATCTCCCTCAATAATTTGGACAGTTCAGTTCCCAATTGTCCTGGCAGAGTTTGGACCGAGTCAAGGATGTTGTCGAATCTATAGTGAAGTGCAAGGGAGTGTTCTTCAAAGATCTTTTTAGACTCTGACCCTATTTGATTTAATGTTGCAAATAGCTCCTCCCTGGTTGGCATGAGAGCCAATTGATCTAGAATTTGTTGTGTTTCTGGAGAAGGAGGAGTAGCTGAAGTGCGTTCATCTCTCCTTGACAAACTTGCGAGAGCAAGAGTCATGTCAAGTATTCATTGTTGGAGGATGATGGAATGTCTGCTTGGGTTAGAGGGTTAGGAGTTTACTGGATAGGCATAGTGTTTGGCTCAGATGTATGTGTTTGTGTCTCTTTGAGCTGTTCTGGACACTCTACGATTTCTTCTTCGAATTGATCAGCATGCCCGAATCGTAGTCTGTCATCTAGGGTTGGAGTTTAACTAATTGAGTTTACAAGCATTTCTTTGACAACTCGGATGATGTGCTCAATCATTATTGGATGGTTAACGGGTCGCTCGACGAAGATGAGTTGGTTATTTAGTTCATCAGTCACAAAGTTTTGGGACTCTGTGACTGGAAACTGATTTAGCATTACTTCATCCAGATTCTCTGGTAGCTCCCCCTCAATTTTTACATTCTCTGGCTCCCCCTCAGCTGTAGCATTATCTTGATTCTGAGCTTCCAGAGTTTCTTCTTCTTGCGGCTCAGTAATCTGTTTATCCTTCTCATCAGCTCTTTTTCTGTCCTCTTCCCTCAATACTTCCTCATTGATAAGAATGTATTTCTTGACCAATGTCCTCTTCCTCTTGGGCTTGACTGCTTCTTCAGAACCTTCTTCAGCTTCAACCCTGTTTGTCTGTTCGGGCTGAGAGGCTGTTGCAGCATCTTCTTCCATACTAGCAGCCCGCCTTGACTCTACGATTGGTGAAGACTCCTTAATCGTTGTAAGTGTAGGCTTCTTTGGTCTATGACTGCATTTCTTCTTCTTTTGAGCCTCAACACTTCTTTCAGCCATGTCCTCACTTGTTTCCCTCTTCTTCTTCTTCTCCTTCTCTTTCAGAGTCTCCTCTGATGCTTGAGCTGCCTCAGGAGTAATAGCTCTTTCAGTCAATAAGCCACTAAACTCCATTTCAGCATCAGGGCATGCTTGAAGTGCATCAGTGGTTGGGTCTTGAGGTTCCTCAGCCATTGATACATCTTCATTCATCTTCTTCTTTCCTTTCCTCCTTCTGATCAAGGCTTCAACATTTTCTTCAGTTACTCCTTCTTCTTCTACCTCCCAGGCGCCCTCTCTTATAGCAGATAGAATTTCAGATTTTATCTTACATTTTCTGCCGGGTTTTTCTTCCAGTTTTAAAATAATTGCTGGGTTATATTCTAGTTGGGGACAATGGAGACACCTTCTTCATCTTTAATCTTGTCTCCCAGTATAGCTTTTAGTATCATGCTGATAAATCTCCCATAAGGCATTTTTGCAGTACTCTTGGTCTTCTTGGAGCTTTCCATCTATTTTCCAAACCATTCCATTAGTAGAGCTCCATAGTTGAGTTGAACTCTGTACCTGATAGCTGTCATGAGCTTCAGTTGTTTTTCATTGACAGTATCGTGGCCAGAGAGCCCTTGCAGCATATGTATTTTCCAACAATTTCAGCAAGAAACTCATAGTCTTGGGGAAACTCTTTCTTCCTGTAGCCACTCTTTCCTTTAGTTTTGTTGTGTTTCATCTTCTTTAGGCCTTCATGAAAATCGATTCGGTCCAGTGATGGAAGACCTTCATTGATGAATCCTAAGGCAAGGTTTATGCTTTCTGAGTTGAGTCGAATTTGCTCGCCCTTGACTTTGGTGAGGATGGAGTTTCCTTCAATAATTCCATTTGTGTAGAACTCTTTCACCAGCTTTGTGAAAACAAGTGTGTCGGTACTTAGGGCATCCTTGAGTCCAGCTTTATTTAGCAGGGAAAGAACTTTGTGCATTTCTGGACCAGCATCTTCAAATTCGTCAAAGCATAGCTGAAAACCCGAGACAATTCTGGAAGCAGCCATTGATTTAGATTGATTTTCCTGAAATGAATGAACTTGGCTTAGCTTTCTGAAACTTAGGGTTTCGTTTGAGAGAGAGAGAGAGAGAAAGATAGTCTTTTGAAATTCAAAGATGAACTGACATATGATAGTTTAAAATAGTTTTAAACACTTCCCTCCATATGTTCAGCGTTGTGGGACACGTGTCAGATTCTGCAGAACTCCACGATTTTAATCCCTGTGGAAATCTCTGTTCTGCCCTTAGCTCCCCCTGAGCTGGTGTGCCCTTGTGAGAAGACTACTAATGTCCAGATCCACTCCACGATTGTTGAGTTCGATCCTTCGCTCGCTTTTTGATCATTGAGTCTACGACTTTTTGTGATGCTATCTGAAATGGCAAGCCTTCTAGATTAAGGTTGCTCAAGAAGGGCCAACCTCTTATCTTGAAACTAAGGATCAGTTTTGTCCCTGAGATGCTTATCAAAAGGGTTGCTTGGCTTGTTGTTGCTATCACAGTGAGCCTTTATGTCTTAACTGGATCACTCCACGATCGTGGTTCCTCTTAGTCATCTCTACGATTTTGACTTAGCCTTTACATCTGCAAGGTTAGCACCATCTAGAGCATAGAATTTATGGTTGCAAATTTAACATACCTAACTCACTTATTAGCTTATTAAATCTGGATTCATCTAAGGGTTTTGTAAACACATCAGCAAGTTGATTTTCAGTAGGGATGTATTGCAAGGATATTGTCCCATTTTGAACATGATCCCTAATAAAATGATATCTTATTTTTATATGCTTGGTCCTAGAATGCATGACAGGATTATTTGTTATTACTATAGCACTTGTGTTATCACAGTGTATGGGTATAGATTTGAAATCAAACCCATAATCTGCTAGCTGATTCTTCATCCATAGGATTTGAGCACAACAGCTACCAGCAGCAATATATTCAGCTTCTGCTGTTGAAGTTGATACTGAGTTTTGCTTCTTGCTGAACCAGGACACTAGTCTATTGCCTAGTAGTTGACAAGTGCCACTGGTACTTTTTTTATATATTTTGCATCCTGCAAAGTCATCATCTGAATATCCTATCAGTTCAAATGAGGACTCTTTGTGATACCATAGACCCAAATAGGGTGTACCTTTAAGATACCTGAAAATCCTTTTTACAGCAGTTAAGTGTTATTCCTTAGGATTAGCTTGAAATCTAGCACATATACATGTTGCAAACATTATATCTGGTCTACTGGCAGTTAAGTAGAGAAGGGAGCCTATCATACCTCTGTATTGAGTAAGTCTTTAATGTATTTGGCTTGGCTTATGAAAATTCCTTCATCAGTTTGTTTTACTTGTAGTCCAAGGAAGAAGTTCAGCTCACCCATCATGCTCATTTCAAACTTGCTCTGCATAAGCTTGGCAAATCTCTTGCACAGATTTTCATTAGTAGAACCAAAGATAATATCATCTATATATATTTGAACTAGTAAGATTTTATCTTTGTGTTTCCTAAGGAATAGTTTAGTGTCTACTCTACCTCTAGTGAATCCTTTTTCAATAAGAAAGTTTGTTAGTGTTTCATACCATGCTCTAGGTGCTTGCTTAAGCCCATATAAGACTTTATCTAATCTATAGACATAATTAGAGAGGGTTGGATTGACAAAACCTGGGGGTTGCTCCACGTAGACTTCTTCTTGAAGTTCACCATTTAGGAATGCACTCTTGACATCCATCTGTTATACTTTGAACTTCATGTGTGCAGCAAATGCAAGGAACATTCTGATAGCTTCAAGTCTGGCCACTGGTGCAAAGGTCTCATCGTAGTCTATGCCTTCTTCTTGAGAATAACCTTTGGCCACCAGTCTTGCTTTGTTTCTAGTGATCACCCCATCTTCATCCATTTTGTTTCTGAAGACCCATTTGGTGCCGATGACTGGGTGACTCTTTGGTCTTTGAACTAATCTCCAGACTTTGCTTCTTTCAAATTGATTAAGTTTCTCTTGCATGGCTTCAATCCAGCTTGTGTCTAGCATGACATCTTCAATCTTTTTGGGTTCTATTTGAGATAGAAAACTCAAATAGAAGCATTCATTTTGAGTTGCAGATCTTGTTCTTATTCTGGCAATTGGATCACCAATAATTAAATCTTGAGTGTGATCTCTTGCCCATCTGTTCGCTGTTGGAACATCAGTTCTGGTGCCTTCTTGTCTGAACTCCTCAAGATTGACTTCTGGTTCTTGTTGTTCAGAATCGTTGTTTGGTTCAGCTCTCTCTACAATTTCTTCTTCGGACACTACGATTCTTTCTTTAGGAACTACTATCGTAGTGTTGGGCTAGACCACTTCATTCGTAGTGTCAGTATCGTCAATCATAGTGTCTGGTGGTGCAGACTTATCCGAGTCTGTTTCATCGAAGATGATGTGAATTGAGACTTCAACACTTAATGTCTTCTTGTTGAACACTCTATAGGCTTTGCTGTCTGTGGCATAACCAAGGAAGATTCCTTCATCTGACTTAGGTTGGAACTTAGTCAGATATTACTTTCCATTGTTGAGAATATAGCATGAACAGCCGAACACATGGAAGTAACTGACATTTGGCTTTCTTCCTTTCCACAGCTCATAGGGAGTCTTCTTTAGCGTAGAGTGTACAAGATATCTGTTCTATGTGTAGCACGCAGTGTTGATGGCTTCTGCCCAAAAGTATTCAGGCAGATGAGCTGCTGCAAGTAGAGTTCTTCCGGCTTCTATATATGTTCTGTTCTTCCTTTTAGCTACTCCATTTTGCTGAGGAGCTCGTGGTGCTGAGGAGTTGTGACTGATGCCATTGTCTGCACAGAACTGGTCCATTTCTGAGAAGTCAAACTCTCTGCCATGATCACTTCTTTTTGCCTTGATAGTCTCTCCTTTTTCATTCATCACCAGCTTGAACATCTTTATCAGTTGGGAGCTTGTCTCATCTTTTGAGTTAAGAAAGAACACCTATGTGTATCTGGTGTAGTCATCCACCACGACCAGTGAGTATCTCTTCCCTCCTAAGCTCACAGTCGGAATTGGCCCAAAGAGATCTATGTGAAGTAACTGTAGGGGCCTGTCAATTGAGTTGACTACTTTGCCTTTGAATGAGCTCCTTGTTTGCTTTCCAAGCTGACATACATTGCATGGTCTTTCTTTGATGAAGTTGAACTTGGGTAATCCTGCTACCAGATCTTTGGAAGCCAGTTTAGACATACTCTTGAAGTTGAGATGAGACAATCTTCTATGCCAAAGCCAACTTATTTCTTCAGTGGCTTTAACAAGGAAGCATACTGTCTCATCAGTACTAAGCTGAGCAAGATTGACAATGTATACATTTCCTTCTCTTATTCCTGTCAGCTTGATAGAGGATGTCTCCAGATCTCTGACTTGACATTGATTATTGAGGAAGATAACTAGATGGCCTTTATCGCAGAGTTGGCTGATGCTAAGAAGATTGTGCTTTAGACCATCAACATAAACCACTTTGCTGAAGGACACTGCACCATTTCCAACTGAACCATAGCCTCTTGTCTTGCCAGAGCTGTTATCTCCAAAGATAACAGTTGGTCCCTCCTTCTCTGTGTAATTTGACAGGAGGGCTTTATTTCCGATCATATGCCTTGAGCAACCACTGTCCAGATACCATGTGGTAGTCGTGGTGCTCATTTCCTGCAAACATATTCAGCTTTCATTTTGGTACCCAGACTAGCATGGGTCCTGCAATGTTAGTACCCTTAGGAACCCAAATCTGCTTGACTTTGGGTCTTCCATGCACAGTATTATGAAAGCATGATGCAATTTTATGACCAAATCTTCCACATGCAAAACATCCAATATGATTTATATTTGTGTGTGTGTGTGGATGCTTTCTCCAATTGGATTTGTGTGGATATTTGTTGACTTTACCCTTAAATTGCATCTTCCTTTTCCATGCAGCCCTGGAGTTCAAGTTCTATGCTGAGTGAGTCTCAACACCACGGCTCCTTCCAAGTTGATCGGTGGAGTCAGTTTTACTCGACTCTACGATTCGTCGAGGTCGGAGAGTGGTGACTGAATTACTCTTCACTTTTCTGAACTAAGCTAGCATGAGATCCGTAGTGTTTAGGAACACGTGTTGGTTCAGAAGAGCAAGGTTGCACTGGTTCATCCTTTTGTGTGGACTTAACGAATGTAATACTTCTATTTAAGTTAGAGGCATTACTTACATTAATCTCTTTAGTCTTTCCCACACAGGGTTCTGAGGTTGATTCCCCAAACCCTAAGCCTGTTCTATCAGAGACACTTCTCTGATTGGATATCAGGGAGTCCATGGATGAAGAAGATCTATTCCATGTAGAGATAGTCTTTTCTAGCTCCTCAATCTTAGAGGTTAGATCTAACTCTCTCTGTATGGTCAGTTCATTTGTCTCTCTTAAGATTTTATTCTCATCTTCCAAGTTTAGAGAGAGAGTTATAATTTAGTAGAGCTACTTCCAGCTCTTTCTGAACCTTTTCTTTCTCCTTTTGAAGATCAGTATAATCTTTAGATAGAACTTTTAGCCACTTCATATGTTGATATAGATCAGTTGACATATCACGAATGCCAGTTCTTAAATCATCAATGTCTATATCAGGAGAGTTAAAGTCAAATACCTTGTCTATGACTGCTTCAGCATCTTTCCTGCTTAGTGCATTTTTGGCCATCAGACATAGGTTGGCTTTCTAAGGTGCTTCATCATCTTCAGACTCAGTGTTAGTGTCATTGTCTGAATCACTCCATGAACTTCCAGCTACAAGCCCTTTGTCTTTTTTCTTATTCTTTTTGTAGCCTTTGAGCTCCTTCTTTTGATTTGACTTTCTCTTCAGCTCTTCCCTGATAGGCTTGTTGCAGTTGGCAATGACATGCCCAGGCTTTTTGCAGTTATAGCATAGGTCATTGATCTGCTCCTGACTACTGCTGTTGTTGAACTTCTTAGGTTTGCTGCTTCTGCCTTTGAGCATAAGTCTTTTGAATCTTCTGGCCAGCATTGCAGCTTCATCATCATCAATGTCATCCTCTTCATCAGAGTCAGACTCATCTTCCACATGTGCCCTGGAGATCTCTTCCTTTGCTTTGAGAGCAACTCCTTTGTCCTTCCTTCTTCCTTCTGATAGAGTCTCTACTCGTTGAATCAGTTCAAGCTCGTATGTAAGAAGGTTTTCGTAGAGCTGTTGAACTATCATTTCATGCAGATTCTTTGACTCTCTGATTGCAATGGTCTTAGCATCCCATCTTCTTGGCAATGACCTCATGAACTTGACGACTAGATCTTTGTTTGGATAGGTCTTTCCATAGGCTCTGAGAGAGTTGAGCAGTGTAGTGAATCTTTCATAAGTGGAAGTGACATTCTCTCCTGAGATATGAGCAAACATCTCATACTGTTGAGTTAGTAGAGATTGCTTGTTTTCTTTGACTTCTTCAGTTCCTTCATGCATGATGAGTAATGCTTCCCAGACTTCCTTTGCAGTTTTGCAGTTAACCACGTTCTCGAACAGACTGTCTTCTAAGGACTGGAACAAGATGTTCTTAGCCTTCTTGTCAAGCGGAACATCTTTCTTCTCATTTTCAGTCCATTTAGATTTGACCTTGACCACCATGTTGTTTGGATTTTCTGGAGTTGGTGCAAGCCTTCTTGGAATATAGGGCCCATTCAGAACAGTTTCAAATAGATCATCATCTATTGAATCCATGTACGCCTGCATCCAAACTTTCCAGTTTGTGAATTTATCTTTGTTGCACATCGGTGGTTTGCTTCCTCCACTAGTCTTGGTTTCTCTTATCAGTTGTGCCATAGGATCTTCTCAAGCTTGTATGCTTAGATATGAGAACCTGCTTTGATACCAATTGTTAGTTCCCAAAAGCACGTTAGTTATCTAGAAGGGGGGTTGAATAGATATTTTAAAATTTCTCTGTTTAAAAAACTTAGTCAATATTGGTGATACTGACTGCAGTGGAATATATGTTTTGTTCCCCTTCAAGATAATGCAGTTAAGGCGAGATAAACAGTTATAACAGATATAGCAGTTATAGCAGTTAATGAGAGACAATGAGACACAGGGTTTTAAGTGGTTCAGAGCCAACGCGACTCCTAATCCACTCTTCTACTCCACGAGTAGAAAATCCACTAAGGATGTCTTCTTACAACTGGATCACTTAGATCCTTTCAAGGCCAGCAGCCCTGAAACTACACTTAGTTCACTTTTGAACTCTTCAAGTCCTTTGACTTGGATCTGCTCTTAGTTCACTTCTGAACTCTTCAAGTCCTTTAACTTGGATCTTCACTTAGTTCACTTCTGAACTTCTTCAAGTCCTCTGACTTGGTACCTCACTTGGATAGGCAGTTGTTAGTTTGAGGTGTGCTACTCAGTTGCAGTTCAGCTTTTGTCTTTCAAAGGACTAAGTAGCAAAGCAAGCTTTCTTCAGTATCGTAGTGTTGCTTGTTGAGTGTTCTTGAGCTTTTTCAATGTATTCTTTCTTTATGCTTCTTGCTTGCTTGATCTGAATCCTTGTCTGATTTCCTTATAAAAGGGCCATTCAAAAATAGCCATTTTGAATGCTTCTGTTGCTTCATTTAATGCTTCAGACATTTTTTGTGTAGTGATGTTGACGTCCTGCTTTTCTGCTGCTCTGCCGCCTGGCCCACTGACACAGCAGACTGTATTCTTTCACCTAACACCTGAAAAGATGTTTTCTGCAGGCTGCTTTAGTCCTATCCTTAGCTTCTTCAGTACGCTTCTTCGATTTGGACTAAGGATGAATATGGAAGTATTGGGACTATCACTTTGTCAACGACTATAAGCATTTCTTCATTTGTTGCTCTTCCTCCCTTCATCAGAACTTCAATCTTTGATGTTGACCGGAGGAACACTACGATTATGGTCATTGTGACATAATCGTTGTGTGTTGGCTTTGCACAATGTGATTCAGACTTCTTCGTAGAGCACACTACGATTTCTCTTAAGCTCTTGGTAGACTATGATTCCTTGCTTGCTTGTCTTGCAGACTTCACACTTCTGATAGCACTCTGCGATTCCCAACTTGGCTCGGCAGATGCTTTTCAACTTTATGACTCTCAGTGTGGCTTCTAAGGCAGACTACGATTCTTTGATGCTTTCACTTGAGCTCGACGTTTCTTGCCTTGGCCTCTGCAGACTTGATTCTTCAGCAGACTCCTATTTTGAATATCTTCACTTAAGCTCCACGTTTTTTGCCTTAACTTCTGTAGGCTTAAATCTCTTGGCAGACTACGATTCCGAATCTCTTCGTTTAAGCTCCACGATTCTGCCTTGTCTTTCGAATGCTATCTTTGACAGACTACGATTCTGTCAAGACTTTAACTTTTACAGCTCAAATAGATCAACCTAACAAGTTTGATCTTTTCTTCTATACATTCATTTACATAAATGATAAACGTTAAAGCTCAGATCAAACTAACATGTTTGATCTATCATCTAAGTCCTTGTACAATGATTCTCTTAAGGACTGTACACTTAAGCATTTATATTTACTTTCAATATCAAATCTGAATATGCAATTCCCAACAGGTGTTGGTGTTGGGGCTGAAACCAGCGGTTTGATTCCCATCGGTTTGATTCCCATCGGTGTTGTCGATGTTTATTTTTATGATGATACACTGAAACGTTTTCTACATTTCTGCTAGGGATGTCAATACTAGGTTACCGCTAACTGTTTTCGTCACTTTCTGCTGGGGATGACGTCATTCATGATAGCTTAGGGTGGACGTTGTCAGACGATCACTGATGGTGGAACCACTGACGTGCTTGTCAGAGATGAGCTATCACAGATTGTTCTTGTCTTGCTCTGCTGGGGATGACGTCCTCTGCTATAGCTTTATTAATTTAGCTGGGGATGATACCATTGATGCTACCTTGGTTTGAGATCAATGGTTCCCTATCTGGCGGTATTCTTTGAAGTTTTGATTTCCCTTCGGCCGGTGCTATTGCACATTTTAAAGGCTCATCTGTTGGGGATAATTACCGATTACCCAGTTTCCTTAAGGGATGCTTCTGATGCCTACCCTGATGATAGTTTACATCGACATTTTGTCACAAGCAGTTGAATCACCAATTCTTATTGGTGCTCCTTTTGATGATGTGTATAATAGATTCCATCACCGGGGATGGACTATTATATGGTTCTCGTCACCGGATCACTTCTGATGCTTTGCGGAGGTTGCTCCAACGGCTCAGACGTCGCTAGGGCTGAACCAACGGCTGAATTGAACTAGGTCTGTACCCGATACTTTGCTAAGGCTGAACCAACGGCTGAATTGGACTCGGTCTGTACCTGAAACTTCATTGGGATTGAACCAACGGCTGAATTGGACTCGGTCTGTACCCGATACTTTGCTGGGGCTGAACCAACGACTGAATTGGATTCGGTCTGTACCCGATACTTCGCTGGGGCTGAACCAACGGCTGAATTAGATTCGGTCTGTACCCAAAACTTCATTGGGATTGAACCAACGGCTGAATTGGATTAGGTCTATACCCGAAACTTTGTTGGATTGAAGCCAACGGCTAGATTGAACTCGTTCTGTACCCGAAACTTTGTTAGGGCTGAACCAACGGCTGAACTGGATTCGTTCTGTACCCGATACTTCGTTGGGGCTGAAACAACGGTTGAACTAGATTCGGTCTGTACCCGATACTTTGTTGGGGCTGAAACAACGGCTGAATTGGATTCGGTCTGTACCCGATACTTCGTTGGGGCTGAACCAATGGCTGAACTGGATTCATTCGATACCCGATACTTTATTGGGGCTGAACCAACGGCTGAATTGAACTCGGTCTGTACCCGAAACTTTGTTGGATTAAAGCCAACGACTGGATTGAACTCGATCTGTACCCGACGCTTTGTTGGATTGAAGCCAACGGCTGGATTAAACTCGGTCTGTACCCAACGCTTTGTTAGATTGAAGCCAATGGCTGGATTGAACTCGGTCTGTACCCGACGCTTTGTTGGATTGAAGCCAACGGCTGAATAGGATTCGATCTGTACCCGAAACGTCGCTCGGGTTGAACCAACGGCTGAATTGGATTTGGTCTGTACCCGATACTTCGCTGGGGCTGAACCAACGGCTGAATTGGATTCAGTCGGTACCCGATACTTCGCTGGGGCTGAACCAACGGCTGAATTGGATTCGGTCTGTACCCAAAACTTCATTGGGATTGAACCAACGGATGAATTGGATTCGGTCTGTACCCGAAACTTTGTTGGATTGAAGCCAACGGCTGGATTGAACTCGTTCTGTACCCGAAATTTTGTTAGATTGAAGCCAACGGCTGGATTGAACTCGGTCTGTACCCAAAACTTTGTTGGATTGAAGCTAACGGCTGGATTGAACTCGGTCTGTACTCGACGCTTTGTTGGATTGAAGCCAACGGCTGGATTGAACTCGGTCTGTACCCGACGCTTTGAAAGTGGCAGTTTTTGGCAGTTTTGCGCTGTTTTTTTGGTAGTTTTGCGTAGTTTTTCATTGTTGATCCCTAGATATGACTTCAGGATGAATACTAAGGTTTCCAGAGTGTCCCTCTTTCTGTCAGGATTACAGTGCTTAAACGCAGGATTTCAGGACAAATCGCTCAATCGCGTAGCGATTTTTCTTCAGATTTAACTTGGCAGCACATAAAAACTCCGTTTACATGCAATTTTGACTCTACTGGGGATTTTTGACTGACCCATGCATGTTTTCAGGCTTTTTATTTTGAAAAACATGCAGTTTTGACTTCACTGGGTATTTTTGACTGACCCATGCATATTTTAGGACTTAGAGATGCATAGAGTACTAATTTAACTTAATAAGCCACAGGTTTTAGGCTTACCACACCCTTTCTGAGGTGATTTGGAGACTTTGTACAGGAAATGGACCGTGATAGGCCCGATAGTGCTAGTAGAGTCGTTTCAGGTGTCAGACGTAGGAGGGCTTCTGATGTTCCTCAGCCACGTCCAGCTAGAACGCCTCGCAGGTTGGCAGAGTCGGTGATTCGTCCAGCTTAGGATGAACCGCCGATTGACATTGATGATGAGCAGGCTATTTTTTCTGCTCCAGCACCGGCTCAGGCTCTACGTGCAGAGGTTCCAGGCATTGTTGTGCCTACCCAGGAGCTGCGACTTGAGTCGCCATCCTTTGAGATATCTCCATGCCAATGAGGTGACTTGAAGTTTTTCCCTTCTTGGATTTTTTTTCTTTTTTTTGCCATTCTCGTGGCACAAGTTTTTGACATGGGTTGGTTTTTGATGTAGGTTCCCGGCTTTATGTAGCCTCGAGGGAATTGGGTCAACGTTCATTCCCTGTATCATACTTTGCACGAGGATTACAGGGATATTGTTGATGGCTGGGGGTTCCAGGCTTTCTTCTCCATTCTTCCCCGCCATTGCCCTTAGGGGTATATGAGGTCTTTGTCTGAGTACTGGTTCCACCAGACTCAGCCCCTTCATCTACTGGACTGTGAGGTGATGATGACCCCTATAGATTGGAGGTTCATCACCGGTATTGAGTTTGAGGGTGAGCCAGTGCCTATCGTGACTGACATTACGCCCAACGCCGTTCGATCCCTGCTGGGAGTTCCTGCGATGGCGCTCAAGGGTCGGTCAGTCCGATCTGGTCCCTTGAGTATAGATGCCCAAAATAGGGATTTGCTGGAGCCTCCACCTAATGATCGGAGGGTTAGGGATCGCATTCTGATGCGATTATTTCTGGTGATCATCAGGGGTTATTTTGTAGTGGACAACTCATCTACTGTGTCCTTCGCCCTGGTCAGCGCTACCCGGCATATAGAGCGCCTCAGTGATTTTGATTGGGGTTCCTATACCTTTGCATATTTTCTCCGGGGCATGCGCATGCTTTTGGAGGGTTCGACGGAGGCCTGGTTAGGGTTCTACCCATTTCTGCTGGTGAGTACATCTTTCTTGTACTTTTTTGATTTTAGCATTTATATTTGTCAGTATTGATCACTGAGGACTTTTGATATGGCCAGTTCTGGGCATTTGAGAGGCTTACTTGCCCACGGCCTGCCACTACTTTAGGTCTGGAGACCTATCCTCTAGGACGGCGTTGGCATCACTCAACTTTGACAGAGGTCCCTGTTGCTGAGGGATTTACATATGCTCGCTTATAGTTGGAGCTTTTGACGGCTGGATCGATCTCCTGGGTGCTGTATACCTCCGAGTGTTTGACCGTCAGATTCGAGGGAGGCTTGCCCACTGGTCGAGAGTTTGTATTGTCGACCCTCAGAGTCTCGATTTTGATAGAGGGAGGCTGGGAGCTCTATTTGGGAGAGCGTGCCATTAGGAGTATTACGGGTGAGATCTGCATTCCCATTGTTCCTCTTGTTTGGCATCACTGGCTGTTGATCATGCCACTGATAGAGATTCCCATGGAGGGAATTGATGGCTTCACCCTATCAAAGGGCCTGTTCAACCAGGAGGCATTTAGCAGATGGTGGAGTCCTCGCACTATTGGAGCTCAGACTCGTGCTACCCAGTTTATGGAAGACATGGTCCCAGGGTCCATGATGATGACGGACTGGATAGCTTACCTCAGGGAGCCAACTCATTTAGACCAGATTGCAGATCTGACCCGGGAGTTGGATAGGGCTCGCTTCTTTATCAGGCATCTTGGCCGAGATCCTTCAGAGGCATCTTCTTTTGACCCGTCCAGCTCAGGAGTGGGCCCCTCTTTAGGTCCATTTAGCAGCAATTTTACAGGGTCAGATCCTCCCTTGTACCGCCCAGATATGCCTGATGACCGCAGCTTTGTGTCCACAGCGGAGATGGAGCTGGTTGATCACCTGGACGTAGATTATCTGGGTCTCTTTGGATAGCTATGGAAGCTATATTTTTGGTTAGCCACTGTTTTGGCTATTTGGCGGTTGTGCCATCATTTTGATAAACCACTGTTAGTAGTTGGGTGGTGGTGTCCCATTTTCCTGTATTCTTCATTTCGCTTTGTATTATCAGACAGGGATGATGCCCGCAGTAGATAGTTTATTGTAGATATTCATGCTATCTCTTATCTATCACATCATGTTTATACTTGTCATCATACATGTATTATGTCACACATATGAATCTAGACAGATGAGTTCAAATTTGACCCCTGGGTGGTCTTGTCATCCGTCGTGAGCCGTATTGAGCATTTACCACAGTCTGAGGTGGCTTCATCATTGAGGTCATAGTACGAGAGCCTGCCCTTCTCAGCCAGAGGGACAGTAGACCAGATGTTGGGGCATTCGCTGGCCCTTGCAGATTTTTAGGTGCCATATAGGTTTGTGGATGGCATACTATCTTGCTGGATACCCGAGAGGCAGGTGTTCAGATTTGAGCGACATGTGCTGACGCCGACTCTGAAGGAGTACGAACGGCTTACCGATCTGGCTTTGGACTTACCGTGCGCTTGGACTGCTGTTAGTGATATACGGAGATCGTTCCTGCGGATGTCCGATCTTCGTCAGAGGGTAGTCGCGGAGGAGATCGTATCTGGGCGTGTGATCTTGATTGATTTCTTGATCGATCATTTTGGGGAGCTTGATAGCTACGATCGACATGTTGGGGATTTTATTATTTCAGCAGAGGCATGGCATCTGGCCAGGGTAGATGTTCTGCTGATGTGCATCATGGAATACGTCTACATACCGTTGCATTTGGATCACTTGGATGTGGGGTTAGTAGTCGTGGTCCGGGCCCTTAGACAGGGTTGCACCATCATCCCGATGATATTGGCTGAGACGCTGCGGTTAGCCAATTAGTGTATTACCCACCCGGAGGGGTTCTTCAGAGGCAGTTTGGTCTTGCTATACATATGGCTGATGTCCCATATCCGATCGATTGGATCTTTCAGGTATCATGGGTATTGTTTTTTTTTCCCATGATATAGCGATATCTTACTCCTTTCAGCCTGCGGAGTGTACCGATGCAGGGACATGGTCGACATTTTTGTAGAAAATATTGAGCATCCGTTCTTGATTTTTCCATGCTCAGGGTTAGCCTCCCCATATATTTTCATCACCCATTCACCTGGTATGGATTACTTGCCCCTAGCGGGTTTGAGGGGAGTGACTAGTTATCATTCCCTGGCTGTTATGAGCCAGTTTGATCAGTTCCAGAGCTTGCACCGTTTTGAGGGGTCTGCTGGTCAGAGGATGTCGGCGTCGTCTATGTCATCAGCCGACTTGGTTCGAGTATATGAGTGTTGGACTCATAGGGAGAGGGATGAGTTCTTTAGTAGCCATCGGGACTGTTCTCCAAAGTACTCGGCATGGTTAGAGACAGATATGGCAGCAGCTGCACTTGTTCCTTCAGCTTCTATTGTAGATTCAGATGAGGAAGAGCCTATAGAGGATCCTGACTCTTCTACTGAGGATGAGCTATTCATAGGTTTGACAGCAGCACTGGTCAGTGATCCACCGACTATTTTTGCAGGCACAATTTGACTCGTCGG